>CM035442.1:129893904-130258904 GCA_020310875.1 Ceratopteris richardii
TTCAAATGTGTTGTATGTTCCACAAATAAAACGAAATCTACTTTCAATAGCTTCTATAACTGATCAAGGTCATCAAGTATCTTTCAGTAAGACATGAGCTAAGATTATGGACAATAACAACAACATTGTTGGGACTAGCATAAGGAGGAACAACCTGTATGAGTTGTGTGCTCTTACAGCCACTACAAACATGGGCACAAGTAAGCTATGGCATGAGAGATTCGGCCACATTGGATACCCTGTACTGAAGGAGATGCATCGCAGAGGTATGGTTGCACACCTACCATCGATTACAGAAATGAAGGAACCATGTGAAGCTTGCATGATGGGCAAGAAATAGAGGAAGGCGTTTCCACAAGAAAGCAAGAACAGGGCAAGCTATCCTCTAGAGTTGGTGCATGCTGACTTGTGCGAAAAAATGCCTACACAGGCCTTGGGCGGATCTTCCTACTTCATGTTACTTGTCGACGACTATAGCAGGAAGATGTGGGTGTACTTCCTTTGTCATAAGGCTCAAGCTTTTGGTAAGTTTAAATAATGGCTTCAGCTTGTTGAAACTGAAACAGGGAAGAAGATGAAGAAATTCAAGATAGACGGTGGTGGTGAGTTCACATCAACAGAGTTTGAAGATTTTTGCAAGAGTAAGGGAATCAAGCATCAACTCACAGTGGCACATAGTCCTCAACAGAACGGTGTTGCAGAACGTGGGAATCGAATCATCATGGAGATGGCTGTTACCGTTAGTGTCCATGTGAAAGGCCAAATGGCCACCGACCACTTCTTTGTATATGTTCTTTAATAAAACATATAGTGACCTGGTCAGTCAATCACTTCACCGGTATCAGAGCAGTTCGAGGAAAAAAATTTGTACATTTTAAGCGAGCGAAGCGAGCACCCCCCCCCCCCTCCCAAGGCTTACGACAAAGGCGGCGACCAAGGCATAGACCTTGGCATACCTTGTCATCCGAGTCACCAAAGTCACCGTTGGCTGCACGCGAGGAGGACCTCAAGGATCAAGGAATATAGAGGTTCCCGGTACTTCCCGAGAGGTCACCCATCCCAGTACTGTTCCCCCCAGAGCTCGCTTAACCGTGGCAATCTCTTGCCACTAAGCTACACTCTTGTGGTGTTTGAAGAAGGGGAAAGACTAAGGTTGACATTACCTTGAACAAGTTTTTGGTCCCTCAAAGCTTCATTTTTTGCTTTCAAATCCTATTTCTGAAGCAATTTTGGGGTGTTTTTGGAGCCATTTCGGAGTACTTTCGCACATAGTTCTCTTCGCACAGGTCCAAGAACATCAAGAAGAGTGTTCCTTGTACTTCTTAGACAATAAACATCAACCTTTGGGGCTGTATTTTCAGCCACACTCGTAAAACTACAGGTTTCTCGAGGGGTTTTCAGTTTTGGTGGGAGTAGTTGCTGCAAATTTATGCAGGTTTTTAAAGCCTAAAACATCAGAGTTGACAGACACTTGCAGGTGTTATTGGCTAGTTTTTGGGCTGTGTATTCAGCCTTTTAGTGTCATTTTACTGCATATATTGAGCACATACACACCATGTACGCTTCTATGGATACCTCTTATGTACGTCCATGTGGTCATTGATATAGCGGTTACATTCTTTGCATAAAGCCTTTTATGTTTGATAAAGAGGGTCGTGGTGAGGTTTTCTTAACTGGGAGACACCCAGATGTCGGGGTCTCTTCGGTGATGCAGGTGGAAGACTTACCCAGCCTCGCCATAGGAGATGTATGATAGTTGTTCATAGGTGCTCGATAAGCCTAGTTGGCTTATATTGGGTAACTGATTATATGCAGTGGAGTCAGTGATTCACTATGCAGGTAGACATGTCAGTACTTGCATTTTTATGATACTTTGACACTGGTCATATGCTAATTTTGCAGAGGATACTCTGGCAAAATTTTTCAAGATTTCTGGTTTAGTCAACTATACAGTGGTCGATTTACTCCTTGATACACTGATTTGTTGGTGTTTGGACTCTTCTAGCTCCATTATCATTCTATTCACTTCTCTACGATCATGGCATCAGGGGTCTCAGGCACATCCGGTGGATCAGGGTCTAGTGCTAGTGTTCCGAGGAGGAACTATAACTTGTAGGGCAAAGACCATTTTGAGATCCAAAAATTTGATGGCACAAACTTTGCTCTATGGAAGAATCAGATTAAAGATGTGCTGATTCAAAGAGGCAATGGAAGCCAATAAATGGGATTTCAAAGAAGCCTGCTGACATGGATGAAGATGATTGGGATGAGTTAGATGAAATGGCCAGGTCTACCATTCGCTTGCACTTGGCAGATAATGTTTACTTTACAGTATTAGACTGTGAAAGTGCAGAGGAGCTTTGGAAGAAGTTATGCAATACATATGAAAAAGAGACGGCATCAAATAAAGTGTATCTGATGAGAAAATTATATGACCTTCGTATGAAGGACACAGATAGTGTTGCTGCTCATCTAAATGAGTTTGATGCTATATTCTCACAGTTACAGGCTCAGAAAATGGATATGGATAATGAAATGAAAGCAGTATTGCTGTTATGCACCGTACCATCATCATGGGATACGTTTTGCACAGCTATTAGCAACAGTGCACCTGGTGGTAAACTCGTCTATGATGACATATGTGGAGCACTCTTGAGTGAGGAGATTCGTAGAAAATCTATGGTTGGCACCCAGAGTGGAGATGCATATAATGTTCGTGATTCTTACCAAGGAAAGAATCAACAACGTGGCAGGAGCAAGAACAAGGAAAAGAATGGTCAACAGAATAAGAGTAGAAGTAAATCAAGGAAGAGGGATATCGAATGCCATTATTGTCATAAGAAGGGACACATGAAAAAAGAGTGTTGTGCATTAAAGAATGCTAAAGGTAAAGGACAGAATGTTGATGGGCATGTTAAACAGTTACCTGCACCATCTACTTTGACTGTGAAGATTGAAGAAATTAATGCTATTTCTGATGATGCTGATATGTTGACGCTTGATAGTACTGTGCCATCTGAGGCACTTATGGCTGATTCTCTTTCCCACACCTGGCTGCTAGATTCTGGTGCTTCTTTCCATGTGACACCACATAGAGAATGGTTCTCTAATTATGCTGCAAAGTCTCTTGGTACCGTGAGACTTGGTGACTCTTACTAGTGTGATGTTGTGGGGATTGGAGATGTGGTTGTGCAGTTCATTGATGGTTCAAAATTTACTATGCATAATGTACGCCATGTACCTCAGTTATTACGCAGTTCGATGTCAGTTGGTCAACTTGATGACCTTGGTTACAAGGTGGTCTTCTATGCTCAGTCCTTTCGTATATCAAAGGGCAATATGGTTATTGCAAAAGGAAGCAAAGTTGGCTCACTTTATCCTTTATTTGTATCACAGAAAGAACACTTGTTAGCTGTTACTGAACAACCTGTGGCTTGTATTTGGCATGGTCGTGTTGGGCCATATATCTCGTAGTGGAATGGAAAATCTTTCTCGTTCTGGCTACTTACCTGTGTTATCTTTCTCTGATTTTTCATTTTGTGAGCATTATCAATATGGAAAGCAAACCTGAAATGTGCATAGAACGCACATTGACTCTTCAATTCAGCCTTTAGATCTTGTTCATACAGATGTGTGTGGTCCTATGCCCACTAGGTCCTTAGGTGGTTCTCTTTACTTTGTCACTTTCATAGATGATGCTACTAAAAAAAAAATTGGGTATATCCTATCAAATCAAAGGATGATGTATTCCCTACTTTCAGAAAATGGCTTGCTTCAGTTGAGACTGAAAAAGGAACTAAGCTTAAGGCTTTACATTCAGATAATGGGGGTGAGTATACCTCACATGAATTCAGCCTTTTCTGTCAGTCTAGAGGGATTTGTAGAGAGTTTACAGCTCCTTATACCCCAGTACAGAATGAGGATGAATAGAACTATTCAAGATAGAGTAGTCTCTATGTTGCATCATGCAAACCTCTCACAAGGTTTTTGGGCAGAAGCAGTATTGACTGCAGTTCATGTGATTAACCTTTCACCTAGTACTGCCAAAGGTCTTAAAGTGGCACAAGAGTTATGGACAGGGAAACCACCATATTATGATCATCTTCGAGTTTTTGGGTGTGAAGCATATGTTCATATACCCAAGAATCTTAGGCAAAAGTTGGACCATAAGTCAAAGAAATGCATTTTTCTTGGATATGGTCGAGAAGGACAATTTGGATATCACTTATGGGATCCTGAAACACGGTCAGTGATCAGAAGTAGTGATGTCATTTTTAATGAGTCTAAGATGCATAAACAACCCATTAAGGAGGTTGAAGTGAGAAGAGTGGTGTTTGAGGATACTAGTCCTCCGGTTAGCATGCATAAAAATGCTGCACATAGGGATGTTAAAGAGAATGTCCATTCAGATCAGTCTGCACATGTTCCTGTTCACCAACCATTGAGACGTTCTACACGTGTCTCATATCCACCTGATAGATATGTTCCAGGTTTAGATTTTGTTATGCTAACAGATGCCGGTGAGCCTTCTTGCTACAAAGAGGCTATGCAGACAGAGGATCATGTCAAGTGGGAACGTGCCATGAAGAGTGAGCTGGATTCTATTCACAAGAATGGTACTTGGGACTTAGTACCTTTGCCAAAGGGCAGGAAAGCTTTACCATGTAAATGGGTATATAAGCTGAAATTCACATCAGATAGTGCTTCTCCAAAATATAAAGCATGACTTGTTGCAAAGGGTTTTAAGCAACAACATGGTGTTGATTTTGAGGAAATCTTCTCTCTAGTGGTCAAGATGACTACTTTGCGCATGTTGCTTGGATTCGTTGCAATGGAGGACTTAGAACTAGTCCAAATGGATGTGAAAACAGCTTTCTTGCATGGAGATCTTATAGATGAGATCTATATGGAACAACCAGAGGGTTATGTAGTTCCTGGCAAGGAAATTCTAGTTTGTAAGCTCAAAAAGAGCTTGTATGGACTTAAACAGTCTCCTAGACAATGGTACCAAAAGTTTGATGCTTTTATGAAGTCCCAAGGCTATTCTCGGAGCAATGAGGATCATTGTCTCTACACAAAGAGATGTTCTGATGGCAGCTTGATATGCTTGATACTTTACGTCGATGATATGTTGATTGCTGGGAAGTCCTCTTATGATTTGTCTTCTCAGAATCAAGTGAAACTATGACCAATAGATGCGTCTCGTCAAGAGCTTCGAAATGAACTCCTATTCCCCATATTTGGATTTTGGAGCTGGGAGATATCCTCGATTTAGTGAAAACTACTGTAAGTGGTATCATGGCAGACATTTTCAGTAGTTAAGTGAGTTTGAGAGATAGATTAGTCTTTTCTCATGCATGCAAGCTAAACCACTTCTCTTACCATCACGTGTGCACATGTCCTCATATGCTTGTTTAGTTCGGTTCATCGGATTGACAAATAAGCGTGTGTCAATTCCCCACTATATGCACTTGTGTGGCAAATGAGATTTAGCCTCTTTGGCACAAGTCCCTAAGACTTCTTGACTTAGGTACACATGTTTTTGGTGCCATTGCCAGGGAACACACTCAACCAAGGTGCCTTCATGATGGTTATAGCTCGAGAGTGACGAAATCGCACTTGTAGAAGTGAATTCGTTCAGTCGCAAGTAGTCAAACACTTCAGCACTTGTTACTTCACATCTCGGAGGTGTGTGTAATGAGTTTTTAGGTTTAGAGTTAGAAGAGAGGGAGAGAAGAAAGAGTTAGGGTTAGGTTAGGAAGAGATTTTGAGGAGAAGTTAGTGGAAAAGTACCAAGAAAATCCCAAAAAATTGTCAAGATAGTGTAGGATAAGCCTTAGTTCTCAAAAAGTATAAAAACCAAAAACAATTTTAGCTCATTTCTCATTTGCTCAGAAAGTGGTATCGTCTCCAAGCAGCGATCGGTATCGTCCGTGTAGTATCGTGCGCTCCAGCCCTTCAAAGCTAGCTAGTGACCTCAAGGCTTGAGCATAGCAACCTAGAGGTAAGCTACAATCAAACATTAATCTCAAAAATTCTGAAAATCTACATTTCCACGTGATTGAAAGCACATTTGGCATCGCGGGGTGGGACAGAGCATTTCTAGAAGTCCTTTGAGTGAGACAGTAGGCTAGCAGTGAAGAGGGGTGAGAGAAGATCAAGAGGGTGAAAAAATTTTTGAATTTGGATGTGCTTTGGCTTGAGTATCACGATCGGTTGAGTTTTTGGTATCACGATACCAAGAATTCCATTATATCGTGATACTCGCCGAAGTATCATATCGTCGATTACCAGCCTTGGTATCGTGGTACCACTTTTTGGTATTGTATTTCCTGGTTGGTATCGCGATCGCACTTTACCAAGTGGTATCGTATCGCGGTCCACTTTTGGTATCGTATCACCTCACTTCCCTGTATCGTATCGTGACCCTTTTTGGTATCATATCGTCCAAAAAGTGGTATCGTATCGTCATAATTCTCGGTATCATATCGCCCAGTGCATGGGCATCGTATCGTCTGTTGCTTAAGTATCGTATCGTCCAATTTTCTGGTATCGTATCGTGGACTCCCCAGGTATCGTATCGTGAGCCTATGTGGTATCGCATCGTGCAGTTTCCAGTATCGTATCGTCCCCATCTTAGTATCGTATCGCGCACAAAGTGGTATCGTATTGTGAATTAGAATGGTATCGTATCGTCTAGATTTGAGGTATCATATTGCCAGAGATTCAAGTATCATATCGTGCTCAATAGCGGTATCATATCGTCTGTCCGAGTGGTATCGTATCGTCTCAATCACAGCACAGAAAATTGTCCATTCAATAGGTAGACATGACCTCTACAACCAGCTCAGTATCGACCATATGGGTATCCACCTAGAGAGCTAGGTAGAGATGTGCCCAGGTGCAATCCCTACCCAACACCACCAGGAGCACCGAGGCCCTATGAGCAAGCACAATATCCACAACCCCAACCAGTGTTGGGACCACAACTGTCAAAGCCCCAACATGTGGTACCTGTTAAATGCCCTCAACCAGAGGAAAACCTAGAAAGAGCCATTGTACCAGCATCACCTATGACCAGCATGGAGTCCATAAACCCAGGTTATGAGCCATCTCAGGGAGAGTACTATCCCTATGACACTAACATGTGGGAGTATGAACAAACTTATGATCCACACTACTACGGGTACGAAGGATACGAATATGCCTATGGGCCAAAAGTGGCAACATTAATGTACACCGCACCTAAAGCGTAGCCCCTCGTAAGACCACCCCTCAGACCACCTATGCCAAGAGGACCTTATAGATGCGGAGGAGACCATTTTATCAGAGAATGCACTTGGACTTACAATCCACCATCTCCTAGGACTTGGGAAGGATATTGCAGTGATTGTGGAAAGGAACATCTCTTCCGTGATTGCCCAAAAAACCCCAACAAAGCTCAAGAAACTGCACCTATTAATGTAGTCAAAGTGATCGAAGCATCGGGAAGTGATAAGGGAGTACACCGTACCTTTAAAGGCCATTACATGAGCACAAACAAAGGAACGAGAAGGAAAACAACTGGATCTGGATCAAACAAACCATATAACCTTAAACCCCAAAATTCAAATAGTGGAAGATTCAAAGGACCCACGTGAGAATACCCAACACATGAAAGCACAAAAATGGAAGGAAAGAAGAGAGAAGCTCAAAGAAAAATGGATGAAAAACAAAATTCAAGAAAATAAGAAACACACAAAAAACGTTAAGAAGCATAAAGAACCAGAGATTTGAGAAGAAGTTCCCATTCCATCGCCCATCCGAGAATCAGAGAAACCATAATCAATTCTAGCTGACCCAAAACCGGATGATTCATACATGTGGTTGAAAGCGTACCAAGCTAGAATTAAGACTGGACCAAATGTGGAGCAACACGAAAAGCTTTACCCTCAAGGAGAGTTAGAAAAAGAGAGGCTTGCCATATGTAGAAAACTCATAGAGGTAGCACAAACAACCCTAGAAAAGACCATCCGAGCCCTCCCCGAGACAAGGATAGAGGAGGATCAATACAAGGATTGTGTTAAAGCCAAGGACAACAAACCTAAAGAAAAGAATGATAAATATGAGCTAGTGAAAACCCAGGACAAACCTATGTCAACAATACCTGATTTAGAGGTTGACTGGCCAAAAGAATTATGGAATGGAATCCGAGAAGAACACTGGAAGAGGAATGGAGTGACTAAACCTCCCTTTGAGGAATTAGATGTGGAAGTTTATCAGCCAAGTCCCAACATGGAAGAAGTATATGAGTAAGTATTGAGACTAGACCGAAATAGAGAAGAAGCTTAGAGCATTTCAACCCTACCCAATTACATGGGAGAGTACAAAAAGGAATCCATGATATTCCGAGCACCCATAGTATGAGGAAAAGGAAAGGGAAACTCAGATAAGAATTCACACAATCTAACAAAACTTAAAAAGACAAAAGTACAATGCCAACTGACTGTATGATACAACTTAGGGTAGTGCAAGATTGGGTCCGAGACTCTTTATACCTTCAACATCAACGAAACACCACCAAAATAAACTTGCAAACATTTTGCATATCGAGATGTACCCCTACTACAATGGAATCCTATACACAAGGAAGAATATGATCTATCTATTCATAACGCTCGATCAAGCGATCAATCATGGATGCATGAGGATGCCCAATTATGGATGTGTAAAGAAGCCAAGAAAGAGGATAATAAAAGGCAGTTGTGGCCAATAGGACATCTTAACTACCAACCTGTAGAGGATCCAATGTATATGCCTCAAATCTTTCTTGATGAAACATTTGAACCGCATGGATGGATGGAAATTTTAGCAACCTTGGATGTATGTGTGAATGAAGAAGTTCTGACGATGAATGAATGTGTGGACGAAGAAGGTTACGATGTAAATTTGTACATGGTGGTCCTTCAAGAAGTAGAAGCAGGGGAAATATTGGAAAAGGAATGGAAAGAAGAAGAGCATAGAGATGGAACCGAAATTTGACTCTAAAGAATGTTATCTAGAAGCTATTCGAACCAAAGACAAGTATGGAATGACCAAAGTGTTAGCAATAGAAGCAACCCCCATAGTACCAAAGCAAGAGGAAAGTGTGAGTAAAATCGGACCAAATCCTGACCTTTTTGAGGTTCCACATCATTTTAAAAGGTACGAAGTAGAAGAGAGAAAGATAGCCATTCAAATGCCTAAGAGAGAGGCTAGAGAAGGAGAAGCGTACGACAACAAAGAACAAACAAAAAATATCATAGTAATAGTGGAAGATGGAGAAGAAAGATGTACATACATAGGTAAAGATGTGTCAACTGAGGAGGAAGAAGAATTAATACAATTGATCCGAGAATATCGAGATGTATTTGCATGGACATATAAGATCTCAAGGGTGTGGAACCCTCTATTTGCTCTCATAAAATACCAATGATGGCGGAGGCAAAACCATCTAAACAATGCCCTTATACATACAATGAGGTCTATGCTGCTAAAATAAAAGAAGAAATAGACAAGCTATTAACAGCTGGATTCATTTATGAAATAGAACACACTGAATGGGTATCACCACTAGTGGTTGTGCCTAAGAAGAATGGAAAACTCAGAGTATGCATTAACCTGAAAAAAGTGAACGCAGCTACTATACGTGATAGCTACCGATTGCCCATCACTGATCACCTATTGCAAAGAGTTGCAGGAAAAGAAGTCTATAGCTTCTTAGACTGATTCTCTGGATACAACCAAGTAGCTATTGCTACTGAGGATCAACATAAGACCGCATTCGTGACTGAATGGGGAGTCTATGCTTTCCGAGTGATGCCTTTTGGACTCACTAACGTGCCTGCTACTTTCCAACGATTGATGTGTCATGTTTTCAAAGAATTCTTGAAGAAGAGTATGGAAGTGTATGTGGATGACCTATGCACATATTCAAACCAAAGGCAAGAACACATTCCTGAATTGTGGAAGATATTTAATAAGTGCCGACAATATATAGTCTGCATGAACCCCAAAAAATGTGTCTTCATGTTAAGACAAGGGAAGATCTTAGGACACATAGTGTCTAAAAATGGAATATCTACAGATGAAGATAAAATCAAGGTCATTTTAGACCTTCCTAGACCGAAGAATGCAAAAGAGGTGCAAGCATTTATGGGAAATTGTGGGTACTATCGTCGATTTATCCACATGTACGCCATAATTGCCAAACCGTTGTATGGACTGCTGACTCAATTCACTTGGACTGATGAATGCAAAAATGCATTTAACGAGTTAAAAAGGCGACTTAGCACGACCCCAATTCTGAAAACACCGGATTGAAACAAACCTTTTCATATTCATGTGGATGCCTCTAATTATGCAATAGGATGTATCTTAGCCCAACCAACAGACGAAGGAAAGTTAGATCACCCAATTGCCTATGCAAGTAGACAACTGAATCAAGCTAAAAGGAACTATACAACTATAGAGTGAGAGGGATTATGAATGGTCTATGTAGTGAAAAAATTTAGACATTACCTCTTAGCCAACAAGTTCAAGTTCTTCATAGATCATCAAGCTTTATTGTACCTAGTCAATAAGCCTTGTAACACGGGAAGACTTGTGAGATGGTTTCTGCTATTGATGGAGTTCGATTTTCAGGTAATAGTGAAAAAGGGAAATACCCATATAAGAGCAGATCACCTCTCTAGGTTAACACATGGAGAACCACCAAGTGGAGTACCCGATGATCTGCCAGACACTTACCTATTTAATCTGGAGGTGTGTCCAAAGTGGGCAGAGAAACTAATTCCTATACCCACTCATGGCCCACAACACTCTATCAATAAAGAGAATAAAAAGGAAATTCTACAGTCGAGGAATTTGCACATTATTGCGGAAAGTGTGTACTATAAGGAACCCAATGGTGTACTACTGAGATGTGTTGAGGAAGACAAAAAAAGGACGTGGATTGAACAAGCCCATGTGAACAAATGGAGGACACACAAAGGAATTCACGGAACTCTAAGAGAATTGAAACGATTAGGAGTATACTAGCCCGATATGCCTAAAGCTATCCATGATTATGTTAGTAACTGCTCAGAATGCCAGGAGACCATTTTTGAGGATCATACATCCTTACCTTTCTCAACAATAGCACCCAAATGGAGTGAAGCACTAGTGAAATTCCTAAAGTCAAGAGGACAGGAGGAGGGAATTAGCTTGGCAAGGAAGTGATCCCTAGAGGAAATGAGCAAGGATTATGTACTCATGGGAAGACACTTGTTTAAGAGAGGGAAAGACAATCAATTATGGCTATGTGTGCATGAAGGAGAATATTTACCCATATTAGAGATGGCACATGCAAGTGCTACAGGAGGTCATTTTTTAGCCCAAAGAACCATAAAAATGATCCTCTTTGTGGGCTTGTGGTCGCCAACTCTACATATGGATGCGGAAATCTATGTACGAAGTTGTGAGACATGCCAAAGGGCTAAATATCGGATTCGGAGAGATGACATGCCATTGAGACCTATAGTCTGTGCTAGAGCATTTTCCAAATGGGGTATTGATTTCATAGGACCCATTAACCCACCTGCCAAAGGGTCACATGCCGAATATATCATAGTAGCCACAGATTATTTGACAAAATGGGTAGAGGCAAAGGCCACTAGAAGAAAGAATGCTCAAACCACTGCTAAGTTTCTTTTTGAGCATATATTCACTCGTTTTTGGATTACCAATTGAGATTGTAAGTGACCGAGAAATGCACTTCATTAATGAAGTAATAGAGTCTTTAATGAATGAGTTCTTAGTGATCCATAAAAAATCAGCCCCATACCACCCCCAAGCCAGTGGTCAAGCAGAAAGTTCCAATAAGGTGTTATGCACATTATTCACAAAGATCGTCAATAATGGGAGGTCTAACTGGGACAAACAATTGCATCATGCAATTTGGGCCTTCCGAGTCGCTTACAAGATTTCCATTGGAACTACCCCATTCAATCTAGTATACGGACAAAACACAATCTTGCCAATTTATTATTTAGTACGCACTTTGAGAGTAGCCCAGCAGTATGAATGGACAGGACATGAATTATCCAAGTAACTAGACCAAATTGAGAAGCTACATGAGACTAGAATACAAGCGATAGCAGGTATTTATGCGGCTAAGGGAAGACAAAAGGCATATTATGATGCACACATAAAAGACAAGGGATAAAAGAAGGAGACTTGGTCCTGGTCTACACCTTGAAGCAACATGCCAAAAAATTACAAAAACGTGGATATGGACCTCTAATCATCAATAGGATTTCCACGAGTGGAAGAGTTAATCTAGCTACTCTAGATGGAGATGTTCTTCTTAACTACATAAGTGGATGCCGAGTCAAACGATATATGGAGCCATTGATGGATGAAATGCTAGCACGCCTTGTAGGTGTGCAAAATAGGAAGAAAGAGGAAGAACGGATTAGAGAGGAGGCACAGTGAGAAGCCTTGGAGCGTATTAAGAAACGAAAGGAGTGGTTAAAGCAAAGAGATGAACGGTATCTCCAAGGAGAAGAGCCTATTCCCATGGCTAATTACTAGGTTCATAAGTCTGACACGAATAATGTCAACATGTCCAAGCCTTATTTAAACCTAGGAATTGGAACAACGGAGTACCGGCTGATAGATGCCTTGATAGACTCAGGAGCAGGACTCAGTTGCATACAAAATACGGTCACTCGAGATCTTCAAACGATTATGACACCCATGAAAGCACATATGATATGGGTTGGAGGTCAAGCCATAACATGCATTGGAGAAGCCAGAGTATCCCTCCACCTAGGAAATTCAACTATGGAACAACAGGTTCTAGTGTGCAGAGATGAAGACTTAATAGAAAATTTGGTACTAAGACAAGACTGGATCATTGAGAATGAGGTAAGCATCCACCTAGCACAAGGATACATTTCAGCAAAGACAGGGCACAAGGAAATCTTTAGTCTATTAGGGGAGAAACCCTCACAAAGACCGGAAGTCATCGAAAGTGCGGAACAATAGGAAACGTCAACTTCAAATGGGTGCGCAAGGATCAAGTGAAGGAATCAGAGATGGCAACACCATCTCATAAGGAGGAAAAGGTGGGCAAGAATTCTTCTTCACCAAAATCTGAACCAAAACGACTCTTGAAAGTATGGCTTCCTGGGCCTTTGATTGAAGCTCAAAAAGCACGGCAACAAATGTGGATTCCCAAGAAGGTCAGACAAGCGGCCATTAAAGAGATAGACAAGCACAAGGAAACATTTTATCAACACAACAGTACCATAAGGACTAAAGAGCTTCATCACAGATACCTCAAGAGAAGAAACCCCACACCTCCGATAACCAGAAAGAGAAGAGATACACATGGAGCACATCACAATGAGACAAAAACAAGGTTCAATACCTCTACTACGAAATGGATCTGGAAACCCAAGCAATAGCAAGGAATGGAACACCAGAACCTTGAAGATTTCTGTTGCACTCATGAAGCTTCCAATGCACCTAAAGTATGCATGATAGGGCCACAATACAAGGCCAGGCATTCAGCACATGATGTACTTAAGAGAATTAGTGGTGCACATTCTCCAATGGGGAATAGGTCATAGCTTCTACTTCCTAGGAATTGACCTACTATGTAAATAAATAAATGCTTTGGCTATACTAATCCTTGTTTTCTTTCAGAAAAGAAAATGAAAAATATGCAGTAAGAGATCTTACTTATGCGAGCAAGGAGAACGGAGTGACGAAACAAATGACATGTCACTACAATACACATCACTAATGCTATATCTTCTATTGAAGCTAATGCTCTGTTCATTACAAGTGCAGATGGACTCCTAAGATTTTGAAGCAACCATTCAGGAGGAAGTGATGGAATTTCCTCTACAGAGCGTGACTAAAGCAAAGGGACACTGGTTTAGAGAGGATCAACTGGCTGGGGATTATCTATTCCTAGTGACCATCAAGATCATGGACACGGATCATCAGTTCCCGGTTATGTCCCAAGATTTTAAAGTGGTACATGAGCTTCCATCTACCATTGACATCATGAAGAAAATGGGCATCCACAAATATTTTGAATTGCCAATCTACAAACCCGACTTTAAAAGGTGCACGCAAGTTATGAATATGTTACAGCCAGTGCTACACGATCCATTGGTGCCAGAGGCAAGAGTCATGGATGCAGTAGGTGAATGGGTCATAATCCAATTTACACATGATTTAATCAAAGAAGCTTTTGGATGGGAGAAGGATGGCAATACAGTATTAAAAGAGGAAAGTCGAGGGGCAAAGACCAGGACATTTACTTACATTAATGTGTTGGTGCAGGGCAATCAACAATTGAAGATTTGGAAGTCAAGGACTGAAGAAAAGACCAACTTATGAAGCATAGAAGAAGTTCATATTCAGAAGATAAAGAATTGTACACATATGTACATTAATTTAGAGCCAGCTCACTTATGTCTTTCATTAGTCATAAGCTTGTAAATCTTTTGTCTATATATATACTTGGAAAATGTCGGGATACGGGATGAGAGATTGTAGAGCATGAGAATTGAGGAGAATTAGAAGTTATTAGACACTTTGTGAAGAGATTAGAATTGCTCTCTCATCCAGATGTAATTTCTGTTAGAAATAAAGAGAAGTTGCGCCCGATATTTCTATGCATTCTCCATCTGTGCTTGATCATTTCAAGAATCCTTTTGTAGACTTCTAAGTCTAGAGTTAATGAGTCTATGATTAAATTTTGAGAGCCTAATTGTGATCACGCTGTGAGAATTAAGTGTAGGAACATTCATCTATGAAAAAGTGTTCACTCGTTCCTGAAACAGGCGCAAAATTCGAAGTCAATGATTCGATCAGTTCTCCTTCCACAATTTAAAGTTTTGAGCAAGTAAGCACTTAATCTTTAAGTTGGAAGGTAAGCTACTTGTGACTAAAAGCATTTTCTTAAACGGGTTCTATTCTTGGAGAACCATGTCTTAGAAGTTATAGGTGTCTAAATCGACTTCTCAGAAGTACAATTTTAGACATAGGTGACTTGTCAAGTTGATAATCTACTGAATCTTTTAAAGTGATTTGACTTGGAGGAGCTGCGCAATCTTTAGGCGACACCTTGTGCAAAGTTTTATCAAAAACTTTACATATTTGATAAGTCAATGAGAAAGATATGTGCAGCAGACTTTTTGTAGAATCATCCCTTTCACAGATTTTCCAAAATCCTTATAATTGAATATTGATCCTCCAAATTGGTGAAGATTTTGACTTACTCTTGATATAGAGGTGCTCTAATTTCAAGAGTAGGTTTTTCTTTTGGAGATTAACACTCTCCATCAGTGGTATCAAAGCAGGAAGCATCAGAATTGAAGGAAGGAGGATCCCGACTGTTGTAGGTGCAAAGAATTCAACATTTAAAGGTTCAAAAGGTGAAAGCTTGAGGATAAAGCTTGAGAAGGAGATCATAAGACATCAAGGAAGTCAAAAGGAGTGTCATTCAAAGTAAAGGTACATCTGTTATTCATAAAATTTGAAGAATTCAATACACAGGTAAAGAAAGGATGGGAGATTCTCTTCGGATAGAGAAATTGGATAGAGAGAACTATCCTACATGGTCAATGAGGATGGAAGCTCATCTTATGAGCAAAGACTTGATAGCTTACATTACAGGTGAAGAAGAAAAGCCTCAATTCAGAGATCCTAGTGTTCCAAGTAGGGAGGAATTGTCAGATTTGAAGAATTGGATGAAGAGAGATGCTCAAGCTAGGAGCATTATCTATATGGCTGTCAATGACTACTTGCTACCTCACATTAGAGGTCTTGAAAGTGCAAGTGATATATGGAATGCTTTGGAGGAGCATTTCCAAAATACAACAAAGTCAAGGAAGGCATCTTTGTGGGCAGAATTTACCACTTTCAAGAAGAAGGCCTCTCAATCTATCTCAGATTATGTAACAAGGATGAAAGACATTGCAGATGCATTATGAGAAGTTGATGAAGACATTGAGGAGGATAAATTGGTAAGGCAAATACTCACAGGTTTGAGAGGTGATGACAAATGGAAGCCATTCATTTTGTCTACTGAATTATCACTTGATCATTTTACTCGTGACTTAAATCAGTTGCTAGGACATATGTTAACCTTTGAGCAGGATGTCAAAGGTGAAAGTGACAAGAGTACAGGTCATGCAATGTACTCAAAGGATAAGAAGAAAAATAGAAAAGGGAAGCAACAAGCAAATGAAGATGAAGGCACAACTAGTCAAGCCAACTTCCTAAGAGGAAGAGGAGGTGGCAAAGGTAGAGGAAGAGGCAGGAATAACAAAGATGGAGTCAAAGCTTGCTGGATTTATGGTAAGACAAATCATTTAGCTAATGATTGTTGGCATAATAATCAGAATAATGGTGGATATAATCAGAATTTTAATTCAAGAGGAAGAGGTGGCAGAAACCAAAGAGGTAATTTCAGAGGTAGAGGTAGTAGGGGTTATTTTGGAAGAAATGCAGGTAGAGGATTCCAAAGTCAACATTACAAGAATACCTACTACAATTATGCTTTAGATCAGAAGGAGGATTCAACATTGATAATGAATGCAACTTGTGAAAGGCAAAGTGAAGACCAAAGAGTCTTCTACATTGACTCAGGGTGTAGCAATCACCTGAGTGGCAACATAGCATTGATGTCTGATTTGGAAAATAAGGTAACTAATCATGTTGTTCAAATAGGTGATAATACAAAGCATAATGTGAAGTCAATTGGATTAGTGAAGGCCAAGGATGGTAGCACCTTATTGAGTAAGGTCTTGTATGTTCCTACAATTCCTAAGAATCTGATAAGTGTAGGACAAATTGTTGAAAAAGGTTATGAAGTGAGATTCACTAATGAAGGAGTGTTTGTGGAAGACCCTAGCAATGGGTATAAACAGATTGTTTCAGGGAAGAAAGAAGGAAGATTGTTCACATTGAAGATTCAAGGTAATGTTGGTCATGCCTTGTTCACATATGGAGGACATAAGATCTCTGAGTTAGATCTTTGGCACAAGAGGCTTGGACATTTTAATGAAAGAGGTATCAAAGATATGATTAACAATGGTTCAGTGCTTGGATTGCCTAATGTTACAGGTCAACATATGACATACAGATGTGATGGCACAAGAGGCTTGGACATTTTAATGAAAGAGGTATCAAAGATATGATTAACAATGGTTCAGTGCTTGGATTTCCTAATGTTACAGGTCAACATATGACATACAGATGTGAGGCATGTCAATTAGGTAAGGCTCATAAGCAATCTTATTCCAAGCATGGTTTTATGTATTCAGAGAAGCTTGAGTTGGTACACACAAATGTGTGGGGACCATCAAAGGATTTCAGTATCAATGGTTCAAGGTACTATGTGATTTATGTTGATGATACTATCAGATAGATCACTATCTATGTGATCAAAGATAAGTCAGAAGTATTTAGTACATTCAAACATTATCATGTGTATGCAGAGAGAATTACATGACATAAATTGAAAAGACTAAGGTCAGATGGAGGGGGAGAGTATTTCTCTAATGAGTTCAGTGATTACTTGTGGAATGTAGGTATAAAAAGGGAAATCACTTGCAGGTACTCTCCTCAACAAAATGGTGTAGCAGAAAGGAGGAATAGAACTCTTGTTGAGTTTGCAAGGTCCATGATGAAGGAGAAGAATTGCCCAAATTACTTGTGGGCTGAGGCTGTAAATACAGCTACTTATTTGGTCAATAGGTTACCTTGTAAAGCCTTGCAGGGTATGACACCAAATGAAGCTTGGTGGGGTAAGAGACCTACCTTGGATCATTGCAAAGTATTTGAGTGTTTGGCATATGCATATGTGCCATCACAATTAAGGCACAAATTGGAACCTAAAGCTGAAAAGTATGTGTTTATTGGTTATGATGATAAGCAGATGGGATATAGGTTGTGGAGTCCATCCACAAAACAATTTCTTGTATCAAAAGATGTTACCTTTGATGAGCAAGGTACTTGGTATGCAGGTACAATCAATATTAATACAAGTGATGAAGAAGTTGTGAGTCAAAGGAAAGGTAAACAAAGGTTCAGATATTTGATGAAGAGGAGAATAATGAAGTGCAGGTTGAAGTTGAAGAAATGCCAAGATTTGATCCTGAGTGTGAAGAACGAGAAACCTCAAGAAGTGGAGAACTCAGAAGGTCATCAAGACACAAGTGGCAACCTACAAGGTATAGCTATGATACTTCTTTTCTGGCTACCAAAGATTATGCTTATATGATTAAAGCAGATGAAGACCCTTCTACATATGAAGAGGCAAAAGGTAAAGAAAATTGGGAGAAAGCTATGCAGGAAGAATATGATGCATTAATGGAGAATCAAACATGGGATTTGGTTCCTAAAACAAATAGTCAAAAGATCATTGGATGCAAATGGGTCTACAAGACTAAGAGATTTGCAGATGGAAATGTGTCTAGGTACAAAGCTAGACTTGTTGTCAAAGGGTTTGCTCAGACATATGGTATTGATTATGATGAGACCTATAGTCCTATGGCAAAGATGACAACCATCAGGACACTCATAGCTATTGTTGCATGTAAAGGTTGGAAATTATGTCAATTAGATGTGAAGAATGCTTTTTTAAATGGTTACATTTCAGATGATGTTTTCATGGAGTAACCACAAGGATTCAGAGATGAAAGGTATCCAGATCATGTGTGTAAGCTCAAGAGAGCTTTATATGGCTTGAAGCAGGCCCCAAGGGCATGGAACTATAGGCTTGTAAAGTTCTTGAAAGAACTTGGATTTCAAGTATCTAAAGCAGATAGTAGCTTGCTTGTGAAAGCAAGTGATGATGGGTTCATTTACATGTGCATATATGTTGATGATATAATTCTTACAGGTACAGATGAGAAAGGCATTCAAAGCCTAAAGAAGCAAATGGAGAAAGAGTTCAAAATTAGTGATTTGGGAGACTTGTCATACTTCTTGGGCATGGAGATTTCATATACTCAACATGGAGTGTATGTGACTCAAGAAAGGTATTTGAAGAACTTGTTAATCAAGTTTAAGATGAATGATTGCAGGGTAGCACCTACTCCAATGGAGGTGAATCACAAATTGAGCAGATATGGTGGAGAAGAATTTAAGGATATGAAGCTATATCAGAGTTTGGTTGGTAGTCTTATCTATGCTACATTAACTAGGCCTGATTTATCATATGCAGTTGGGGTTTTGTCCCAATTCATGCATTGTCCTAGGAAAGAACATTGGATTGCACGACAAAGAGTGTTGAGGTACATTAAGGGTACACTCAAAGAGGGTTTGTATTATGGTTTTACATCAGATACAAATATCAAAATATATAGTGATGCAGATTGGGCAGGTAATCTTGATGATAGAAGGTCAACCTATGGATACTTGTGTTATGAGGGAGATAAATTAATATCTTGGTGTTCAAAGAAGCAACACATAGTTGCTTTATCATCTACAGAAGCTGAGTACAAAGGCATGGTTGAAGCTGCAAAGGAAGTGATATGGTTTAAGACTCTGATGAAGAATTTTGACACTATACAGAGTACACCTATCATATATGGAGATAACATGAGTTCATTATATTTAGCTGCTAACCCTGTGTTTCATGCCAGGACTAAACACATTGAGATTCAGTATCACTTTTTGAGAGAGAAGGTGATGGATAAAGAGATTGAAGTCATACATACTTCAACAAAAGATCAGATAGCTGATATGCTTACCAAAAGCTTGGATGGACCAAAGCTATAGAAGTTCAAAGACATGGCAGGCATAAAGAAGATAGAGAAAACCTCAATTGATGATTGAGGGGGAGCTGTTGGTGTAGGGCAATCAATAATTGAAGATTTGGAAGTCAAGGACTGAAGAAAAGACCAACTTATGAAGCATAGAAGAAGTTCATATTCAGAAGATAAAGAATTGTACACATATGTACATTAATTTAGAGCCAGCTCACTTATGTCTTTGATTAGTCATAAGCTTGTAAATCTTTTGTCTATATATATACTTGGAAAATGTCAAGATACGTGATGAGAGATTGTAGAGCATGAGAATTGAGGAGAATTAGAAGTTATTAGACACTTTGTGAAGAGATTAGAATTGCTCTCTCATCCAGATGTAATTTCTGTTAGAAATAAAGAGAAGTTGCGCCCGATATTTCTATGCATTCTCCATCTGTGCTTGATCATTTCAAGAATCCTTTTGTAGACTTCTAAGTCTAGAGTTAATGAGTCTATGATTAAAGTTTGAGAGCCTAATTGTGATCAGGCTGTGAGAATTAAGTGTAGGAACATTCATATGTGAAAAAGTGTTCACTAGTTCCTGAAACAGGTGCAAAATTCGAAGTCAATGATTCGATCAGTTCTCCTTCCACAGTTTAAAGCACTTAATCTTTAAGTTGGAAGGTAAGCTACTTGTGACTAAAAGAATTTTCTTAAACGGGTTCTATTCTTGGAGAACGATGTCTTAGAAGTTATAGGTGTCTAAATCGACTTCTCAGAAGTACAGTTTTAGACATAGGTGACTTGTCAAGTTGATTTCTCAAAATCTACTGAATCTTTTAAAGTGATTCGACTAGGAGGAGGTGCGCAATCTTTAGCCGACAGCTTGTGCAAAGTTTTATAAAAAACTTTACATATTTGATAAGTCAATGAGAAAGATATGTGCAACAGACTTTCTGTAGAATCATCCTTTTCACAGATTTTCCAAAATCCTTATAATTGAATATTGATCCTCCAAATTGGTGAAGATTTTGACTTACTCTTGATATAGAGGTGCTCTAATTTCAAGAGTAGGTTGTTCTTTTGGAGATTAACACTCTCCATCATAATCACACTGACATTGAAGAAGAAGTAAGACTCATTCATCAAAATTTTTGTTTCCCCAACATGCATAGATACACTGCCCCTCAGAAAATCATAGTACAGATGCTATCTCATGCTATTAAACAAATTGGGAATCAAATTAATATGACTCCTTATATTCAAGAGAGGCTATTCGAAGCAAACAAGTAGTGGAACCTCAAGAAGGTCCTGAACGACGGTGTAGCTCTGACCATATTGATATATCATGCCTTGGGTATTAGAGAGCACTTGCAAGAAATGCCATCATCGAAAGCCATGGCCAAATATGCAAAGGTCGCTACAGTCCCGAGAAAGAGAAAAGGTGTCAAAATTATTGAGGATGCAGAAACTAGCTCCCAACCTAAAATGAGAGGTACAAAACGACTAAGAGAGATGATGCAAGTAGAAACTGAAGCCCCAGCCACAAAAAAGGCACATGTGCTCCCGAAAGCAAGAATTTAAGAGCACCAACCAATTATCGAAGAGGAATTAACAAGAGCCATGGAAGACACACATCAATACACTGAAGGTCAAGTCAATCTACCAGTGCAAGGGCACCAATACCAGCAAGCCCACCAAGATGTGGAAGTAAAAAAGAGGCTCACCAAGGTGCATCGGTATAGAGAATTAGGGTTAGTAAATTCAAGCTCATCTTCAGAGGAACAAGAAGAACCAGACAACTCCTTACTAAATACGGACATTCAAAGTGAGTCGAAAGATGATGGACAATGGGAGGAATTAAATGAAGTGAACTACAATGTTGAAGAAGAGGACATGAAGGTAAATGGCACTCCCATCAACCCTAATCAAAACACCGCAAACAAAGAAGTATCCCAAGAAAGAGTACATGTCATCAAAATAAATGAAACATCTAACATTCAAATCCATGAGACCAAGCTTGCAGGAGAGGGTTCATTCAAGAATCCCAAGGAAGAACCAAAAGAAACTATGGGGGAAGAATCTGAACCGTTCACACCAATAAGGGTTGTGGCAGAAGCCTCCCATATGGATGTTACATTTTAGGGGAGTGCCACAAAGATTATCAATCTAGAAGAAGAGAGCAAACAACCGGAAGTGCAGCTTCAAATCAGACAACCACATAATGAAACTATACATGTGGAGCATGGAAAGGAAGTCCTAATAGGAGAAGCTCCTAGCATTCCAAAAACATGGTTGAATGTCGATGTCGCTTAGCTCAAGTCAGTGGTTCAACATATGATCAAGACTGTTATGGATACACAACAATTAATGCTTGAAGCTGATGCTGACTACGACAAAGCGATGCAGGAAAAGCACAAACTTCATGAAATGGGTAAGAATCTCTCTGACCAATTGATTCAAGTTCAAACAATGTAACAGATAAAGAGAATGAAGTCCAAGAAGCCAAGCAGCAATGGAAAACCCTTGAGACACAAAATGAGAAATTGAAAGAACAACTACAGGAGTTACAGAAGAAATATGATGCTAGCAAGGCCGAGAAGACACGAATGAATGCAAGAAGCAAGATATTGGAATCACAAATTAAAATATACATGGACGAGGCAGAGAACTTAAGGAACAGAAATAAGGAGCTGATGACAACTCTTCTAAGTAATCAACCTATAGAAGTTCACGAAGTTCCAGAAAAGGACACAAAGACATTGGAGGAAAAGTTAGCAAGGTATGAAGATCAACTCAAGCAGGAGCAGGCCATCATTGCAGAATGGGAGAAGAGGTATATGGATGATACCGCGGCTCTAAGGACAAAATGGGAAAAGGCCGAAAATAGATATATGGCGCAATGTAAAGAAGACACTGATCAACTCGCTGTCGTTGCAGAAGAAATCCAAAAAAATAAGGAAACGATTTTGAAGTCCAACGAAGAGATTAAGCAAAAAGAGGAGATGATAAAGCAACTACAATATCAGCTCGCACAGAAGACGATAGAGGGGACACCAGTAGTTCCACACTCCACAACGGCTACTGAGGAGATTGAGGTACGTCCTCTCTCTCCCCCCTTACATCATTCACTGATAAGGGAGAAAACGGAGATCCACTCTGAACGTACTCATCGGGATATTGCAGAACTAAGCCGACATGAGAGGGCACTACTGGTGTCCCAGCTTACTGCAGAATTTGAAGATCAAATAATAAAGGTAATGAAGGAAGCTCAGATTGAAAGCAAAAATTTAGAACAGATATTGAAACCATTTAATGTACCATATGGAATCCTTAAAGAGCAGACACGACAATACATAAAGTCTATGACAAATAAGGAGCCTGACAACAACCTCCAGTTCAGCAATAACACATTCAACTATACTCAAGAGGAATTTGAAAGAGCTGACCCTCTATGGGGGAGAAAAATTCTAGAAAAAAATCCTACACTGCGGGTACAATGGGAATCATCGCCTTATGCCCTTCAGGTAAACCCATCTTTTTGTCCAGTACCACGCAGACGCTCTTGGTCGCATTTTTGGGAAGGATAGTGCCAGGGTAGCATAAATAATCAATGGCTCAATTATCCACTCTTACCAAGTCCACCACATAATTATCTACCAACAGAAGAATACATGGTGAAAACCATGGAATTTTGGATTGCTCGATATGCCACTGTACCGGATTTGGCAGTCAAAATGACTAATAAGATTCTCAGCATGCTACTTACAGTTATCAAGGTCTTCCAACATGCCAAATATACTTTTTTGAACTTCATTGGCATTACACAGGGATCAAAAGCACTTGTTTTTTATCTTTCAACTATCTCGAGCCGATTAACAATTATGGCATTCAATTCACGGCTTATGTTCTTTCCAAGCACATATATGCAGACTTTTGAAGAAGCATTTTTCATCGGCTTCTTTGAAACTGATTCAGAAATTTTTGTGAAAATGACTTCCAATCTTAATGCAAGATTGGTGGCCTATGAAACAAGCTTCTTTGCGGATCACTGACAGACACCAGAAGATGGAGTGAAATCAAGCCAATGGAAAGAATTCATGATATGTCACACCAATCTGCTTAATCAACGAGAGTAGGCAGCAATACAAACGTACTCACGTTGCTACAAAAAGCCTGTCGTGGACAATAGAGTTCAGGAGGAGGGACATGCGGAAGGGGAATCAAGCAGAAAGAGAAGAAGAATGAGGAATGAAGAACATCAAGACAAAGAAAAACTATCTGCCCAAAGCCCCGTAGGGGCATGCATCAGGCAACAATGCCAAAGGCCTAGGTGCTGAGAAGTGGAATTAAAGAAAGATAACAACCAGGACATTTCATGGGAGGTTGCACACAGCTTCCTCATCCACTAGGAGCTCGCGGTGAAGTGAAACAAGTCGAGGAGAGAGACAGAACACATAGGATGCTTCATCGGATAAGATAACCAATTGTCTGAAGGTCCTAGGTATCTCCTCGTCCACTAGATGCGTGCGATGGTAGAAGGCAAACAGGCTTAGCGCAACACAATAAGGGAAAGCACGTAGGAGTGGACGGACCAGGGCCAGGAAGTATCCATGAAGAAGTGCAAGAAGATATTTGGCAGGTAATGATCCTTCCACTGATTGCGTGCGGTGGCAGAAAGTAAACAGGCTCAAAGCAATACAACAGGGTGAGATGTGTGAAGATAAAGACAAATCAGAAGACCAAAAGATACAAAGAGGCAGAGGCTGAAAAGTTGAAGAGAGTGACTAAGAACATCACATTCTTAGCCATTGATGGCGTGCGTGGCAGCCCGACTTAATACAGCAACCAACTATGTGATGTATGGAATACCAAGGGGCAAACAGAAGCAAAGGACATACCTCGGATAAAATAACAAATTCTCTGACAGTCTTTATTGCTTCTTCGACCACTGGGTGCGTGTATTCAGAATTCTTAGAAGAGCTATAAACGAGAAGCAAAAGCCTATCAAGGGACGACAGAGACAAAGAGGGGGAGAGTGTTGCAGAGCAAAGAGGCACGAAAGACGAGCCCCAAAATTTTCAAATTAATGGGCATATTTTTCTTCTTCAAAGTCTTAGGAAATTCCCTCAAGCCATGTAAATGCACTAGAGGAGTCCTCTAGATGCATAACCCCAAATTACTGTAATATATTTCTTATAAAATAATAGGAAAATAGAGATTAGCCAATAAAGTGCTGGTCAATTGTGTGAAAGGACCATTTTTAGGGCACATGTATATAAGTCACTTTGTGACTCTTTGTAAGGACTTTTTGCCATTGTGAAGAAGGAGAGCTCCTGATTTTTCGAATTTGCTTCTTTCTTGCAGATTTTCATCTTCTCTTTGATTTTCTATGTGTGTGTAATGCTTGGAAAGTGTGTGTAGGACTGTTTTCTACCCCTCCCCACTGTTTTTGAGCTATTGTAGTGTGTGTGTGAGCTAGTACGAGTTGTGGAGTGAGTGTGTGTGTTTCCTACCATTCACTGTTTTGGTCATAACTTGAACAACACTTGTCAGAATCAAGTGACACTACCGCCAATAGATGCGTCTCGTCGAGAGCTTCGAAATGAATTGACTATTGGCCATATTTGGAGTTCAGAGCTGGGAGATATCCTCGATTTAGTGAAAACTATTATAAGTGGTATCACGACAGACATTTTCAGTAGTTAAGTGAGTTTGAGAGATAGATTAGTCTTCCCTCATGCATGCAAGCTGAACCACTTTTCTTACCATCACGTGTGCACATGTCGTCATACGCTTGGTTAGTTCGGTTCATCGGATTGACAAATAAGCGTGTGTCAATTCCCCACTATACACACTTGTGTGCCAAATGAGATTTAGCCTCTTTGGCACAAGTCCCTAAGACTTCTTGACTTAGGTACACAACTACTATCCAAGTAGTACTAGCTGTGGCTGCACATAAGCGTTGGCCAGTCTATCACATGGATGTCAAATCAGTGTTCTTGAATGGAGACCTCAAGGAGGAGGTATATGTGTATCAACCACTAGGATTTGAGGCTCCCCATTCAAAGAACAAGGTATGTAAGTTGAAGAAGGCATTGTATGGGCTAAAACAAGCCCCTAGAGCATGGGACTAGTGGATAGATAAGTATCTCTTGGATCTAGGGTCCAAAAGATGTGCTTCTGATGCTAACTTGTATGTTCTAAAGAAAGGAGGGAAGACAATTGTTCTTGTACTCTATGTAGATGACCTTGTGATTATAGGAAATGATGACGCTCTTCTTCAACAATCAAAAGATGGCTTGACTTCAGAATTCAAAATGATAGACTTGGGCTTAATGCATTATTGCTTAGGTCTTGAAGTTTGGCAGGAACTAGGGAAGATTTTCATCTCTCAACAAAAGTATGCAAGACAGATATTGAAGGCTTCAACATGGAGGATTGCAAGGAAATTTCTACACCTATGGAGGTCAACACAAAATTATCTATTGAAGATACTTCACCTCTAGTGGATATTTGAAGATACAGGAAATTAGTTGGAAGTCTCATGTACTTGTGCAATAGCAAACCAGGCATCTCTTATGTTGTTGGAGTAGTAAGCAGGTTCTCTAATAATCCTTGCCAAACTCATTGGAAGACAAGCATGCAGATACTTAGGTATGTGAAAGGAACTACTGATTATGGTATTCTTTATGAAGAAGGATTGCAAGAGAGCAAGGATTACGACCACCACATACTAGAGAGATGACTCTCCTCCCAACCTTATGCCTGTATATATAGCTACTTGAACTAATGAGGACCACAAATGTAACTAGAGTCCACAAGTGCATGTGCAATCTCCTCCACTCCTTTCATATCCACCACTAGAGTCTATTAGTGGCTCGAGTGATCTTGACCACTACTTTAGTACCTTCCACTAGAGTCCACTAGTGGTTGTTGTACTCACCTCTTGAGTTAAGTCCACTGGACTCAGTTAACTTGAGTTAGAAGGCTCTAGAGCTCTTTGGGCAAAACTCTCTCCCCATGCTCCCATGGGAGTTGAACCCAAGACCTCCTCCTTCACAACCATGAGACTTAACCACTAGGCTAAGTGGATTACTTGAATATGACAGCACATGACTTATGCTTGAGTCTACTCTTGAGATCTTTGGTCCTACAGACGAGTGACCAAACGGTATCCGATTTCAGATCTGTCTGAAGCCATCGGATCCCTAGATCATAGACTTACTTTATTACATTCTTCCCCCCTTGGAAAAGATTTTCGTCCTCGAAAATAAAGCTATATATATAACTGTAGGCAACCCCCGAGCCTCATGTTCTAAAACTGGAAGAACATGGTCATGTTCTAAAACTGGAAGAACATGTCTCATCTCTGTGGTGGCATCCTTGCCCAAATGATTCAAAACACTATCTCGTTTTGCACTTTGATGAACAGGACAAAGTACAAACTAATGAAGAATAATGAGGGTGGATCTAAATACATCCCTGGCTAATTCACAGTTTCTGGATGTGGGATCTAGGCACAAACATGTGAACTAGGTGGATTCAAATTACTAGTCCATTTCTAGGCATAACTGATGCATGAACTTAGTAATGAAGGACGTAGGATTCTTATCCCTTGCAAGACTTTAAGAATTATTGATTCACTTGAATTTGTTTTAGAGAACTTGAAGTTTGGTTGTCCCAAACATCTAACTTAGATGTTTGTACAATGGTTTACTTTGATCCAACAATTACTTGATTTTTTCACCCAACTAGAGGACTACTTTGTCCTAATGAGTTTTTTTTTTTAATTCTATGTAAACTATAAGAGAAAGTTACCATTTTCTTTGAGTCAACCATACTATAACTTTACCAATTCAAATTCAAAATGAAAATTGTCCAACTTAGGACACTTTTCTCAAAGACTTTAACCGAAAGTTCTTGGGAATTGTCAATCTGATGAGCAATTCCTAACTTCCCTATTCTAGAATATACTGGACTCTAGGAAATTTTTTATGCTATAACTTGAAGCAAACTCAAATGAGTCCACTTAGACTTATCATCTTTCGAAGATTGAAAAGGTTCTTGTATATAACATCTATCTAGGATGTTCAAGTTAGTTATCTAATTCTAACTGGCTAACCCTGGTCTTTTGCAAAAGGAATCAGATACCATGTCTGAGCCTATTCCAAAAGTTTTGGAAAGCGGAAGGAAATAACTAAACTCTGTACAAACAATTCATACTTTGAAGATATGTAAATTTGTTATGAGTCAAAGGCTAGATGACTCAGGGCTTTAACTTTTCGAAGATCTATTTCAATAGGGTATTGAAGCATTGTCTTTATCGTTAAGAGAAATAAGGTGGATTCTCAAAAAGATTCAAAGAAAATAAAAAACATCATCCAACCACATACTAGTGTGGTAACCAACATCAGTGTGTCGACCCACTGAGGCTCTGTCGATGAGTTTAGTTTTCAAATAATGCTTCACTTGAGACTAAGTTCAGGTCACATTTAGTCTTTTAAATTTCTAATTGTGAATGCAATTCTTGTGCATTTCTTTGAGTCAATAGAGTGAATTTACCAAGTTACACTAGAAACTTAATGCTTGACTTAGTCAATTAAATCTTTAGTTGAAAAGATCAACTCAAAATCAAAGTCCAACTTTTTCAGAAATTTATCAAATATTTCTGATCAATAACACTTGAAGCTTGAAGTGTTCTAAGAAGATCTTGGAAGTTGCTTACTTCATATTTTTAGTTTCCTTGATCTTGAAGTCGTCTTGAAGTATCTTGAGATTCTTCTTGAATTTAAACTCCTTCTTTGAAGTTTTAATTCCCTTGAAGATCAAACCTAACTTCAAGATCCAAATGAAGACTAAAACATAATCATCACACGGTCCGATGTCCCATACCATCTTTCCTATATCAATCTGAGTATAAAATATGGTGTCCCATACCACCCTATTTTATACTCACATTGACATGTGAGTGAATTTTATCCTAAATTCTACAACATCTCTTGATAGAGAACCTTTTAGCTTTAATTCTTGACAAGAATTTCGCAGTCTCAAGCACTATCTCTATCTTGATATTCTAGGTTTTAATCCCTTGACATGATCGTTTCACGATCTTGTGCTTAACCTTGGGAACTTGAAAACCTTTAATTAGAATATCTCCAATCCTTTTTTGCTAGGGTTTTCAAATGAAAACCAATCAGGATTCTAGTTCTTGAATTTCTCAAATTCAAGTTCAATTGACTATTCTTGACCAATTTTGTAGTGACAAGAGCTTTTGACTTCTTGTCTTTAGATTCCTTTCTACTAATTCTTTTAGGTACCTATCCTGGCCAGACTTTTATAGGAATCTCTCTACTGCATAAGTCTGAGCATCCGCTCATGCTTTTTGGATTTGTACCAAAATCCCTTTAAGGATAGGTAAACACTCATGTTTTACCTTCCACAGACTTAAGTACCGTCTTCACGGTTGCAGACTACAATTTTGGAATTTCTTCACTCTGTTCATACTTGGAACAGCTTACTCTTTTTCACATATTTTTTTCCATTCGATAAATGGAACTTGAGTGAATAATTCCTAACGGAATTTTTACTGCCAATACTTGGGCAATCTACAGAGTAGTTCTAAGCACACATTCTTGGACAATCATGGCCAAGTTTGATCAAGTCTGGTTGATACTTGCGACAAAATAAAGACTTAGTCTTTATCTTTAAGATCTCTTAAACTATCTTAAGCTTCTTTGCTTACTTGCAGGATTTTAGAGATATTTCCCTCAACTTAAGTCCAAGCATTTTCTAATGCTTTTCAGATTCCAAAGCTAAGAATCTATGATATACCATGATATACCTTAAGGTTATATCACTATTTGGACTTAAATATCAAAACTGGTGGTTAGGGATTTGCTGGGAACTACTTGCTGTAAAACTTCTCTTGAAAGATACTAGTCTCACATCTGGGGAGATTTTTCTTTCAAGAACTTTTTAATTCCTACCAAGGAATCAAGTAATACCAAGCTAATGATTCACCTTGGAATCTTTTGCTTTCCAGTCCAATGATTCATCTTGGAATCTTTTGCTTTCCAGTCTAATGATTCATCTTGGAATCTTCTCCTTTACTGGAAAGATCTTCAAAAGGAATTCTAGACTTTTGGATAAGACCAAGACTTAAGGCTGCTTGTCCAAAAGACATTCTCATTTAACTAATGAAATAGTTAATTGGACTCTTTCATTAGCTTATCTTTAGGAAATAGCTTAATTTCCAAAGATTACTTTGCTTGGGTCTCTTCAAGGCCTTACCACGTGAATCTAATCTTTTAGGAAAGAACTTGTTTCCTAAATTATCTTTAGGAAATATCGTGATCTCCTAAGATATATCTGTTCCAAAAATGAAAATAATTTGAATCATTTCATTATTTGTCATGACTTTAGGAAATTAATTGATTCCTAAAGATCAATTGATATTTATCTTGGTTTCTTTTTTAAGCCTTGAGTTAGCTTAAATAGAATCAAGCAAGTTTCCTTCAAAAGTTTTCACGTCAATTGAAGACCTTGCATCATGCCTCGAGATGCATTTCTGGAAACTAACATCTATGAACACTAGAGTTCCAGGGATTCTAGAAGTTCAATACTTCTACTTATTTTCATCAATATTTGATGAATATTAAAGTATTAATCCTTCCAAAATATGTTGAACTTACTTGTTTCAACAAAAACTTCTCTTCTTGGGTGCATGAACATGAACATCCAAAAACAACTAAATCCTCGTTAGTTGCTAAGAATGTCTAGGTTTGTTCCCAAACTTAGACTGAGCATGCACATTGGAAAGTAGCTCTATTTTCTTGGCATCTTAATGATAAGAAAAAATGAATATTTACTTTCAACATGCTTTCTTTTCTTCAAAAAGACTCCTACTAAGTGGTACCTCTGTATCACCTTTTGGGAAAAATTAGACTAGATACTTAGTTGCATGATGGTCAAGATCCTTGCAACTAGGTATTTTTCTATTTTTCCCACCTAGCTAAGTCAAGTTAGAAAAAGAAAGGAATGAAAGTATATGTGTTCAGCTACTTACCAAAAGATCATGCGTATGCACATGCATCTACTTGCATGCAAATGCATGTTCATGTATGCAAATGCCCATTCTTGGGTAGCGAGGCTCGATCCGGAGACCTCGTAGCATGGAGAATTCTTTAGCCACGAGCGCAATCACTTTGAGTGTCGAATGGATATTGAAGAGAAATTATTGATATCTTATTTTTGGTGCAGCAGTTCCTCAAAATCGTACAACTGTATGTCCGAAGTGGGATCCGAACACACAACGTTAAAGTTTAGAGCTTCACGCTCAGCCAAGTGAGGTACATGCACGTTGGTATCATAGTATGGGCGATTATCTCTATTATGAATTTCGTACGCTGCATCACAGAATATAAAGGTGCCGCGTGTGACATTATCAGAGAATTGAGCGCAAAATTGAAGAGCAGATGTGGATGGCAAGAATCGAGCTCGTACGGGTTTATCAAGAGGACGCTGCATTGAGTAATAAGCCCAACGCTGTAGATGATGTTTGCTAAGTACAGTCGACCAATATATTCTTAGAGCTTGAGTCCAACAATATGTTCTCTGTTAAAAGACAATATATTCTCTGAGCTTGAGTCCAGCAGAATCGAACGCAGGTACTGTATACAGATAGCGAGCATCCATCTGCTGCGTCATCGCTACTCCTTCAGAAAATATCCAAAAAACGAAGAAGCAAACTCTGTAACCAGGAAAGCAAGGTGCTTTTGTGATAGCAGACTTCATCGGTTTTTTATTTGCCTGATGTCTATGGTCTATATCTTTGAAGATCAAAAAGAAAATGAAGACAAGCTAATCACATGCGGTGACAACCGAGAATTGAACCGATGATGCCATCCTGGAGGATGGTCTGCGCTATTCAATCCAGGCTCATTCCGTGGACGTTAAGGGTGGGAATCGAACCAGTTTCCTATCATTCGGAGCACTGCTCTATTCCAAGAGCTCAAGAATATTGCCGACGGGGTTTGGACGAGGATCAAGAGGACGAATCACTCTTCCAAAGGATCAAGGGAAGGACGTAGCTCTATGTGGAGCTAATTATTTTCCAAATTATGTTTTCATTTTAATATTGTTTTGCTCAAATGCTTTCATTTAGGATGCATTAATTAGGACTAAAAGCATAGTCCAATTATGATTATCTCAACATGAAAGCTAATTAGAGAACTAAATGGTATTGAAATGACACAAAGGTATATAAAGTACTTTTGAGTTTTAGGCATGCAATTGAAATTTCTATTTCCATTCATGCGCAAAAATGAAAAGATTATTTGTGCATAAAAGAATGTTTTATGCACATCAAGTTTGCACTTGCTTGGGAAAGGTAGTTAATTCTCCAGTTCATGCACTTGAATAGTTACCTTTTGCCAGAATAGCAAGCAGGTTGTTTTTGCATGGATGCTTGTTTGCATACCTAATAAGGTTGAGATTTGCTTAAGTTCATTACACTTGCATGAACCACAGGCTACTGTTCTTTTTCGTCTGCTGAAGAAGCTTTGAGTCGCTAGTACTCCATCAGAAGTCAATGTGCAGAACATTTAAAGACAACAGCGCTGTAGCTCAAGCGTAAGCACCACCTCCTTTACTTGTCAATCCGCGGAGACGTGAGGACCGGTATGAAGACCACGAGCAAGTGAAGGCACAAGTGCGTGAGTGAAAGCACACAAACATACACACACATACACACACGCGCACAAGGTAAGATCAAAGAGAGGAACAATGGAAAGCTTCGATTGCAAATGAGTTCTCTTACAAAAGCTCTATTCTCTAACAAGCTAACCAAAAATGAGCTCTCTAGCTCTTTTTATAGTTTTTTGACTAGTTTTGGCCTTGTCCAGACCTAGTGTCCGGCCTAGTTAAAAATTAGGTTCCAGGGCTTATTTGAGGGCTCAAACGAAGTCTAAAAATTATGAAAATTGGTACGATGGTACTTCTAATACTCCTCAAGCTCGAGGACTCCTCGACTTGAACAAAATGGAGTTATAAAAATAGATAATGGTATTTACAATGGTTTCTAGTGATGAAAATCACTATTTTTGTAGGGGATTCTTTTGAAAATTTGACATACACTTCTTGGAGCTCCCTACTTGCTCCCTTTCCTTGTGTGTCCACCTTTTGATGTGCTTCCATGCTTTGTCCTTGACTTTGAGCTTCAACACTCCCCCCCCTCTCGAGTCTGTCATCCCTGACAGACCTTTGTTGTAGTGGTTGTTCCAAGTAGTGCCTTGAGAGGGAGTGTCCCTTCTGTATGAACAAAAGTCGTCTGACTTCCAGATGTGTCTGGTTCTTCATCTATCACTGCGAGTCTTTGCAAGTTGTAGTTTCTTGGTATGTGCTTCTTCCTTGGATTCCAGCATGACTGTGTCGTTGTGAGTCTCCGTTGATGTTTTCTAGATCTTCCACAGTTGATGTTCATAGTAGTCATGCCAAGTACTCATAACCCATATTGAGTGATGGATGAGTGTGTTCGTGCATGGGTTGAGGAAAATATGTGCCTTGTGCACGGCCTTGTAATGTAGCCCTATGAATGCTTACTTGGAAAATGCATTGGAAGAAGTATGGTGCAAAAATTGGGGGTCTTGAGCTAAGTGCTCAAGGGTATGCCGACGAAGAGGTTTCCTAAGCTATCATGGTTATGATGTTTCAAAGGTAAAGATACTTACCATGGAGAAGGTTGATCGATGTTCATCTCTTCGTGTTGTACACTCGGCCTTTGGGATGGAACATTGTTGATGAAAGTCCATGTTGATGGTCCACTTATGAGATCTTTTGAGTGGCTGATCCTGTCTCCTCTTTTCAAAGCATCATTTGTCAAATACAGAGAATTGAATTTCTTTATATTCCTTGACAAACAACATTCGAGAACTACACCAAGCTTAGTTTCACATATTCTCTCTAGCTCACCATAAGCAGGAGTCTTCTCATCCAGTATACATACAAAGATTTGCAGGGTACCAGAGCTACACCATGCAGATATCTCCTTGGATGATCTCGTACATGCAATAGTTATGCATCATTCAAGTTGCAGACCTTCAAGCTCTTCACTCCTACCATAGTAAGAGGAAACCATAGTTGTGGATGCCATGCTCATGCCAAGTTCTTGACATCTATGAGATAAGGCAGCAATTATATTATCTGCTAGCCAAGACACACTTCTATCCAAACTGATAAATGCCCAGTAATCAACAGTTCCACCTTTAACCAAGCATGACTCATTCATGTTTCATGAGCCAAACCTGGGAACAAGTGCTTCCTCTCTCCTTTTTTTTTTTTTTTTTTTTTGGAACAATGTCACCAAACAAGAAGATAGATGTCAGAAAAAATAGTTGACATATGTCAATGTGCTCTTGTGCATGGGACTCTCCAATGTGTCTATGCACGGCCCTGTAATGTGGCCCTATATTAATGCATACTTTGGAAATGCATAACCTGAATGGTGCAAAAGACTGGGTTGTACAAGGAGCACATGGTTTTCGCTCGTCGAGGCTTTTCGATGTTATTTGCGGATGTTAATGCCATCTATCGTGGAGGTATCCATTGGATCTTGAGATGACAACTGATCCTTCCTCCTTATAGGGATCCATTTTAGAACAGCATTTGGCACTGTAGAGATTACTTCAGGCATCTTCCTCTTTGGATGCTTTCTGAACTGTGGTATCCAATGTGCTTGGAGCTTTGGTTTGGTGGAGGCTACTTTTACTTTTGGCTTCCAAACCCATAGACTTTTTGCACGTCTTCCTACTATTGTTGAAGAGCTTATTTGATCTTCTTCCGGTCTCTATACGTGGTTCTTACCCTTTTCTCTTTTTGGCTTCTTTGTTGAGACCTTTCGCATGTGGGAGAACATAGGCTGCTGTGGATGAAAGAGGTTCTTAGGTACCCACATATGTAATTGCCCTTGTTGAGCTGCAGCTAACTTCTTAGGCACCCAAACTTGTTGGATACCTTGTGATTGAGCTTGTCTGAGCTGCTTCCTTCGTCTTCTGGCCTGGTGGGAGTCCCGAGAGGGGAATTTTGGGGTTAAGGCCGGTGGTTGCTCTCCTTTTCGTACCCAGATCTACTTCATGTTCGGTACTAATTTCCTTTGGAAATCTTGCTGCCTATTTGATATAGCAGTTGTTCTGTTCGGTTGTGCTTGCTTTGTTGGTTGAGTTGTGGTGGCGGCATTAGTCCTTGCCCCAGAGGAGGAGTCCACTTGTCTTTGAGCCTGTTCTTCCATGATTGAGTTCTCCTGCGACATAGAGCTTTTGACACATACAACATCTCTTTTGCTAAGATTAGTCCTAGGAGAACTACAAGATGTGACATCTGGATTTGTGAGCATGCCATTTTCTAGTTCTAATGTAAAGCATTGTCCCTGGACCCAAACTTGAAGAAGTTGACTTCTTAGGTTCAAGTTGACTGCATTGTCATAAATCCAATCTTGTCCTAAGACAAGTGGTTCTGTAAGGTTCTCATCTTGACACACTAGCACTTTGACTTTCATTGGAACATCTTGCAGGTAGATGGGAAGTTCCACCTCGCCCAAACAAGGGGTTTCCACACCTCCCAATCCTATGAGATAAGCTTCTATGGGATTGATGTTCAACTGCAAGTCTTGGTAGTAGGAAAGTCGAACTGCACTACTTGCTGCACCTGAGTCAATCAATGCTTTCACAGTCCTTGCACCCTTTCCTTGTCCTATCTTTATGGTCACAAAGGGATGTCGGTCAATAACTGGAGAAATCGCTATGCCTGATTTTTGGCACATATCCATGTGATATTTTGGGGCGTTTGAGTTGACATCTAGGCCTAATCACCTTAACTTATTTCGCCTTATGCGGTCTCTAGCCTCTGCTTGTGCTTCTTCTCTGACTCTCATCTCTTCTTCTTTTTGTTTCTTAGAAGTGTTGAGTCTCATTAGCATATCCTTTGTAAGAGGTTCTTGATATAACTTGACTCGACAACCACTGATATAGTTTGGCAAGATGTCACCTTCTAAAGTAGCCAATTGAACAGCACCGCTAGTGGAAATTCTATTAATGATCATGGGTCCATATCCTCTTTTCTCCAACTTACGGGCATGTTGCTTTAGCGTATAAACCAGCACTAGGTCTCCCTCTTTCAATCCCTTATCCTTAATGTGTGCATCGAAGTATGCCTTTTGCCTTTTCTTTGCAGCATAGATGCCTGCTATCGCGCATAGCCTTGTCTCATCTAAGCGTTCTAGATCAAAGATCCTAGAGGACAATTCATGTCCATTCCACTCATACTCTTGTGCTACTTTTAAGGCAGGGATTAAGAAATGTAATGGTAGCACAACATTCTGTCCGAAGACCATCTGAAATGGGGTGGCATTGAGTACCGTTTTGTAGGCAACTCGATAATCCCAAACAGCATGATGAAGTTGTTGGTCCCAATCAGAGCGTTTATTATTTACCAGTTTTGTCAATACATTACAGAGGATCTTATTGGTGCTCTCGGCTTGTCCGTTAGCTTGTGGGTGATAAGGGGCAGACTTTTTATGTATCACCAAGAATTCTTGGAGAAGATTTTCAATGACCTCATTCAAGAAGTGTGCGCCTCTATTGCTCACTAACTCTATTGGTAGCCCATATCTCGTGAACACATTCTCGAATAAGAACTTAGCCGTAGTCTGAGCATCATTCTTTGTTGTGGTTTTCACTTCTACCCACTTTGTAAGGTAATCTGTGGCTACAATAATATACTCTGCATGGGAGTTTCTAGCTGGGGGGTTAATAGGACCTATGAATTCTATGCCCCACTTGGAAAATGCACGCCCTCCCATCATTGGCCTCAAGGGCATCTCGTCTTTTCTGACTGGATATTGTGCACGTTGGCATGTGTCACATTTCTTCACATAGGTATGTGCATCCATATGAAGAGTGGGCCACCAAAGTCCTGAGAATAGAATGGTCTTGATCACTCGGTCAGGACCAAAATGTCCACCTGCAACACCGCTGTGTGCAGTTTCTAAGACTTTCAAATAATCTGATTCGTGAACGCACAGTCTTAAGTAACCATCTTTGCCTCTTCGGTATAGGTTGTCTCCTACTAGGGCATAGCCTTGAGCCTCTTGCTCCATGCTTCGTCTTCTTGCTAGACTAGCCTCTTTGGGTAATCTTCCCGACCTCATAAACTCTACCAATGGAGCACTCCAATCTGGAATTAATGACACTTGATAAAGGGTCGCATGCTCCACTGGGGGTCTCTCTCTGCACATTGGACAATTCTTAATCCACTCATGTATTTCTTTGTCCATGCTAGGCCAATACACTCCTAAACGTTTTAGATTCTGCAATGTGCATTGTTTAGAATAGTGATTTCCTAGCAATCCTTCATGAGCTTGCTGCAACCAACTATTATGTTCATCATCCTCGACACAACAAGCTAATACACCCTCCGTATCTTGTTTGTACATGCTTCCTGCCAATATGTGATATTTTTGTGATTTTACAATTTCTTCTTGTGATGTTTTCACATTCTTATTTGCAGGGCCGAAGGTTAGGACTGGTACCAACTTATTTGCCCATTTAGGAACAACTTCTAAATTGAACAAATAAGCATCAGGCAACTCATCAGGCACTCCTTGCGGTGACTCACGTGAAGTTATGCGAGAAAGGTGATCTGCCCTAAGGTGGGTTCTACCCTTCCTGACAACAACTTCAAAGTCATATTCCATTAGTAAGAGAAACCATCTTACTAATCGTCCTGTATTGCAAGGTTTATTGACCAAATATAGCAAAGCTTGATGATCAGTGAAAAACTTGAATTTTTTGGCCAATAAGTAGTGTCTAAACTTCTTCACAGCATATACCATGCCTAAGCCCTCTCGCTCAGTTGTGGTATAGTTTCTTTCAGCTGGGTTTAGTTGTCTACTAGCGTATGCTATGGGCAAATCTAAGTTTCCTTCACCTGTGGGTTGTGATAGCACACATCCTATGGCATGATTGGATGCATCCACATGGACATGGAATGGTTTATTCCAATCAGGAGTGGTCAGTATTGGTGCTGAGCACAAACGTTTCTTCAGTTCATTGAAAGAATTCTCACATTCGTTGTTCCACTCAAAATTAGACAACAAGGCTGTTGGCAGCATACGAGAAGATGCAAGTACGAGCATACAAGCAGATCTAGCACTAAGGCAACCCTTTATTTTTTTCAAAACCCTTACACCATTTAAAAGTGATTCTCATCACTAAAAACCCCTGTAAATACCATTTTCACCTTTTTGTAGCTCCATTTTGTACAATCCGAGGAGTCCTCGAGCTTGAGGAGCCTTAGAAGTAGTTGCCTACCAATTTTCGTATTTTTTAGATCTTGTTTGAGCCCTCAAATAAGCCCTGGAACCTAATTTTTAACTAGGCCGGACACTAGGTCTGGACAGGGCCAAAGCTAGTCAAAAACTATAAATAGAGCTAGAGAGCTCATTTTTGGGGAGAGCTTTTCATAGTTTTGAGCTTGTATGAGAACTTGGTTGCAATAGACGTGATTCCATTGTCTTACTCTCTTTGTTCTTGCCGTATGCGCGCGTGTGCGTGTATGTGTGTGCATGCTTGTGTGCTTCTCACTCACGCACTTGTGCTTCCACTTGCTCGTGGTCTTCATACCATCCTCACGTCTTCCCGGATTGACATTAAAGGAGGTGTTACTCATCACTGAGCTACACCAAATTTTAGCGCCGTTGCCGGGGATTCGAGCTTTGAGGACAAGCGTGTGATGGTAAGACGTAGAGAGGACGCGTTGGAATGGTAAGTAGTCGGTAAATTTCTGATTTTTCTCCATCTCCATCTCCATCTTCACCTCCTTCTCCACTACATATTCCCTCTTCCTTGTCATTCCCCTCATTTGTTGTGTGCGAGTTTGAGAGAGAGCGAGCGTGTGTGTTCTTGTTTTGTGTGTTTTTTGCATGTTTCTTGCAGGTGGCAGCTCCATCATCATCTCCAGCAAGCTCAGCAGGTATGGAATCTGTCTGCACAGTCCCCGAGGCGTTGAGCTCGAGCTATCGCGACACTCTGAAAACTTCACCCAATCACGATTCTGAGTGCACCACGACACTGCGCAGTCCTAGGGCTCCCAGGATCACTAGACAGAACTGAAAAATTCACCATATCCCGACCTATCGCGACACCTCACGACCTATCGCGACACCTCACGACCTATCGCGACACTTAGACCTATCGCGACACCTCGACCTATCGCGACACCTCGACCCGACCTATCGCGACACTTCGACCTATCGCGACACCTTACGACCTATCGCGACACCTCACGACCTATCGCGACACCTCGCGACCTATCGCGACACCTCACGACCTATCGCGACACCTCGCGACCTATCGCGACACCTCACGACCTATCGCGACACCTCCCGAGCTATCGCGACACTTCGACCTATCGCGACACCTCACGACCTATCGCGACACCTCACGACCTATCGCGACACTTCGACCTATCGCGACACCTCGACCTATCGCGACACCTCGACCCGACCTATCGCGATACACGGCCTTTAACACATGAAAAATTAGGGTTATTTTTGAGTGAATTGAAGGGTAGTTGAGCTTAATTTTAGGCACCTTGGTATAACTTTAGAACCTCGGAAGTGAGCAAAAGACCTAGAAATCAGAGAGGGATCTCCTGAACCCTGAGAGCCTGTTTTGACCCTTTAGTGCCTGAATGGTCATAACTTGACCATACGAACTCCGATTGTTGAGATTTTGGTCTCGTCGGAAAGCTCGTTGAGAATCCTACGTGGACCTCGACTGGTTTTTGTAAGAATCATACGCGGAGTTTTAGAACATGTATTTTTAAGTTGACCTTTAGGTGAAACTAGGTGGTCCTAAGATTGAGGGGGTACAGTGAGCTACTCCTGGGGACTACAAATATTGATGTGTGTCTGTCAATTACTTGTGGTAAGAGAGCTATACTGACTGGTGAGCTTTTGCAGGAACATTGTGTGCACTCAAGGCAATCCAAAGCAAGCTAGCAAGGGTGAGTACCAAGCTTGGGAGAAGGCTTCCTGGGCTTGTGTAGCAGTCTGGTCAACCAGCTAATTGAGGTTGGAAGATCTCTCAACCCTCCTTTGTCAATTCCTAGCATAGGCTAAGTACGACTTAGGTGTGGTAATTAATTAGGGCAACGTTAGGCACGAATCAAGTCCAAGAGTATTAATCAACCAAGTGCAAGAAGTAAGTAGGTCTTAAGTGCGAAAACTCTAAGGGACAAAAGATAAACTGGAGTCGATCACTCATCAAGTGCGGAAATTCACTTAAGTACTCTTAACGACGCGATTTCAGACAAGACCATAAACATAATATTCAACTCAAAAGAACAAAGTGATTGGTGCAAATTAACCTGCAACGAGAGTGTGCTTAGGTCCAAGGGGGTAGATAAATCAGGCATATGAACCTTAGATCAGGCAGACACTTAGGCCGAGACAGACAAAGCCTCAGATCTTCTGAAGCTAGTGTCAATCACACTGCCAGGTCTTGGGCCCAACAGTTGAGTGATTACCCATACACTCCGAGATCAGAAACAAGTGATTCTGAGATGTCCTATCACATGGAGAGACCAGTAGGTAGTTCAGGGTTGGCTTATCTAGAAAAGCCAGAAGGACCATACAAGACTCAACTGGAATACATCAGGACTAATCGTCTAGGTGCTCGCATCTATCAAGATGGCCTGAGAAGATCGGTGGTCCAGATTAAGAACCCCGATCAACCCCATGGATTAGACCACCCGGTAGTCAAGTTTGAGAATGGAGCATACCTAGATAAAGAGGGGACTATATATGTAGTCACCACTCTTCCTGATAGAACTGATGAGTTTGGAAATGTGATTGCTGAGACCGACATGGGTGATATAGAGCAAGGGAACTTAGAGAGAGAGCCAAGAACCCCCCGTGGTAAATCTGTCTTGACCAGAATCATGACTCCAGAGTGGATTCCATAGGATAATAAAAGCATAGATCTGCTTTTAAACCGAGAAACCGATGAGGCTTTTTGGAGATATAAATCTGCTCAACCTCAGGAAGTGAGTGACCTCACAATCTATGAGTTTAAAGACCCTGATAACCCAGGCCAAGTAACCTACCTAGACAATGCATAAGAGAGAATCTTCATGGTCACGGAGCATGGCAGACATGCCTACACATGGAAGGGTGAATTTGTTTTTCCCCAACCAAGGTCTAATGCGTTCTTTGGTCACCAAGGAGCTGGGACCTCCCAAGCTCATGGAGCTCAAAGAGATAGAAGTAGAGACAAACCTGAGGTAAGTTTTGCCAACTCCCTGGGAAGAGAAAGAACGGGAACGGAAAGGAATAGAGTGGAACCTGAGAGACATAGAACCCCATGGAATCAAAGGAATGCTGACGATTTTCCTTTGTCAAGGCCGAGAGAACACACTAGGACCCTGCGACCAACTCAACTGGTGAAGTCCATGAAGAATTACTTCGATGGCACTGGAGACCCTTATGACCATGTGGCAAAATTTCGGCAAGTATTGAAAGCTGAACAGGTAGAGGACCTATTCACACAATATAATGCTTTTGGTCTAACCCTTAGGAACACTGCCCTTACGTGGTTTCAACCACTAAACGAGAGGCATTTCAGAAACATAGACCAGCTCTTAGAGGCATTTATCATTGAGTTTTCTAAGAGTGGAATCAGGCACAACACTTCCTCACTAATTCATAGCTTCAAACAAACACCTCAAGAGACGGTCAGATTAGCTGGAAGAAGATTTAGGCAGTACCTGGAGAGATGCCCGATGCCGGAGTTACCCACACCAGCCAAACAAGTGGCCTTGTTCTTAGATGGATTGTTGAGCACCAAGCTCAGGTCATATGTGTACTTAAAGGACCCCAGAACGATAGAAGAGTGCGTGCGCATGTGCATAGACATTGAGGACAATCTAGGTGAGGAATTGGAACTATCAAAAATCTATAAGGATTCTGATAGCTCTAGTAGCCTCACATCTGGTCAATCCACATCCATTGAGGAACTTGGAGAGAAGGTAGCTCAAAAACTAGGTGTCTCTAGCAAACAAATTCCGAGATTTGCCCCAATTAAGCGGTGTTACACTTGTGGCGGTGACCATATGGCAAATGTATGTCCCATTATGGCCCAACCCCAGGCGAATCCTAGTAGCCAGTACTGCACCATAGAGCGCAGGTACACAAACCACACTGCACAAGACTGCCCATATAACAAACAAACTGTTAGGCAAAATTACCCTCAGCCATATCCACAACAGGGTAGATACCAGAATCAGTACCCACCACAACAATACAACAGACCACAGCAAACTTATCAGCCACCTTATCAAGGGCAGCAGAGACCTCAACCAGTCCTAGTACAACAACCCCCTGCTCCAACCAATGTGATCCCAGTGAAATATGCATCTGCTGAAGAAAATCCGAACAGAGCCATAGTCCCAATCACCCCATTGCTATCAGACAGTGATCCAAGTGACCATAGTTTTGACTCCACACATATTGATAGCCCACAGGCTTATTACATGCAGTCACCCGAGCATAACGAGTCATACTATTATGAGGACCCAAGTGAAAATAGTGGGGAACCTGAGTATGCTAATGTCATGTACACAAACCCCAACTCTAGACCTCAACCTAAGCAGGTACGACCCCCATTTCCTAGAGGACCATGCTTCAGATGTCAGGGAGATCACCTTATACGTGATTGTCCACTGCCTGCCCCTACACAACCTCAACCACTAACCATTCAGGGTTTCTGTCAAGACTGCGGGAAAGAGCATCTCCTACGAGATTGCCCAAAGAACCCTAATAACATGCCTAAAATCACTCCTATCAATGTTGTTGGGTTAGTTGTAGACTCCACAGGGAGTGTGACTTCCACTGCACCGGTGCAGGTGATCACAAGAGCCCAGGCACTACAACAAAACCAAGGTGTTGGTCAGGAAAAGAGCCCCGAGGTGAGTGAAACAGAGAGCATAACCAAAAAGAGAACGAGAGCCTGGAAGGATAGTCGTGAAAGAATGAAAAGGCAATGGGCAAAAAAGATCATAGAGATCACATCTCAACCAAAGCAAAGATCATAGAGATCACATCTCAACAGCACTCTCACACATTCCCACCGCTACCATCCCCATCACCCTCCATCCCTCCACCCTCTAATACACCCCACGTATCCCACCCACCACCCCGAATAGGATCAGTATTAGCTGATCCCACTCCTGAAGACATAGACATGATGCTTAAAGCATATCAGGCCAGAATCCAAGAAGGGCCAAATGTAACGGATCATGACAAGTGCTACCCTAGAGCTGACCTAGAGATAGAAAGAACCAAGCTTTGCGCGAAAATGGTCGCATTGGCTCAGACTATGTTTGAAGCCAGTCGCCTTTTCAATTACTCGGGCTCAGCCAAGACACAATTACACTTGGATGGACTTCTAGAGAAGTTAGAGGGCATAATTGCAAGATCTGCCAAGGAAGAAAAAAATCAAGAAAGAGATAAAGCAAGCAAAAACATGACCCATCCCCCACCGGAAGCTTATGTGCCCAATTCCACTGAACCAGACAACCCCCCCTCCTTAGAAAGAATAGAGAATCTAATGGCACAATCACAAAAGGAACACGCCCCTCAACACCATGACGAGGCTAGTGGAAGAGCAGGTCTTCCTACCCAGAAAGCATATGTGCCTGAAGCCTATGTGCCTAACTCTACGGAGCCAGACACACCATCTTCTATGAATCGGTTCACACCAGAATTCCTACGCGAGATTCAAGAAGACAAATGGGCTAAGGAAAGTGAAGTCCCTCCTCCCATTGAACTTGTGGATGATGCACATGACCAATTCCCACAAGACATCCCATCCATTTATGGGGAGCAAGAGAGCACCCAATCTCAAGAAAGATTAGACTTCGAGTCTAACTCTCTACAGGAATTACCCCACTTCACGGGCCCATGGGAAGCCAAGTCTACTTGTATGAGAACCCCCACAGTCATGGTAAGAAACGAAGATTCAGTCATACCTAGGAACACAGAGGTAGTGAAGAACACCAAAGTGCAGTGCAATCTCACTTTGGAAGAGCTGCTCAAGGTTAGACCAGAAGTGTGGAAACATGTAGCAAATCAAGTGCCCGAAGTAGCAAAACCTCATTCCCAGGAAGGATCACATAGGACAGTGCCAGAGATACCCTTGGATAAGATAGGAGACATGTGCGAAGGTGAAGAAGGGAACACCTATCTTCCCATCTCCTACCAGGGGCACACCACCAAGGCAATTTTGGACTCAGGTGCAGGAGTTGCAATTGCCACCACATCCCTATGGAAACGTTGGGGCAAGCCCGCACTCAGACCCACAAGGATGAAATTGCAAATGGCTGATGGTCACATAGAGAGACCCATGGGATTGCTAGAAGGAATAACTCTCACCACCTGTGGTGTCGAGTTTGAACATACATTTGCTATATGTGACTTCAGCAAGAACCATGCCTATGAAATGATTTTGGGAAGACCTTTTCTGCGGCAGTTGCAAGTGGTACAGGATTGGGGAACCAATTCCTTGTATTTGCAACATCTAGGTGTCACAACCAAAGTCAATCTTAAGGATTACTCTCATAGAGACGTACCACCTATTCAATGGAATCCCATCCATAGAGCCAAAGATGATACGGAATCTGTGCATTCCATAGGATCAGGATCCTCATGGATGCATGAAGACACCCACTTATGGATGTGCAAAGTAGCAGTAGAAGAGGAGAAAAGAGAAAAGGCCAGAGATATAGGTGCAAACGAAACACATAGACCCATTCAAGACCCAGCCTATGCACCTGTAGTATTTCCTGACGAAGAATTCGAACCCCACGGCTGGGCAGAAATTCTAGCAACCATGGATGTAGCCATCAATGAGGAACAATGGACACCCCACTGTGATGAGGATGGCTATGACATTTCAGTTTTCTTCATAGAGCCAATCATGGGAGAGGCAGTTCTAGAAGAATGCGAACCTATCCCTGATGCATTTGAGGATGCAAGTGACTCTGATCTAGAGTCAATCATTATGGACCCACCCTTTGCATCAGATGAAGAATACTTCTATGAAGTACAATTTCAACCCCAGAGGCATGGAGAGCTTACAAATGAGGTGAGGTTAGCCACACAAGTAGCTTCTAAAAGCGGAGGAAAGAAAAGAAAGAAGAAGGAAGTCACGCTGGAGGCAGAAGAATCTTTGTTTGAGGTCCCTGAAAACTTTAAGAAATATGAGATAGACGATAGGAGGGTCATGATAAGAATGCCTAAACGTGAGGCACAAGCAGCAGAAGCCTATGATAGCAAGGAAACTACCAAGAAAATAGTTGTCGCCATCGAGGAAGGAGAAGAAAGATGCACATACATAGGTCATGACCTAACAGAAGAGGAAGAACAAGAGCTGATAGCTTTGCTAAGAGAATATCGAGATGTATTCGCTTGGAGCTACAAGGATTTGAAGGGTGTTGACCCAGACATATGCTCACACACAATTCCCATGACCTCAGATGCTAAACCCTCTAAGCAAAAGCCATATACATATAATGATAACTATGCTGCTAAGATCAAAGAAGAGATAGACCGCTTGGTGGAAGCCGGATTTATCTATGAGATTGAGCACACTGAATGGGTATCCCCCATTGTAGTGGTGCCCAAGAAGAACGGTAAATTACGAGTTTGCATTAACTTGAAGAAGGTTAATACAGCCACTATTAGAGATAGCTATCCTCTTCCTATCACTGAGCATCTATTAGAAAGGGTAGCAGGCAAGGAAGTGTACAGCTTCCTAGATGGGTTTTCGGGCTACAATCAAGTAGCCATTGCACCAGAAGATCAGCATAAAATGGCTTTTGCCACAGAGTGGGGTATATTCGCTTTTAGGGTAATGCCATTCGGGCTTACCAATGCTCCCGCAACCTTCCAAAGGCTGATGTGCCATGTATTTAAGGAGTTCCTGAGGAAGAACTTAGAAGTCTATGTTGATGATCTTTGTGCTCATTCCAACATCAGGCAGACCCATATACCCGAACTCAGACAGATCTTTGATAAATGCAGAGAATATCAAGTCTGCCTGAACCCAGAAAAGTGCGTTTTCATGGTCAGGCAAGGCAAGATTCTCGGACACATAGTGTCCAAGAATGGCATATCCACTGATGAAGAGAAAGTGAGAGCCATAGCAGAACTACCTAGGCCAAGGAGTGTCAAAGAAGTTCAAGCTTTCATGGGGCATTGTGGTTACTACCGCCGATTCATTCACATGTATGCTGTCATTGCAAAACCCATGTACGGACTTTTGACAAATTTTGAGTGGACTAATGAGTGTGAGAACTCCTTCAATGAGCTGAAGAAGCGATTGTGTTCTGCACCAATCTTGACCACACCAGATTGGAGCAAACCATTCCATGTTCATGTGGATGCCTCCAATTATGCTATTGGATGCGTACTTGCACAACCTACGGGTGAAGGGAACATGGATCTCCCTATTGCCTACGCTAGTAGACAACTAAATGCAGCTGAACGGAATTATACCACCACTGAGAGAGAAGGACTAGGCATGGTGTATGCAGTTAAAAAGTTTAGACATTATTTGCTTGCAAATAAGTTTAAGTTTTTTACTGATCATCAAGCATTGCTATACCTGGTAAACAAACCATGCAACACCGGAAGGTTAGTAAGATGGTTTCTCTTACTAATGGAGTATGACTTTGAGGTTGTGGTGAGGAAAGGTAGGACTCATTTGAGAGCAGACCATCTCTCTAGGCTCACATCCGGAGAGGCCCCACAAGGAGTGTCAGATGACTTACCGGATGCATACTTGCTCAATTTGGAAGTGGTGCCCCAATGGGCCAAGCCCTTAGTGCCAATACTTACGTATGGACCTAATCATCCAATAGTAAACACACAGGATAGGGAGGTAGTCAGAGCTCAAAAGTACCACATCATGGCTGGAAGTATGTACAAGCACACGGATCAAGGAATCTTGGCTTGTTGTGTAGAAGAGGACGAGTACGCTAAGTGGTTGCAATTAGCACATGAAGGTGCATTAGAGCAACACTACTCAAAACAACGAACCCTACAGACCCTGAGGAGACTAGGAGTGCATTGGCCGACTATGGAAGCTGATGTCCAGAAGTTGTGCAAGGAATGCCCAATCTGCTGCACTAAACCACCTGTGGAGCATGCCACACTTTATCAAGTGTCCATAGTGCCGGATTGGAGTCAACCCCTAGTATCCTTCTTGAGGACGAAAACATTCCCTCAAGATATGACTCTGGCCAGACAAAGAAGTTTGGAACAAGAAGCCTTGGATTACACCATCATTGGTGATAATTTATACAGAAGGGGTAAGGATGGTTACCTGAGACTATGTGTCCATGAAGGTGAATACCTAAAGATCCTGGAAACAGCTCACCAGGGTGTAGCAGGAGGACATTTTGGTCCTGATAGGGTGATCAAAGCAATTCTATTTGCAGGATTTTGGTGGCCCACCCTTCACATGGACGCACATACCTATGTGAAGAGGTGCGAGATTTGTCAGCGAACCCAGTATCCTATACGCAGAGATGAGATGCCACTTAAGCCTATGATGGGCGGACGTGCATTCTCTAAGTGGGGAATAGACTTTGTAGGTCCTATCAATCCCCCAGCTAAGGGTTCCCATGCTGAGTATATCATCGTTGCCACGGATTATCTAACCAAGTGGGTAGAGGTAAAAGCCACAACGAAGAACGATGCTCAGACAACTGCTAAATTCTTGTTTGAGAATGTATTCACAAGATACGGGCTACCCATAGAACTAGTTAGTGATAGAGGCACTCACTTCTTGAATGAAGTTATTGAAAATCTGCTCCAAGAATTCTTGGTAGTGCATAAGAAGTCTGCCCCCTATCATCCCCAAGCAAATGGACAAGCCGAAAGCACCAATAAGATCCTATGCAATGTATTGACAAAATTAGTGAACAATAAACGCTCTGATTGGGACAAACAGCTACACCATGCTGTTTGGGCATACCGAGTCGCCTACAAAACGGTACTCCAAGCCACCCCCTTTCAGATGGTATTTGGCCAAAACGCAGTGCTACCGTTGGACTTCTTAATACCTACATTAAAAGTAGCACAAGAGCACGAATGGACGGGTCATGAACTCTCCTCTAGACTTTTTGACCTTGAACGATTAGGAGAAACAAGACTGAGAGCAGCTGCAGGGATATATGCAGCTAAGAAGAGACAGAAGGCATACTTTGATGCCCATGTGAAGGATAAAGGCTTGAAAGCAGGAGATCTAGTTTTAGTTTACACATTGAAACAACATGCAAGAAAGCTAGAAAAGAGAGGCTACGGACCTATGATCATCAATAGGATCTCCACGAGTGGAGCAGTACAACTAGCCACTTTAGAGGGTGATGTTCTCCCAAACTATATTAGTGGATGCAGAGTCAAGTTGTATCAGGAACCCCTCACGGAGGAAATGCTAAGTCGACTCAATACTGCTAAGCAACGTAAAGAGGAGGAAAAACAAATTCGAGAAGAAGCACAGGCAGAGGCCTTAGAGCGTATCAGACGAATGAAGTTGAGGAGACAAGGGAGGGATCAGCCCATGCCTGACACTCAAGCGTCTCCAGGCTATCACATGGCCATGTGTGAGGCTTCAGGTGAACGTACCCATAAGATAGTGGATCGAAGACCTTTTGTGACCCTAGAAATAGGACAAAGAGACAGCACAACAAGCGTGAGAGCTTTAATTGATTCAGGAGCAGCCACAAGTGCAGTTCGGCTTTCTTATTGCAAGCAGCTGCAATTGGAGGTAAAACCCCTAGAAGCATATCTGATAGGACTAGGAGGTGTTGAAACCCCTTGCATGGGAGAAGTGGATCTTCCCCTCTACATACAAGAGGTCCTCATGCCAGCAAAAGTGCTAGTGTGTGAAGACGAGGATCTGACCGAACCTCTTGTCTTAGGCCAAGACTGGATCTATGATCACGCAGTCAACCTCAACCTAAGAAGTGGACTTCTTCAAGATTGGGTAGGCCAAAGCCGTCTCACGATTGAATTAGAAAATCAAGCACTCAAACCAATAGAACAGGCACCAACTCCTGGTCCCTCCAGGAATCCACATGAAGATAACAATGTTGTTCTTGTACAAACTTCTATGGTGCAGAGGATTGTCAATCGTACTAAAGGTATGGGAGCCAATAAGGAGTTCCTAACTGATCCAAAGAAGATTCTAAACAAGCAGACCGGACATCACCCGACACAAAGGAGGTTGATGATCGAGAGGCAGGAGCGCCAACCCGTACAACATGGAGCATCTCGTGGCGCAAAGCAGATCTGGATACGCAAGGATGGAAGACCCACAACTCTAATAGCAGACTCTCAAGGAGACAAGAAACGAGCCTCACCATCAAGGAACAAAGTGAAGAAGTCCTCTAAGATAACCCCTAGGCATACCATTTCTATTTGGGTTCCTAAGCAGTCAATGAAGGCCATCCCTAATGCGAGACAAATATGGGTGCCCAAGGCCTGCTTACAAGCTCAAATTACTTCACCTTCAGGCACTAGGATGAAGCAACATTCACAAACACTCGTGGCCAACAACTCAGAAAACGAAACGATACCTACACCACTCACTATCTCCACTCCCATCAACCCTAGGATTGTCTGGAAATGGGTACCCGAAAGGTCCCAAATACATCACACTCTCATCCAGAAATCTTCACCTGTCTTTAGCTCTAAGAATTACGAATCCGCTATCAAAGTTTGGAGAATTAAACTGTGTATTAAACCCCCTGACCCAATTCTATAAACCCGTCCACTCTATCACAGGAGCATTCTGAGCCCATTGCGTAACCAAAGTATGCATCTAGGATGACACTGACCTCTAACCACCACTCACACCTATCACAAACACTTCACCACTAACCACTGACCTCCGGATTGTCATGTTAGTATTGTGAAGGGAACACCATTACGTCTGGTTTCCTATGCAACACTAATGTGCCTTTCTTCTTCCAGCAGATAAGCAACCTCCTCTCATGGCAACTGCGGTAGGCACAAGCTCTCAGGCAGGCTCTGGTGCTCCAATCAATTGGGATGCCATGCCGGTGGAGGCCCCACCAACAGCTCGGCCTGAAGAGTTCATGAATGTGCGGAGAATTCCTATCCCAGATCCACCAAATGGCCTAACCGAAAGAGTAAAGGGGCATTCTCACTGGTTCAATGAGATGCCAGGAGATTTAGGGGACGCGGATCATATCTGGGAGTCCAAGATGGAATGTGGAGGAGTGTGGTGGACCTTCCAGTTCTTATCACGAGAATTCGAAGCATTGCAAAATGCAGCTCCACTTCAAGATATCTGGCAAAAAGCAGGATTACAAACTTATTTTAGTGCAGCTCTGCCTAAACCCGATTTCCTCAGGTGCTACTATTTTATTGCCATGCTGAAGCCGACAGGGGATAAAGATCATTCAGGCACATTCTAGGTGCCCTCCTTGTCAAATCTGGAGGAAATGAGGAAGTTCGAATTGAATGTTACTTTAATCAGGGAAGCACTTCAGATGTATGGCACGCATGTACCTTCTGACCGCGACCCCTTGATACCTGAGTCGATGAAAAGCAATAGAATCAAGAAGCTCAAAGAAATGTGCGCCCTCACCCCCAACATCGCCATACCTTTGCGGATGTGCCTCCAAGACTTCGCATTCCCAGCTCAGGACCGTTTCACCCAACCTCACAAGAAAATATGGTATGGGCTATATCTAGCAGAGACTGGAAGCTTGCCCATTAAGATGCCGGTATGGATCTTAGACCAAGTGTATGAGGCAGGCAAGCGGGGTGTGAGGAAGCCCACTTTGCATGGCTGTTGTGCACTTACAAGAATTATCTATAGATGTCTTGCATATGATGTGCCAGTTGCCAGAGCCCTAAAATATGCACAACTAGAGCTGTTCAAAGGGCAGAAGTCAGGGAGCCAACCGGCAAAACGAATGCGTGGATCGTTTTCCCAGGTTTCCCAGGTAATGACCCCTCAAGAAGCCACGACCAAAGCTTCTCCCCGACCAGAAGCTCAGGTCGCACCTTTCACGATCCATCTTCAAGGAGTTCAAGCTGGGGAGGTGGTACAACCCGCTCCATCCGCCCCTCCACTACCTACCGATGCAGAGTTTGCATCCATGGCCACCTTCACAGAGGACCCAAACTTTGATTTTGAAAGATTCCTGCAGACAGTTCACCTATCAGACAGTGAAGACTCCCCTCACAATGTTGATCCGGGAACATCAGTCCAAAGAGAACAGCCACGGGGCGAGACAAGCAGAGTACATGGGGAAGAAGTGGCACAACCTCATCATGACCCACACACTCAAATTCAGGAAGGTGCACAAAGAAATGAACCAGAAGACAGTGAAGAGGAGGCCCCTGCCTACACAGCACAACTCAGACGGCTGTACAAGACAATCAAGCAGGTATAGAGAAGACATAAGATGACAGAAGAGGCGAACAGAGCTCTAGTGAACCAGATGCTTCAAACCGAGAATGTGGACTCACATTTTGTCGAATCATTGAATCTATTGGCAGAGACATGTGGGATCGGGGAAGCATTGAGGACAATGGTCTATCAGGAAAACCCTATCTATGATCAACGAAGGATTGATACACAGCCACAACGCGGGAAAATGATTCAAATGGAAGTCTCTACTGCCTTGCCTACTATAATCTCAGAGGATGTTCACATGACGAGCCCAAGCCCCACTGACGAACAAGAGGTAATTACACAGGTACCATCTCCACCGCCACCTTCCATTCAACCCTCAGAACCCTTCTCCACTAGCCCTTCTGAACAACCGATATCCTCCCATCATGAAACCATTGTACACACCTCCGTTTTTACATCCTTCCCTTTACCCACATCCAACACTTCCACCCAAATTTCTGAACCTCACACCGGTCATCCGGCCACCGATCAAACCATAATAGGTCACCCTTCCTATCTCCCCGCCCTTGGACAACCACTTGCCACTAGCCAGACCTTATCCCATCCTTTTCCATTCACCCACACCCAAGCCCTCTCCACCACCTCCCTAGTAACTGCCTCACACTCAACCCAAGTCACACAACCCTCATTCTGGACAAACCTTGTAAATATACTCCAACAGGTGGATAATTATAATAAAAAGTCCCTTTCCCAACCCCACTCCCCCACATTCACTGCCACCACTATCACACCACCCACCATTCCTGTATTCACGGTGCACGAATCACACACTCTCACGTCCGATCCCATGGACATCTCACCATCCACAGGATCACCCACCACCACTGCTATTCCAACATCACCACGTGTCATTTCACTCACGTCGCCATTTCCGAACACTGTAGGCACAACATCCACTTTTCCCTTTCCCATCTCCCGACCCCTTGCATCTTCCACCTTTACCCCTGCACCCACCTCATTTAGTCATGCACTCAACACCATGCTCGAAGCTGCTGCCCAACTTAAACAGGAATACAGGTTATTAGAAGAGAACAACAAAGAGATCTGTACTTTGTCATCCCACCTCCAGGCACGTGTCACTGCCCTGGAGTTGTCTAATACGGAATTACAGCAGGAGGTGACTAACCTCCAACAATATCAGGTGGAGCTCGAGTCCACACATACAGAGAAGAGTAGGGCAACGAAAGAACAACTTAGAGATAAGCTAGCCTGTAACGCTAGACTACAACGAAACATGGCTCTACTTCGACGCCATTTAGCGGCTGCTCAAGAAGAAAACAAAAGACTACAGCAACAAAATCAAGACAACCTCGAAGCAGCTATGGAAAATACTCCAAGGGCACCCATCGACCCTGCTAAATTCCAAGCCATCCCCTCATTTATGCCAATCTCTTGGAAGCACATGATCAGCTTGCTGACCAAGTCAAAGATCTACAGAAAGCCCAAGTGCCTACACTACACCAACAGGAACCTAAAGAGATGGCCAACGCTGCAACCTCACCGGAGCCGGAATTATCAGTAACCAATGAAGTACTTGAGCTACGGCAACAGGTTGCAGAACTAAAAATTAAGTTGTTACAGTATGAACGACCTCCCTCTCCACCTGATCAAACCATAGAAGAAGAAACAGTAGTCATTCCAGTGGAGGAGACATTTGAAGATAATTATGAGCCTCAACCCCTTCCAGGAGGCAGAATTACGGAGGAAGGCCAGGATACATATGAGGAACCCCTGTCAGCATGGATGAAGCAGGTAGAGGAGATGGGTCACACTCACGAAGAGCGTGTTGCAACTCAGATGCTAGCCATGAAAGCCATAGAGGAGACCATACTCAAATCTGAATATTTCTCGAACTTGGCTCCTAGGCGGCTGATAACTAGCTCAGAGTTACAATACAAACCTTATTTTGTATTGTTGACAGACTACAATGCTGAGATCAAACGCATAACCAACAAGTACCCCTCTTTCGCAACACAATTCGAACCCGAGGACATCCCAGAGGCAGCCAAAAAAGGGGCCATATTCCAGCCCATATGGAGGCAAAAGTTACTGGAGACCTATCCGGAAATGTTACGAACATGGGATCATGCTCCCATGCATCTGAAATATAACCCATGCTTTGGTCCAGTACAAAGAAGAAGATCATGGAAAGCATTCACCATCAAGGTTCAGAACAACGCAAATTGTAAAGAATGGCTCAATTACCCCGCAATCCCACCCCCAACCGGCACTCCGACAGTATCATACATGATAGCCACCATCAGGCATTGGATGCCACGCCTCCACCCCATGCCGGATGTCGCCGCTCAAATGATGCTCAAAATTTTGGACATGATGCAAGTGGTCCTAAAGACCTTTCGAAATGTACGTAACATCCAGCCTTCAATTCCGGGCTTCATCAATGGTAATTATGATTTGCTATATCACATGAGCACGACCCCGAGCATTCGAGTAGCTTACGCATGGCATGCACGAATAAGATATCTCCCTGCCTGCTACAAGCAAACCTTTGATGATATGTTCACCACGGGGTTTTGGGAGTCACACTCAGAAGTGTTCGCACCACGCCCAATCCACCTGCTACATCTATTCGCGTGTGAACAAACCATGCACTCAGAGCTCTACACAACGCCACAACCAGACATACCGGGTGCAGTCAATTGGGAGACCCTCCAGAGAGACTTGATCCGGGGACTACGCATCAAGGAACAAGAAGTGGCAACCGACCTCCTGCTGAAGTACATTGATCAAACATTGGAGCAGAGGTCTGTCAGAGGCGAGAGACGCTAGGGGGGGGAGAGTGTTGGCAGCATACGAGAAGATGCAAGTACGAGCATACAAGCAAATCTAGCACTAAGGCAACTCTTTATTTTTTTCAAAACCCTTACACCATTTAAAAGTGATTCTCATCACTAAAAACCCCTGTAAATACCATTTTCACCTTTTTGTAGCTCCATTTTGTACAAGCCGAGGAGTCCTCGAGCTTGAGGAGCCTTAGAAGTAGTTGCCTACCAATTTTTGTATTTTTTAGATCTTGTTTGAGCCCTCAAATAAGCCCTGGAACCTAATTTTTAACTAGGCCGGACACTAGGTTTGGACAGGGCCAAAGCTAGTCAAAAACTATAAATAGAGCTAGAGAGCTCATTTCTGGGGAGAGCTTTTCATAGTTTTGAGCTTGTATGAGAACTTGGTTGCAATAGACGTGATTCCATTGTCTTACTCTCTTTGTTCTTGCCATATGCGCGCGTGTGCGTGTATGTGTGTGCATGCTTGTGTGCTTCTCACTCACGCACTTGTGCTTCCACTTGCTCGTGGTCTTCATACCATCCTCACGTCTTCCCGGATTGACATTAAAGGAGGTGCTACTCATCACTGAGCTACAAAGGCATAAAGGGGTCTAGCTATGATTGCGTACATGTGGATAAACCTACGGTAATATCCACAATGGCCCATAAAGGCTTGTACCTCTTTAACATTCCTTGGCCTTGGCAGCTCCGCTATGGCTCGTACCTTTCTTCATCTGTTGAGATTCCATTCTTAGAAACAATATGACCTAAGATTTTACCTTGCCGCACCATGAACACACACTTTTCTGGGTTCAGACACACTCGATATTCTCTACACTTGTTGAAGATTTGTCTGAGCTCAGGGATGTGGAATCTTCTTTCTTGGGAATGAGCACATAGATCATCCACATACACTTCTAAGCTCTTTCGCAAGAACTCTTTAAAGACATGACACATGAGCCTCTGGAACATTGCAGGTGCATTGGTGAGCCCAAATGGAATCATGCAAAATGCAAAGATTCCCCACTCTGTGGCAAAAGCCGTTTTGTGTTGATCTTCTGGGGCAATGGCTACTTGATTGTAACCTGGAAATCCATCAAGGAAGCTATAAACTTCCTTGCCTGCAACACCCTCCAATAGGTGTTCCGTGATTGGAAGCGGATAGCTATCTCTGACTGTAGCGGCATTAACTTTTTTAAGGTTAATGCACACTCGCAACTTTCCATTCTTCTTGGGCACCACTACAATGGGGGACACCCATTCAGTATGCTCAATCTCATAGATGAATCCAGCTTCAATCAACCTATCAATTTCTTCTTTTATTTTGGCTGCATATGTATCATTATATGTGTAGGGCTTCTGTTTGGTGGGCTTGGCATCAACAGTCATGGGGATAGTATGAGAACAAATTCTTGGATCTACCCCTTTCAAGTCTCTATAGTGCCATGCAAACACATCCCTATATTCCCTTAATAGAGCTACGAGCTCCATTTCTTCTCTTGCACTTAGGTCATCTCCTATATATGTACATCTCTCTTCGTTCTCTTCGATGGTCACTACAATCTTCTTGGTCTTTTCTTTATTATCATATGATTCTCCTAGATGGCCTCTCTCTTAGGCATTCGTACCAAAATTTTGCGGTCGTCAACTTCATATTTCTTGAAGTTTTCTGGTACTTCCAACAATGATTCCTCCTCTTCTTGTTTCACTGCTTTTCTTTTCTTTTTCTTTTGACTGCTCTCACTTCCATACTTTGAATTTACCATTTTAATACTTGTGAGAGGTTCTCCTTCTTTCTGGGTGAACACTCCTATATCTTCTAGATAGTGCTACTCTGAGTTAAAGCAACTATCCATCACAATGGACTCTAGATCATCGTCATTCTCTTCTTCTTCTATGACATCACTAGGGTCACATTCTTCTAGCAAGGGCTGAAACATGAAGACTGAAATATCATAACCCTCCTCATCACAATGAGGTGTCCATTGTTCTTCATTCAGAGCAATGTCCATGGTAGCTAAGATTTATGGCCAGCCATGAGGTTCAAATTCTTCATCTGGAAAGATCATGGGTGTGTAGGCAGGGTCTCTAATTGGTCTATCTCCTGGTGAAGTTCCTTCTTCTCTTGCCTTCAAGCGTTTTTCCTCTTCCTCTGCGACCTTGCACATCCACAAATGAGTATCTTCATGTAACCATGATAGATCAGGTGAACTTTCAGAATGCACAGAGATGGAATCTTCTTTCGCTTTGTGGATAGGATTCCACTGTAGGGGTGGTACATCTCTGAAGGAGTAATCCTTCAAATTGACCTTGGTGGTGACCCCTAAGTGTTGTAAGTACAAGGAGTTGGTTCCCCAATCCTGTACTATTTGCAATTGTCGTAGGAAGGGTCTTCCTAGGATCATCTCATAAACATTATTTTTCTCAAAGTCACATATAGCAAATGTGTGCTCAAACTCTACACCACAAGTGGTTAGAGTTATCCCTTCAAGCAATCCTAGAGGTCTTTCAAAATGGCCGTCAGCCATTTGAAGCTTCATTCTAGTTGGTCTTAATGTGGGTTTGCCCCATTGCTTCCACAAAGAGGTGGTCGCAATAGCAACACCCGCACCTGAATCTATGATTGCTTTGGTTGTGTAACCTTGGTAGGTGATTGGAAGATAAGTATTACCTTCTTCACCCTCACACATGTCTCCTATTTTATCGAGAGGTATCTCTGGAACTTTTTGCTTAGAGCCTGTTTTTGGCATATTGGAATCAAGTTCTGGAACCTGATCCTTCACATGATTCCATAGCTCGGGTTTTGCTTTGAGCAGCTCTTCTACAGTGAGATGACACTGAACCTTAGTATTCTTCACGACATCCGTGTTCCTTGGGACCACTGAGTCTTCATTTCTTACAAGTATTGTGGGAGCTCTAATCTGGAGAGATTCGGATTCCCATGGGCTTGGGAATTGAGGCAATTCTTCTAGGGTATTAGATTCAAAATCTAATCTTTCGTCTTCTTGTTGTTCTGCTTCATCTCCATAAATAGATGGAATGTCTTGGGGAAATTGATCATGAAGATCATCAATCTCAGGAATAGGAGGGGAGTTACCCTTCTCCTTGGCCCATTTCTCTTCTTGTATTTCCCGCAAGAACTCTTGAGAGTACTGTTGAATTGAAGGAGGCATTCCAACATCCGTGGAATTAGGAACATAAGCTCCCATTGGTGGTGAGCTTCCTCTCTCAATAACTAGTTGAGCCTGTGGAGGTAAAGAAACTTGTGGTCTGTTTACCAACTGCTCTAATCTTTCTAGTAACCCTTGGAAATGCAAATTTGGTTTGACAGAGTTTGTCTGATTGAACTTTTGACTAGTCTCAAGTATGCCATGAGCTTGTTCTACCATTTTCATGCACATTTTCATCCGTTCAATCTCTAAGTGCGCTCTAGGGTAACTCTTGTCTAGGTTTGCAGCTGTAGGCCCTTCTTGAAGTCGAGCCTGGTAGGCCTTGAACATCATGTCCAAGCCTTCAGGGGTTGGATCTGCAAGAACAGACCCTAGTTGCGGTCTATTTACAATGGGTGGTGGGGTGGGATGAGGTGGAGTGGATGGAGTTTCGGCATGCGAGGGGTTTTGAGATGCAATGTCTTCTATTTTTGTTTTTGCGTCTTTCAAGCTTTCTTCTAGTTCCGATAACTTTTTATTCCACTTACGATTGGCCTTTTCTCTGGTATCCTTCCATGTTCTTGTTTTCCTCTTACTAGGCTCTCCCGATTCACACGACTCCGATTGCTCTGCTGGTTTATCCTGTTTTAAGGCTTGTGCCCTAGTGACAGCTTGTATAGGAGCCACATTACTACTACTTGAACTTGAATCTGCCACTAAGCCTACCACATTAATGGGTGTAATCTTGGGTGCACTGGAGGGGTTTCTTGGACAATCTCTGGGGAGATGGTCTTTGCCACAATCAGAACAAAAAGCCTGTATTGTGAGAGGGTGGGTGGGGACAGTCACGAATGAAATGGTCACCTTGACATCTGAAACAAGATCCTCTAGGGGCTTGTGGTCTCATTTGTCTCAAGTGGGGCCTAGGGTTAGGATTTGTGTACATGACATTGGAGTATTCTGGCTCCCAATTTTCCTCCATAGGTGGTGCCTCATATTGATACGAGTAAATCTCACTATGTTCAAGTGACTCTGTGTAATAAGCATGTGGACTACCTTCACAGGAGTAGTCTGAACTATGAGCATGAGAGTCATTATCTGGTATCGATGGGGTTAGTGGGACCAATGCTCTATTTGGATTTTCCTCTCCCACGGCATACTTGACTGGAATCACGTTGGCAGGAGTTGGTGGTTGGTTTCCCAAGACTGGTTGTGGCCTATATTGTGCCTGATATTGCTGTTGTGGTCTATAATATGGCTGTTGGTATTGGTTTTGATACCTACCTGGTTGGTAAGGTTGTTGATAATTCTGTCTAACAGCCTGCCTATTATAGGGACAATCTTGAGCCGTGTGGTTCGTATATTTTCTCTCAATAGTGCAATATGGAGCATTCCTTTCTCTCATGTTCTGGTTGTGCAATGGGCATACATTAGCCATGTGGTGGCCTCCACAATTATAACACCGATTCAATGGAGTGACTCTCTGTGTTTGTTTATTTTGGACTCCCAGCTTCTTGGCAACTTGCTCAGCTATCTCCTCTATTTCCGTGGAGATTTTTGAAGTATGACTAGTAGAACTATCAGAGTCCTTATAGAGTTTGGACAATCCTAACTCCTCACCCAAGTTATCTTCTATGTCAATGCACGTCCGCACACACTCTTCTATGGATCTAGGCTCTTTCAAGTACACATATGATCTTAACTTTGTGCTCAGTAAGCCATCTAAGAACAAAGCCACTTGTTTGGCTGGTGTGGGTAACTCTGGAGTAGGGCATCTTTCTAGGTACTGTCTGAACCTTCTACCTGCTAGTCACACTGTTTCTTGGGGTGTCTGCTTGAAACTGTGGATCAAGGATGATGTGTTATGCCTGATACCACTCTTGGAAAATTCTACAATGAATTCGTCTAGCAGTTGACCTATATCGCGATAGTTGCGACTACTTAGTGGTTGAAACCAAGCTAAGGCAGTGCCCTTAAGAGTCAGACCAAATGCCTCGTACTGGGTGAACAAATCCTCAACCTGTTCAGCTCTTAACACTTGTTTGAACTCGGCCACATGATCATAAGGATCTCCTGACCCGTCAAAATAATTCTTCATTGCCTTGATCACTTGAGTGGGTCTAAGGGTTCTTGGGTGCTCTCGGGGTCTAGGCAATGGAAAATCATGTTCATCTCTTTGTTGCCTATGTGCTTGATGTCTCTCTCTTTCAGGTCTTTCATTTTCAAATCCTGCTCTATTTCTGCCCACCGTGTGTGCAAAACTTACATCAGGTCTCTCTCTAGTTCTTTCTCTCTGGGCTTCATGAGCTTGGGATGATCCTACTCCTTGGAGGCCATGGGAAACATTGGATCTTGGTGGAGGGAAAACCAATTCATTCTTCCAAGTATATGCATGTCTATCATGTTCTGTTACCAAGAATATCTTCTCTGATGTGTTATCCAGGTAGACAACTTTGCCTGGTATCTCAGGATCTTTGAATTCATAGAAGATAACTGTTAGACGACCGCCGGAGTGGGACAAATGTAATGACCGCCTGATATACCGGAATTATCAAAATCCGTGCAAAAAAGTTGGTATGCACATCTTGAAAAAAGATATATAAAGCAATGTAAAGAGAATGGCGAGAGAGACGCTTGTGTATATGGTTTTAGAGAGAGAGAGAGAGAGGGATGCTCTTTCTAAAATTGTCAGAGTTTACTTACACTATGGTGAAGCTCTGAGTATTGTTTGTGTTGATTTCTGTTCTGTCTACGTCGCCTGCTCATACTGAAGTTCACCGTAGTGAACGTTAAATGTCAGGTTATGTGGTTGAGTACTGTTTTCGTATCGTAAGATTGTGTGCTCTTCGACCGTTGAAGTACCCTGAGTTAGTATGAGTGAATGTAGTACTGCATAAGTTGATTTGATCAATTGATGCACTGTAAAGAATGTTCTGTATGTCTTACTGAATTCATCGGTGACGACGACAGACTATTGCTTTTGGTAAATGTAACTTTTAATTGAATGTCTCGGGAAGTATTGTGGTGAGTGAATCTGTTTGATTCACTCTGTTTGATATATTATATGTTCATGAATCTGTAAAAGGGACAATTGTTCTGTTCTTCGAGTAAGTTGATCTGGAGAATTTTGGACGTAGGAATCTAAGAACCAAGTATTGATGTTGATTAGTAACTGAGCTAGACGAGTAGTCACGCTTGATGTTGTAACGAAGATTTGGGAAAATAGTACAGGGCCTCTGTTTAACAGACCCCTACCACTCCCAAGAACCCACGACGATCTGGTAATGTCTTCCGATAATGATAATTAGAGTTAAACATAGTTTACGGTGAAGCTTTGTATTACGTTAATCTTTGTTTGATAACGACTTGCGTTTGTCAGTAACACAGCATCGCTAGTTTAACACTTTAACGCTTGGCGCCGTCTGTGGGAAAGTGGCATCAAGATTGCCAGTCATCTGTCAGAATCAGAATATTGTTTGATTGTCAGTAGCAACAGAACCAGATTGTTGCAAACTGTTTCGTTAGTAATATCCCACGATTAATACGGAAAATGATAAATGTCGGTGACTCGGTCTGGCGAAACGTACCCCAAGAACCATCAGTCTGGAGTACTAAAGACAACTCTGGAAGGTAGAAGTACAACTAGGACTGACCCAGTTGTCAAGAAAGTTCAGAACGTTAAAGCTGATTCCGGTCATATTCCGGTAGAACGTGTTACGTCTCTGGTACATTCCAGTACTATTTCGGCACAGTCTGTCGAAGATATAGTAATTCCAGAACCTACCAAGACGTAGTTGGAATCTAGTTTAACACTCTTGGAAAAAGATTAAGATTCACTTACGATTAGACACACCCTAGGCAAAGAAATCAGCGAACGCAAAAGACACCGCATTCGGGCACAAGTTCGGTTTATCCCGGTGATATTTCGGTAAGAGAATCTCAGTTATTCGGTGATGAATTAGCATTTTCTGCTGAATCTTCAACACCAACTGCCGTGCTTGGAAGCAAGTTCTCATACACTGGACATCAAGGAAGAAGGAAGGCTGTTTGAAACAGAAATTCGCAGCATAGTAAGCAAGCTCATTTCACCGGAAAGTGTGCCATCAGACGATATAGATTCCGGTAGTTCAAATATTCAGACCAGAAATACAGACGGAAGTTATAATATATTCACAATGAACGGACAACAACAACAACAACAACAACAACAGTTATGTCAACCCAGGCCACCTCCAACGGGAGTGACATACACGAAGTTTGGTGGATTTCCAGGAGATGATCCGGATGCTCACGTACGCACTTTCGAGATAAGCTACGCCGTTCTCAACCATCCACCGGATCCGGCCTACAAAGCCATTGTCTTCCAATCTACACTTGTCAATGAAGCAGCCAGGTGGCTCACAAAATACGCTATTAATCATTTCGGCACCTATGAAGCAGTTCGAGATGCTTTTCTGCAGCGATTCAGGCTAAAAAAGAATCCAGCTGAAATTTTTGATTATCTGCAGAGTAACAGACAGAGGGTGAATCAATCTGTACAGGAATATGCTACCCTTTTCAGAACACACTTAAGGCAGCTACCACCAGCTCATGCTAACTTACCAGATGATTTTATTACTCAGTGGTTCATCAATGGCTTGGTTCCTCAACTTAAGCAGATCATGATCATAAGATGTGTCGGAGCTATGACACTTGATGCAGTCATAGCAATGACTCTGCAGCTGGAAAACAAAGTCGGCGGATTTACAGAAGATCTGGAGTGGGTAAAAACAAACAGACATGTTGTCGAAGATATGACCAAACAAGTATATTGCACCACATGCAAAAATTCAGGACATACCAGCACCAATTGTGCACTTAATCAGACATTCTGCGCTATCTGCAACATTGCCGGACACACCACTGAAAACTGCGCATACAACACTAGAGTACAGGGAACAGCAACTATCAATGCAATTATCCAGGAACAAGGGCAGCCAGCCAATAATTATGTGCCTCCACAAATGAGAAACAACCAGCAGCAAGGATATCGAAATTACCGAGGACAGAGGAATAACAACTATAATCCAAATTTCTGGCAGAATGGGCCACCACCGGAAAATCCCAATTTACCACCACCACGCTATCATTTTTGTGGCGAATTTGGACATATTAGGAGATTTTGCAAAGATGCAGCTGAGTATGATCAAAGGAAGAAGGAACGTCAAAATCCAATGGCGAACATGGTAAAAATCACACCGGTGGAAACACAGGCTGCTGCAGTCCAGACCCGTTCCGGTAAACAATTGCAACCGACAGCAGAAATTTTTGAACCAGGGATACGTGAACAACACAGAATGTATAACAAAGCTAGTCAATGGACCACAACAGAACCACCAGTCTTTCCAGAGCCTATTCCGGTATCCCAGCCCTCGTTAACAAAGGAAGGAACACAACAAAGGGAGTTAGCAGCAGAAACATCATCAACAGCAGATACATTGCCCACCGTAGACACCTCCGCATCCGCAGAGGCATCAACTTCAACATCAGTAGAGTCTGTCAATCAATCTCAACAGGCTTGGGAAATCTTATCTAAGGCATCGATCACTCTGCCTTTGGGCCAACTATTGGCATTAGTACCTGGAATTCGACAACAGTTCCAACAACAGTTCAGTCCGGTACCTTCTTGTATTTCGGCAACAGCAGCAGTTCAACTGGAACCTGATTCTACGGTTGATCATTCAGTTCCCTTGATTACAGTATGGTATAAGAATCATAAGATTACGCAGGTATTAATTGATGGAGGCTCTGGTGTTAACATTGCGACTGCGGCATTATGCAAAAGATTAGGATGGACCGAAATTGAGCCAGTTCAATTTTTTGTAAGATGGCAGATCAATCAAGAGTCCATCCTGTAGGACTTGTGCGAAATGTACCCATCACTTTACAAGGTACGACCTTTAAAATGACCTTTTTTATACTAGATCTGCCAGAATCTACTTTGGATTACAACCTTCTTTTCGGCCGACCCTGGCTGAAGCATGCAAAGGTAATACAGGACTGGTCCGCACAAGAGCTTACGTTTAAAGATGCCAATCATAGATATGTGGTAAAATTAGATGCTATACAACCTTGCCAGCTACACGCTAGACTGTATTTTGTTGAACCAGTCCATATGCTAGATGGATTGTCAGATGATGAAGAAGAAGAGTTTCTGAAGAGTAACGCGGACTTAATTTCCTTAAGGACTATTGATCTACAGTCCGTTGTAGATAATTGGAACGCTTCAGTTTGTACAGTAATACCCATCACAGAAGAGGCTAAGAAGGAAGACACTGTTTCGACACATGACGATGAATTGCAGCAACTTTTTAAACCAACAGACGACACAGAGAAACATCAACAGTTCTATGTCCCCGAAGATCAGCTGATTACTTACAATTTAGGAGATGAAGATCATCCGCGTCCGGTAAAAGTAAAGCAAAACTTACCGGAAACATTTCAAGCAAGCTTAATCCAGTTACTCCGAGAATTCACTGACATCTTTGCATGGGACTACAAAGACATGAAAGGATTGGACCCCCGTATCTACCAGCATAGGGTCATGCTGAAGCCAGAAGCAAGGCCGATAAAACAAACCAGCTACCGGATGAATCCCCATTATGCATCTCAAGTAAAGGCTGAACTTGATAGATTATTAAAAGTTGGATTCATTGTACCTATAGAACATGCTGAATGGATTTCACCAATTGTGATCGTGCCAAAGAAAAATAAGCAACTGCGAATCTGTGTAGACTACCGAAAATTAAACGCAGCAACAGTACCGGATCCTTTCCCGATCCCCTTTCTGGATACCATGCTTGATAGGGTAGTAGGACATGAAATGTATTCATTCTTAGATGGATACAGTGGTTACAATCAGGTTAGAATGGCTGAAGAGGATATACCAAAAACTGCCTTCATTACCAATTGGGGTGTCTTTGCTTGTACGGTAATGTGGTTTGGATTGAGAAACGCACCAAGCACATTTCAAAGATGTATGCAAGAAATATTTTCTCCTTATCTGACTTCATTTATGCAAGTATATCTCGATGATTTTTCAATTTTTGGTAAGTGGATAGCACATCTGTTCCATTTACGGTGCTGCTTTCAGAAATGCCGAGAGTATAGACTCTGCTTAAACCCAAACAAATCTGTGTTTGCGGTTTCATGTGGCAAGTTACTTGGCCACATTGTATCTGCACAAGGTATCCAAGTAGATCCAGATAAAATTTCGGCAGTATTAGAAGCTCCGGTGCCCATTACACCAAGAGAATTTATGCGCTTCATGGGTCAAGTGCGGTGGCATGGCAGACACTTACGATGGCTTGCTCATCTGGCTATACCACTGAACAGGCTAATCACAAAAACTCCCCGCCAGTTCGAATGGACTCAAGAATGCCAAACTACATTTGATCGACTCAAGTATCTATTGACGCAGGCCCCAATCTTACAACCACCGGACTGGGACAATCCGTTCCATGTTTTTGTCGACGCTTCAGATATTGCGATCGACAGTATTCTGATGCAGCAAACACATAAGTGGTTTCGACCTGTTTATTATGCCAGCAGAAGGCTTGCACCTACAGAAAGGAATTATTCTACCACCGAAAGAGAATGTCTAGGATTAATTTACTCCATCAAAAAATTCATACATTATCTACTAGGCCGGAAATTCACATTCCATGTGGATCATGCTGCCCTTGTCTATCTAGTAAGACAACAACATTTAGGCGGACGCTTAGCACGATGGGTGCTACCCTTGCAGGAATTCGATTATGAAGTTATTCACCGACCCAGAAATGCACATGCCTTAGCAGATTTCCTATCTCGTCTAGATTCCGGTGAAGCTTTGATAGGCATAGATGACACAACTCCAGCGATCTATAGTTCTGAGCCACTGACTGATAAGACTGCCGAATCACAAGTACCACCTACATATTATGATCAGATTCTAACTTTTCTCACCGAAGGATGCTTTCCATCCGAGACCGCTAAGGCAGTACGAAGGAAAATTGCAGTCTTTAGTCGTCGATTCCGGTTAGTTGCTGGAGAACTATACTATGTAGAGAGATGTGGCCCAATTTGTCAAACACTGCGATACTTGTCAAAGGTCTGGACAACCACTGCAACGACACTTCTTTCCCTTGCAGCCTATTATGCCACTCGAGCCATTTCAGAAATGGGGATTAGATTTTATCGGTCCGATCACACCTCCAGCAGTCTTCAGCAACAACAGATACATACTAACCTGTACAGATTATGCAACAAGATGGGCAGAAGCTTGGGATTTACGGACTGCTACAGCGGTTGCAGTTGCAAAATGTCTGTTAAATGATGTTTTCCCACGATTTGGCTTACCACTCGAATTGGTGACAGATCAAGGTACTCACTTTGTAAATCAATTAATGAAAGCACTCACCCAATCCTTCCAGGTGACACACAAACTCAGCTCTCCGTATTACCCTCATGCCAATGGTTTGGCCGAAAGTACAAACAAATCACTATTGAATATCCTCCGAAAACTGATCATGGAAGCACCAGAATGATGGGATCAACTACTACCTGCAGTGTTATGGGCATACCGAACTACCTACAAGGTAACAACAGGATTGACACCTTTCAAATTAGCTTACGGCTTAGAAGCAATAGCACCAATGGAGATAGTTATACCAAGTTTACGAGTAGCCATTACCCAGAAACTGCTACCGGAAGACTCAGTGCCATTTCGGTTGGACACGCTCAGAGAATTAGACGAACACAGATGGCTCAGTTTTTTAACAATGCATGAAGTTCAACTAAGACAGGCAAGGACACACGATCGAAACTTGAAAACTCCAGTATTTTCGGTAGGACAGCTTGTACTTTTCTATAATGCAAAGTCAAATAGATCCGCAGGCAAATTCAAATTACGGTGTTCGGCCCTTACAAAATCTCAGAACAAATCGGTCCAGCCACTTTTCGGTTGACTACGTTGACCGGAAATTCACTTCCAAAAGCAATCAATGGCTCGAAGCTGCGGCCGTATCAACATGCCGCTAGCCCGCATTAAAACATTCGGCGGTGGACCGCATCTTTTTTGTTTTTTTTCTTTATTTTTCCTGCAGTTCTTTCTTTTTTAATAGCCACGTTTTGTCATAAGCCGCCCTCCTTTACTCAAGCATGCATGCCAAATTGAAAGCAATATCATTCCAGCACCGCACAATGATAACCCTCACTTCCTACCCCCACCGTAATATCTGTACTTAAGCTCTTCGGTTGCGCCAAAAAAACGCTATGGTGTTTTTGTGCTTGTGATTGTGTTTTCTGTGTTCTGTGTACTCGCGCTCTGTGCTCTGTGTACTCGTGTTCGCATGCCCAATGGAAGCATTGGCGAACTACACAGCCTTTTGTGATGGTATCCCTACTGAGGTAGGAGAGTACCTGCGTATCCGAGGGTTGGCCAACTTCGCTGAGCTGCCATGGCACTCAGTGGAAGCCCATCCCTTCTTCGCACAAATCATCTCTGCCATCGCCCAATCCCCCATCGCTGACCAACAATGGCTCTTCCCCTCCCTACCATCTAGAACCGTAATAACCTTCCAGGCCTTCGCTGAAGCCTTCCGCCTCACTCCACAAGGCCGCGAGAATGGCCCAAGTATCCCCATAGGCCGCATGACCGAACTTTTCCCCCGCCATTCATCAAATGAATACGCCATTCTATGTCGCCCCAAACCTGAAAAAACCGCATTACAGTTCTTAGTTGCCATTCTTAACCTCCAAAAACGCACATACGGTATCTCCCGCCCATTCTATTCCGCCATCGATCTTGCCGCACGAGAACCCGTTAATTTTGCCTCATTTTTCTTTCACCGAATCCATAAGGAGTGCGTCACCATCATGAAACAAGTCAACAAAGGAACCACCCCTCGATCCAGACTTCCCCACATCCTTTCTTTCCTCTTCCCAACCATACTCGCCGCTCAACCACCACCACGAGGACCAATTTTCAGGCCGGAAGAATCAGTTCAGCTACTAGAAGATGAGGAAGAAGAAGATGAAGAAGAGCTCAATCAGTTGTTTCGCCGGAAACGAATCAGGATTAGTTCCTCTGAAAGCGAAGCACAAGGCTCAGCCGGAAAGGACAGAGAGGACGATAAAGAAGAAGAAAAGAACGAAGAAGAGACATTCCATGATACAGCTACTTCAATGCATAATGAATCATCGACTGAGCAACACGAACAACAACGTCAAGCAGAAACAGAAATAATTTTGACCGAAAAAGAATCAGAGCAACAGGTAGATGAACAGCAATCTCATCAAGATGCACTAGACAATCTACTGAAGGCAGTGGAATCCACAGAAGCAAACAATGCAGAAACAAACAAGGTACAAACTACTGACTCTACCCTCCCCAAAACACCGCCTGTTAACCCCATTTCCCAACTTGAACCACCCCGCAGTCCCATCAAGCCCAGTCACCACACCGGAACTTCTGAAGCCTCCACATCCTCCCTCAACTATTCACCTCCAAATTCACAACTCCTCACCGGAACCTCCTCGCAACCTCGCCCTCCTCTGCCACCCCACCCCGTTCCAGTTTTTTCAGAATTAGAAGCTATGGGTAGACTACTGATAAACCTATCCCAACAACTGCCCCAACACCTGAAACAAGTCACAGACGATGCACGAGAAGAATTCCAAAGGAAATTGGAATTAATGGAGGCGGATATCACCCCTCTTCAAGAAGAGTTACAAGCAGCAAGAGCAGAAAATCATGCACTATGTGAGCAGATCAAGCAACTACAGGCTTCGCTCCAAGCACAGGAAGAACACTCAAACCAGAGAGATAAGGCACTGGCTGAAAAAGACGAACTACTGACAGCTGTCGACACCGAAATACTAAAGTTAAAGCAAACAATCAAAGATACAGACGATACAAGAATAGCACTAGGAAATCTACTGGAAGAAACAAGACTCCAGTTACAGGACACCGTACAGAAATACCAAGAGCAGCAGAGAGAAGCAAAGCAGGCAGTAGAAGAGTTACAAAGAACAAAAGAATCCTTAGACGATGTCAACAACATGCTGAAACACCAACTAAACAGAGAATCTAAATATCAGAAGGACTTAGCAAATGTCCGCAGAGAACGGGATGCTTACTACCAAACCATAGAATTCCAGACCCAACAGTTTGGAAGATTAGATAATCAGGTACGCAACCAGAAAGACAGAATCAATGAGATGCAGAAACAAATAACGGACATGAGAACAGCAAGAGATGCGGCATTATCAAACGATTTTTATTTACAGGAGGCCTTTTTGCAAACACACGCCAAAATTTTGCTCACCGAAGCAATTGCACTTAGTTCCGTCAGAATAGATGCGCAGATTTTAGAACCCGACACTCTGAAGCAATTATTAGAAACCCTTAAGAAAAAAATAGCTCGTACATTTAGATTAGCCAGGAATATGTACCTCGAAGGTCTCATAGAAGAATAGTAAAATTCGGTCATGCGATTTCGCAATGTAATGATGAGTTCGAATTGAGTATGATATCAAGGTTTTGTTTCATGATACTTTTTCGCACATGTAAAAGACTTGCTAAGTCCAGCATCGATCTTCGGAATAAAATGCAGAATGATGATTTTTACTTATGCTACAATTTTGGTAAGGGGAATGAAGTGTCATGTCCGAATGAAATATAATCATTCCAGCAAATGGCAGTTCAAGCTCTGGTGCTTATAAAATGCGTATGCCCAGCATAGTATTTTTCAGTATAGTATTCTTCGAGCTTGGGTGCTAGTTAACAAACTTCCAGCATATTATTTTCGGCGAGTCTTGCAACCATGTCTGAATCAGATATCCTAAGATGGCGACTCAGGAGGAGAGCAACTGCACAGAGAATGATAGTGCCTACATCAGACGACACTGATACTACATTACAGAATGATAGCGATGATTCAACGACTTGTGCAACGACAAAGGCACAACATAACAACAAAGCATTATTCACCGATTTCAAAATAGAACTCGACATACATTCTATGAGGAATAAGAACTAGCTTCAGAGAATCGGACTACTACAGTTTGCCAAGCTACCATGGGAGCGTTGGACAGGTAATGAAGATGCAACGACTCAGTTGCAGATTATGCGACAAACAAAAGGACAAATTCTAAATCAGGTACAATTTTCACCGCAATTAGTCGCAGCAATATTTCAAGTGCCTCTGTATGACGATGACAGTATTCCTAATTGTTCGAATGACGACATGAGAAAGGATTTTGGAAACTGCAAAGGTCGTAGAAAATATTACCTGATGAAAAAAGCAGCATGCATTCAGCGTGAACAATTCAAATGGTATTTAGAGAGACTGTGTTTTATCGTCAGATTTGATTTAATGTCTAGAGAGAATTTTTCACCCTTAGTACATGCAGAAGGAGGTGGTAAAGTCAGCTGGGCTCACTGGCTGTATAACCACTTGTATACACAGATTTTTGTCGGGATAAGCGCAGGTCCCAAAAATGTAGTCGTCTGTCAGTCTTTTTAGCTGCTTTATTCGAATATGCACACTTAATCAAATATCAACAGGTAAGTAATATTTGTAATCAGACACTGAGCAGACCAGGGCAAGAACAGATAGCAGAGCCCGAGGACATAGCAGAAATGCTGGACAGTCTTTTCCGGTAACAGATGGTGGTGAACAACCGCCTATTTTGGGAACCCCTTTTAAATTATCAACCAAAAGAGAATGGAGGATCCATCACAACAGGTGAGTGCAAAAATATTGCAGAGTAATTGTTCGGATAATAACATGAGAACAATGCAGAATAAGTTGCAGGAAGTTTCGGACTTCCTACTGCAACAACAGGAAAGCATTCAGAACATACAAGAACAGGTAACTGTCAATAAAAATCATTCCAATTCATTGATTGAACAGAATAAACAATTACAGGATGCTGTGAATAGCAAGGACGGTTTATTGAAGGAAATGCAGAATGACCACAAACAACTAGTGCTAGCTGTGATCGAGACCACAAGGTCTATTCAAGATTTTGAACCATGGCAGGTAGCAGTGCAGAAACAAATCCAAGAAGAGATGATAAATTTTTCCATGATGAATGCTATAATGCACGCAGAACATGTAGTTCTACGTTCCAGAATACAAGTTTTACAGGAAATGGAAACCCAGTTATTAAATAATGAAGGCGTTGAATTGGATGCCACGTTGATGACAAAGATAGATATAGAGTCACTGAAACAACAATTGTATAATCATGTACATGATACTTGGAAACTTTTTTGTAGAAGATGGCTGAGTATACTTGTTCCCCAAATTGATCAAAGGCGGTCCTGTTTTGTGTCCAACCATGAAAACGATCTCATGACAGTCATTAAACGACAGGAAAATCAGCTTGAAGAATACAAACAGACGATTCAAGAATTGCAAAGAGAACTGTTACAGGTGCAGACACAGGTGAATCGGGAGCAGAACACTGACACAAACAATCAGACACACCAAAGTGGCGAAGAAAATACTGTTAGTTTACAGAATCTACAGGGTGCTCCCAACATCATTAATGAGTCTGAACATAACTCTGAAAAATTTTTTGTGGAACTTGCGGGTTCGAGTCCACCGTGCGTGCCAGTGTTAGACGACCGCCGGAGTGGGACAGACGTAATGACCGCTTGATATACCGGAATTATCAAAATCCATGCAAAAAAGTTGGTACGCGCATCTTGAAAAAAGATATATAAAGCAATGTAAAGAGAATGGCGAGAGAGACGCTTGTGTATATGGTTTTAGAGAGAGAGAGAGAGGGATGCTCTTTCTGAAATTGTCAGAGTTTTCTTACACTATGGTGAAGCTCTGAGTATTGTTTGTGTTGATTTCTGTTCTGTCTGCGTCGCCTGCTCATATTGAAGTTCACCGTAGTGAACGTTAAATGTCAGGTTATGTGGTTGAGTACTGTTTTCGTATCGTAAGATTGTGTGCTCTTCGATCGTTGAAGTACCCTGAGTTAGTATGAGTGAATGTAGTACTACATAAGTTGATTTGATCAATTGATGCACTATAAAGAATGTTCTGTATGTCTTACTGAATTCATCGGTGACGACGATAGACTATTGCTTTTGGTAAATGTAACTTTTAATTGAATGTCTCGGGAAGTATTGTGGTGAGTGAATCTGTCTGATTCACTCTGTTTGATATTATATGTTCATGAATCTGTAAAAGGGACAATTGTTCTGTTCTTCGAGTAAGTTGATCTGGAGAATTTCGGACGTAGGAATCTAAGAACCAGGTATTGATGTTGATTAGTAACTGAGCTAGACGAGTAGTCACGCTTGATGTTGTAACGAAGATTTGGGAAAATAGTACAGGGCCTCTGTTTAACAGACCCCTACCACTCCCAAGAACCCACGACGATCTGGTAATGTCTTCCGGTAATGATAATTAGAGTTAAACATAGTTTACGGTGAAGCTCTGTATTACGTTAATCTTTGTTCGATAACGACTTGCGTTTGTCAGTAACACAGCATCGCTAGTTTAACACTTTAACATAACTATGCCCAATTGGCTAGGTTGATCTGGCTTGAATCTCCAAAAGGCTTCCTCTGTTTCTCTATTCAAAAATAGTTCTATGCTTTTGTTGTCTTGAGGGATCCAGTCTGGAGTGATCACTCTGGTCAAAACTGACTTGCCTCTAGGAGTCTGGGGTCCCTTGTCCTACATTTCCTTGTTCTAGGTCTCCTATCTCATTCTCATGAATGATATTTCCAAACTCATCGGTCCTATCTGGTTGGTTGGTAACCACATACATGGTTCCTTCCTTATCAATGTATGAACCCTCTTCGAACTTGACCACCGGGTGTTCAAGTCTAAAGGATTGATCTGGATTTTTGAGTTGGACCACTCATCGCCTCAGGCCATCCTCATAGATGCGAGCACCTAATCGGTTGGTCCGAATATATTCCTATTGTGTCTTATAGGGACCTTCTGGTGTTTGTAGATGGGTAGTCCCTGAGCCACCTGCAGGTTTCCCCATGCTAAAAGACATTTCTGAATCACTTGTGTCTGAACTTAGTAACAGATGACCACTTAGTTGTTGTGCCCAAGACTTGGATGTATGGTTGACACTAGCCTCAGAAGATCTAATGCTTTGTTTATCCTTGCCTAAGTGTCTACCAGATCTCAGGTTCATAAGCTTTAGTCAAGAGTCCAAATTTTCCCTTTGGTATGGTTCAAAATTCTTTAGATCCCCCTTGGTTCCCTAGTCCCACTTGAGGGTCAACTTCAAATTATCCTATCTCAAAATCAATGCGTTATTCTTGAAAAAAAACAGTTGAGATCGTATAGGATTTGAAACAATCTTTCTAACGAGCTATAGAGCTCAAAAAATGGACTTTGGATGAAAAAGTTATGTCAAATCAGGCTCCTGGGGGTCAAAACAGGCAAACAGGACCTTTTAGAGAAAATCGCGATGTTGTGAAATCAAGAGAATCGCGATTTTGTGAAATCAGAGAATCGCGATTTTGTGAAATCATAGAATCGCGATTTTGAGCACAAAATCGTGTTTTTGAAAATCGGGATGTTGAGCACAAAATCGTGTTTTAGAAAATCGCGATGTTGAGCACAGAATCGTGTTTTTGAAAATCGCGATTTTGAGCACAGAATCGTGTTTTTGAAAATCGCGATTTTGAGCCTTGAGAATCGTGTTTTCACAAAATCGTGATTTATGAAAATCGCGATTTTGAGCACAGAATCGTGTTTTTGAAAATCGTGATGTTGAGCAAAAATCGTGTTTTCACAGAATCGCCTTTTTCACAAAATCGTGTTTTTTGCTGAAAATCGTGATTGGTGAGAATCGCGATTTTGAGCACAGAATCGTGTTTTAGAGAATCGCGATTTTGTCTCAGAGAGTCGTGTTTTCACAAAATCGTGTTTTTTCACAAAATCGTGTTTTAGAGAATCGTGATTTTGTCCTAGAGAATCGTGTTTTTACAAAATCGTGTTTTTGGCTAAAAATCGTGATTTGTGAGAACCGCGATTTTGAGCATAACCACAGAATCGTGTTTTCTCAGAATCGTGTTTTTGACATGAAAATCGCGATTGTCAACAGAAAATCGTGTTTTCACAGAATCGTGGTTTGGCTGAAAATCGTGATTTGTGAGAATCGTGATTTTGAGCACAACCACAGAATCGCGTTTTCACAAAATCGTGTTTTTGCTGAAAATCGTGATTTTGAGCAGAGAATCGTGTTTTCACAGAATCATTTTTTTTGGCTGAAAATCGTGATTTGTGAGAATCGTGATTTTGAGCACAATCACAGAATCGCGATTCTGAGAATGACCACAGAATCGTGATTCTTTCAGCCAACTTTTATGCAGGAAAACAGAAAATCGTGATTTTTCAAAAAATTTTGAATTTTCACAGAATCGCGATTTTCATCACAGAATCGCGTTTTTTGGCGGGAAACTCAAATTTCTGAGCGCCGGCAATGGCGAGCTCCGTATGAGCAGAAAATCATGAAAAAACACAGCGCTTGCTCTCCCTTGCACCTCCTAACTCCCTCCGACACAATAATGCATGAAAAATGGTATGAAAATGGTGAAAATGCACTAACAAACAAGAAATTTCTATGAAGAAGAAGATAGGAGAAGGTGGAGATGATGATGATGATGAAGATGAAGAGAAAAAAACAGAAAATGAACTGAAATGACAGTTTTTTTACATTCCAACGTCGCAAATCTACGATCTTACCATCACAACGCTCGTCCTCGAAGCTCTCTCCCCGGCAACGGCGCCAAAATTTGGTGTAGCTCAAGCGTAAGCACCACCTCCTTTACTTTTCAATCCGCGGAGACATGAGGACCGGTATGAAGACCACGAGCAAGTGAAGGCACAAGTGCGTGAGTGAAAGCACACAAACATGCACACATACACACATGCGCACAAGGTAAGATCAAAGAGAGGAACAATGGAAAGCTTCGATTGCAAATGAGTTCTCTTACAAAAGCTCTATTCTCTAACAAGCTAACCAAAAATGAGCTCTCTAGCTCTTTTTATAGTTTTTTGACTAGTTTTGGCCTTGTCCAGACCTAGTGTCCGGCCTAGTTAAAAATTAGGTTCCAGGGCTTATTTGAGGGCTCAAACGAAGTCTAAAAATTATGAAAATTGGTACGATGGTACTTCTAATACTCCTCAACCTCGAGGACTCCTCGGCTTGAACAAAATGGAGTTATAAAAATAGATAATGGTATTTACAATGGTTTCTAGTGATGAAAATCACTATTTTTGTAGGGGATTCTTTTGAAAATTTGACATACACTTCTTGGAGCTCCCTACTTGCTCCCTTTCCTTGTGTGTCCAACTTTTGATGTGCTTCCATGCTTTGTCCTTGACTTTGAGCTTCAACAAGCGCCTTGACGACTTGTGTACAACGATGAACTCTGGACCAGTAGGTAGTGAGTTGGACTCCCACGGATTGCTACTCAAAGTGAATATTTTTGTAGCCACCTTCATGTAGACCCATCAAATGGATTCAAGAGTGTTTGCGCACCCGCGAGCAGCAGACCCACTAACAGGCAGCTGAATTTGTGAGAACATGAATGAATCTATAAGTTACAAGGATGATCAATGAAGGAAGCTACTAGAGAGAAGCATGATGAAGCTCACTCCAAGGTCACCATGGAAGCTCTGATACCAATGCAAGAGAGCAAGGATTACGACCACCACATACTAGAGAGATGACTCTCCTTCCAACCTTATGCCTGTATATATAGCTACTTGAACTAATGAGGACCACAAATGTAACTAGAGTCCACAAGTGAATGTGCAATCTCCTCTTGAGTTAAGTCCACTGGACTCAAGTCAACTCACGTTAACTTGAGTTAGAAGGCTCTAGAGCTCTTTGGGCAAAACTCTCTCCCCATGCTCCCATGGGAGTTGAACCCAAGACCTCCTCCTTCACAACCATGAGACTTAACCACTAGGCTAAGTGGATTACTTGAATATGAGAGCACAAGACTTATGCTTGAGTCTACTCTTGAGATCTTTGGTCCTACAGATGAGTGACCAAACGGTATCCGGTTTCAGATCTGTCTGAAGCCATCGGATCCCTGGATCATAGACTTACTTTATTACAAGGATCATCTCTGGTCAGATACTGGGACTCAGATTGGGCAGGAGATATTTATACCAGAAAATCAGTTTTTGGATATTTCTTTTCTTTAGGATTAGGGATTTTCTCTTGGATTAGTAAGAAGCAACCGACTATAGCATTATCTTCTACTGAAGCTGAGTACAAAGCTGCATGTGTTGCAGCATGTGAAGCAGTATGCTTGAGGAGGATCCTATGGCACATAGGAATACAAGGAGAGGAGGCTACATAGTTGAAGTGTGACAACCAAAGTTGCATGGCCATCGCCAAAAATCTTGTTTTCCATGCACGTACCAAGCACATAGAAATTCAATATCACTATGTGCGTGAGTTGATTGAGGATGGGGTCATGGAGATAAGCTATTGTCCTACTAAAGAAAATGGAGCAGACATCTTCACCAAGGCTCTTGGGAGAGAGAAACTTCTTTGACACTTTCCAAATCTTGGGATTGTACCAAGGAGGTAGTTCACCATCAGGTGGACATTGAGGGGGGTGTTAAATATGCTCAATACTCCACCCTCATGTGACCACAAATGATCCATGGTGCTCTAAGTTGTAAGGCCCCCATTATGAGGAGAAGCCATTATGAGAGCCCCGATATTTGTGGAACCCTAACTTCCAAGTTAGATGAGGTCTATGTGTGACCGTTGATGGTTGTAGATGATCTTTGTGAGCCTAGCCGTTAGGTTAGGTAGCGCATAAAATTCCATGCCATTGGGTTGCCATTTAAGGTGAAAATAAAGGCCTTATGGCATCGCGTGGTTTCCCCATAGAACCTTAATGGGAGGAGTGCAGAGGGGGGCTTGCCCCCTTCTGTGGGGTCTGGGGGGCCTATCCCCCTAGCCCATAGGGCCGAGACGATAGGACTTCTGGTCATGAAGATATTGTCGGATCGTATATTGTACCGACTATTTTGTATCTCCTGACTACGTTTATCTATACCAAACCGCCTTGTAAAAGCTATATAAGCACGGCCCAGGTTGAGCTTTACATAACATTGCGCACTAGTAAGCCCTTCATCTAGAGTCTGTCCATCTAAGCTCCATACTGGGAGCGCATAGGTGGACAACACCATCATTGTAACTGCATTACGCTCGACAATATGAGAATTTGAGTTCTCTATCTCTCAGTCTGCATCTATCTTTGTCTGCGTTTTTCTCTTAACTCTGTCTACAGGTCTATTCCGTTGTGCTGTTATTTTCTTACACACACACACACACACACACATATATATATATACATATGTATATATATGTATATATATATATATATATATATATATATATATATATATATATATATATATATATATATATATATATACACACATATATACATATGTATGTATATATATATATATATATATATATATATATATATATATATATATATATATATATATATATATATATATATATATATATATACATATGTATATATGTGTGTATATATATATATATATATATATATATATATATATATATATATATATATATATATATATATATATATATATATATATATATATATATATATTCTAATTCAAAAATCCTATTTCAAAAATCCTAATTCGGAAACAGTAATTTTGATATTATTGTTTTACAAACCCTAATTTAGAAACTCTAATTCAACCTTTTAGCCAGATGATTCAAGTATATGTACACATTGCATCTATTCCTCTGACCACCTATTTCAAAAATCCTAATTCGGAAACAGTAATTTTGATATTACTGTTTTACAAACCCTAATTTAGAAACTCTAATTCAACCTTTTAGCCAGATGATTCAAGTATATGTACACATTACATCTATTCCTCTGACCACCTACTAGAGAGATGTCTCTCCTCTCAACCTTATGCCTCTATATATAGCTTCTCGAATCAACAAGGATCATAATATATATAAAGATACATACACATCATGTAGATACACATATATAAATATAAAATGGAGTAGATACATTATGCATCACACATACATGCCTGTATACACACATGTATATATATACATGCATACATATTTACATGTACACATTTACACATTGACACATATACATATATACATGTACACATCACATATACATGCCTACATGCACACATGTATACTTATACATGCATACACAATTATAAACACACTTGCATATATTACACAAATGCATATGCATATATACATGTGTCCATACTAACACATGTATACATATATCTAACACATGCACACACATACATATACATGAAACACATATATGTGCATACTAACACATGTATACATATAATACACATGAATACACACATATGGATACATCCATGATAAAAATTCACTCCTTGAAGATAAAGCTATATATAAAATGATTAGGCATACCCCCAAGCTTCATGTTCGAACTTAAAAGAACATGATTTCATCTCTCTAGTAAGATTCATCGATATTCCAGTTGAATAAAGAAGAATCTATTATTTGATATCCATTCAAATGATTCAAGTTATTGATCGATAACTAGAGAAGAATTTACTATCTAATCTACTCATATGTTTTCATTATTGCCATCATTTTGGTAAGGCATCAATATAGTCTCATCTTAATTATCCTTATTGATTTCATTTATTTCTTCTATTGTTCAATCTGTGTTCTCATGAATGACATCATCTATTGATGGATTAATATCCATTTCTAGTAATTCTTATTCATCATCAGTAGAATCATCATGTAGAGTATTATCCTCTTCATCAAAAAGATTAGTAGAATCATTATCATGTATAATGATTCTAATTTCTCTTTCAGATGTGGATGTATTAGTATCTGATGGTGAATAATCAAGAGGATTTTCTTTGATCTCTCTAATAATAAACTGTGCAAACAATGACCTACCTCTAGGTTGAACATGAATGACTTGCCACCAAGGATGAGCATTTGAGTTTTTATAAAAAAAATGATTGTTCAATATGCCTAGGAAGAATATATGGTTCTTTAATAGATTGCATTACCTTGGAAGAATCAATCGTCCAAAACCCAGATAATTCCTTTCTCAATGTGGAACCACATATTAGTGAACATTCAAGCCTGCAAAAGAAATTAAATTAGTAAAGAGAAACTAATATGCATATATGAAAAAATAAAAATATTATTAAAATAAAATTACCTTTCGGTCACAACCTATCATTAACTCTCTCTTCTCATCTGAGATTTCTTTATTATTTGCGTTGGCGCATTGCAAACGACTATATAGCCAATCCATGAAAGAAGATATGTTTGTAATCTCATTATTATCGAGATTACATCTATATCTTTTGTTTCTCCATCTTTTACTTCGGATATTTTGAAGTTCCTATTCGTACTCGCTAAGGAATGCTTGCATGCATTTGCTATTATATGCTACAAAAGTAGAAACATCATTTTTTTCTTGAAATGTAAATAAAAATGGAACTCCCTTACCTGATAGTACCTCATCTGTTATTTTTGAAGAAGACTCGTTGGTCTATGCATGTTGAGCTTCTTCATGAACTCTTTCAAGGTACTCACTAACAGAGTACATGCACTCTTCAAGCATCCAACCCTTTGTCATGGATCCTTCTGGTTTCGCTCTTTGTCGCACATAACCTTTTAATATTCCCATAAATCGCTCGACCCAAAACATCCATCGAGTGTTGACAACACCTGCAATCTCTATTTCATCTACAAGATGGACTAATAAATGAACCTGAATATCAAAAAATGAAGTAGGAAGCTCTTTCTCCATCAAACATAGTAGCTTCTTTGCATTCACATTTTTTTTTTTTGGGATCGAGTTTTTGTCAATCCAAGACAATAGATCACATCTCGTACTCCTTTCGTTGTACATTGATCGATAACCAAAGGTAAAATCTATTTCAAAAAGTTATGCCAATCATGGGTCTTTAACCCAGATAAGCTCTTATCACCCATAGTAAACATGGTATGGAAAGATGCTCCATATCTTGTAGGAGTCCGAATCAATTGAATCCTATTGTCAATAGTCTGTATCTGTTTTTTCATAAGTACCCAAGGAGCATGTACATAAGTCATTTCTTGTCGATGTCTATCAAAAACTGGCCATAACTTTGGTTTTGAGTTTTGATCCTTCAAATCATTCCTTGATGCTATGGTACCTTTTAGTCCAAGAAGATGCTACCATAATGAATGACCAATATTCTTGAATATATGCATAGGATCAAGAAGACGACATACTTTTAACTATTTCCAATACTCAAAAGAATACCATATTGATATATTCTCTGTGAGTGCCAATTTTCCTTTACCTCTCTTCACATACTCATTATCTTCATCATCACAGAAGATTTCTGATTCTGGATCTATTAGAGATCCATCTGTCCATTTTTTATACCAATCCATAGACATCATAGGTTTTGGACATTGACCTCTTTCAAGATTTCCATTGAAATGTATCGCTTCTCTTTTAGATCTTAATGGATGATCATCAGGCAAGATCGTCGATGTCGAAGATAAATATTTTTGTTGAGATTCTTGCTACAAATTGATCTCAATCAATCACCACAATATGGACAAGCTTTATAACCCTTATAAGATATTCTTGCATCATGAAAATGATAAAAATATAATTAGATTAACTCACATTTATTTGTATGCGTATTGAATAAAAAAATTACATCAATACTTGAACAAACACCATATCCTGGAAAATCATGAATAGTCCAAGCCACAATGCCATGAACCGTAATATATCTTTCATTGATGCTTTTCGATACATCAATGACATTAATACCTCTCCATAAATCTTGGAGATCGTCAATGAGAGGATCAAGATATATATTCATATCTTTAACTCATCTTTTTCCTGGGATTAAAAGTGAAAGCATTAAATGTTCCTTTTTACTGCTAAGATATGGTGGAAGATTGTAGTTTATGACTACCATTGGCCATGTTGACCATTTATTGGATTTCATGGAGAATGGATTAACCCCATCTAATGCAACTCCTAACTTTAGATTCTATGGATTTTGTGCAAAATTAGGCCCATGTAGAATCAATATGCTGAAGAGCAACACTATCATGATAAATTCTGATTATTCCATCAGTACTTTTATGATCATGTCCCCACGTCAAAAGATTTGATAATTCGGGGCTTTGAAACATATGTCTAATCCGTGGAGCCAATGGAAAATGTCTCAATACCTTTTTTGTGATTTTACCTTCTTCATCCTTATATCGAGGAGATTGACATTTTGGACATGTCAAAGAGTCTGCATATTCACCTCTATATAAAATACAATCATTAGGACATGCATGTATACATTGATAATCTATATTAAGATTGTTGATTATCTTCTTCATTTCATCATGTGAGGTAGGAAGAATATTCTGAGTTGGTAAAAACTTTTCAGATAATACCCTGTAAGCTCATGAAAAAAGGCATATTAATAAAAATAATATATATATATATATATATATATATATATATATATATATATATATATATATATATATATGCATCTATATAATGCATATAATTTTATATATGTGTATGCTTATGTGTATGTGTATGTGGATGTGTATATGCATGTGTATGCATATCGATATGCATATGTGTATATGTATGTATGTATGTGTGTATATGTGTTTTATATGTGTATATGCATGTATATATACGTATGTGTATGTTTATGCATATATGTATGTGTATGTGTATATATATGTGTGTGTATGTATGTATGTATGTATGTATGTATGTATGTATGAATGTGTATGTATGTATGTATATGTATGTATGCATGTGTAGCTATGTATATTTGATTTTGTTTTTATTTTTTTTATTTATTGTGGTTTGCAAACTTTCATATCGAGACCGCTGAATCGTTTGGTTGTCTCCCATTTTATAGTCAATCTATTACCTACCTTGCTAACTAAGACTTACATATTTGTTTACAAGGATTAAGTACTAGTTAACTATGGAGGTATTAGGTTGTTTGGAGAATAAGACAAGTGAATTTCTCTCAACGATTTTGGAAGATGGATGAATAGTTTTAAAGTATGGGGGGACATCAAGTGTTCATTCAATGCAAGTTCTTGTTCTTACCGTAGCTAAGGTAAAAACAAAAACTTGCACTGAATGGACACTTTGTGTCCACCCATCCTTTAAAATTATTCTTCCATTCTTCAAAATCTTCTAGGTAAATTTACTTCACCTATTTTTCAAACGAATTAATACCTCCATAACTAACTCATACTTAATATTTGTATGCAAATTCATAAAAGAGTTAGCAGCGCAGGTATTAGGTCGGCTAGGATAGGAGAAGCAGATGTATTAGGAAGATTCTAAAGATTGGGAAGACAATTCCAAAGGCTAGATGGACAAAATATCTTCATTCGATATAGGTATGTATAATTTAACTTTACTCTCATAACATGTGTATGTGCGTATATGTGTGTGTATGGTTATATGTTCTTATACATTCATGTATACATATGTGTATGTCTATGTATGCATGTATTTATATGTATATATTTATGCAGGTATATATATAAATAGAGAGAAAATTAAAAATTATACCTCAATAGTGTCGAAACTAATACATTACTCCATCCAAACCGATTTTGAAGATTGAGAATAAGTAAGCTCGCACTTAGTCGTGTCAAACGACTTCCTTCATATACATGCTTTAGACATTCCTCTCGAAGATATTTCTCATTTTTTGAAATATCAATGCTCTCGCTGTCATTTTGATACCAATCCTCAATAAAATCTGCCATGCCATCATCTTCATCATTATTGCACAAGCTTCTGATAGATGAGGTCTTACTGGCAATCGTGAATGGTGTGGAGGAATATCATTAACATCATACGGTAGAATCTACACACATGAATAAAAATCATTAATATTCCATAAATGAATAAAAAGTAAACTTTAAACATAAAATTAAATATATAAGTTATTAAATATGGATAGAAAATTTCCATTCTCTCTAGATAAAAGGTGCACTTGGAGGTCTACGCCATCCATAATTCAATAATAATTCATCACCACCATGTAATGTAGTAATAGCATTGACGACTTGATACATCTCTACTCATGTATGGTGATTCATGACTATTTTCATGCTCCTCAAATGTGCAATTAGCCCTTGAACTATTATGTACTACTATTTATTAAACCTTCTATATTTCCATGCATGTAAGGTCTTCCATCAATATATAATCTTTTATTTTCTGCATGTGAAATCCTTGTACTAGTAAGGGATGCTGCATTCAAGCATATTCCATAAGTACTCATGCTTTGAACATAACGTACAAGTTGATGCAAATCTTCCCAGCCATATATAGGACCACAAAATGACATAAGAATGACTTCACAATACCGAGGCACATACAAATCCTCTACAATAAAGAGACCATGACCAACATTAATAATAGTGGATGGAGCAATCATATAGCAATTACCCCAAAAGTTAAAAACCTCTCCATCTAAAGGAATTGGTCCTCTATTCCATCCTCCATATCTTCTTCTATAATATGTTTGTACTAGAGAACGATCACAAGCTGGAAATGGATAATCTCTAGCCATTTCAATCTCTAAACCAGGAGGTAGAGGATTTCTAGAAACCTCTACTTGTAATTGATGAACAACAAGTCCATGATGTGTACAAGGTATATTAACATTATGAGTATGAGAATTATTATAATCATCATTATCATTGAGCAAGTATTCCTGTATGTCAACAGAAATTTGATTTTGTATATGTTTTTTAAATAAAATAATGACATTAATTTATAGAAAAAATACATACCAAGCATTATCATGTTGACGAGTGGTGGTGGTGCATGCTCAAAAGTACCATACTCTACCTCATGTTCAATACATTGCAATTGTGGTCTTCGATACGTGCCATGGCTAGAGTTACACCAACATATAATATGCTCTTGATAGTAAAATTTGTTGGAGTTAAGCGTCTACGAAAGCACGCGAACAACACAAGGAAGAAGAAGAAGAAGCTTGGAGCACAACACACAATACTGAATGTATTACCACTAGAATGTACAAAGATGAGTATCCCGTTAGGGCAATAGGCATTTATACAAGCCGAGGAAAAAAACCTCCTAAAGAAGGAAAAAATTGCCCCACCAGTCCTAGAGCGTTTACATACATCACTACATAAATATATCAACAAATCCCCCCTGGGAGTGATGCGATGAACAAGGAGCTCGCACTCATGTATAAGGAAGTTCCAAGCTATGTGGAAATCACTTGACAAAAGGAAGTAAGCCCAAAGCTATGTAGAAAGCTTCAAACTTCTTCCTAGGTAGAGCCTTCATGAAAAGGTCTGCAATGTTCTCCTGCGTGGGCACATATGCCAAGTTGATCTCCCCAGCAGAGAACCTCTCCCTAACATAATATAATGAACCTCAATGTGTTTAGTGCGAGCATGGAACACAGGGTTCCTTGCAACTGCCAATGCACTATGACTGTTAGTGAAGATGGTGGTGGCAGAAGTTTGATTAACACCCAAATCAGCCATAAGGCATCTGAGCCACACACACTCAATAGTAGCTGTGAAAGCTGCCCTATACTTAGCCTCACAACTGGAAGTGGCCACAGTAGGCTGCTTCTTGCTCAATCAAGATATACATGAGCTACCAAGCATGAAGCAAAAACTACTAGTGGACAAACGAGTGTCATAGCAACCAACCCAATCAGAGTCAGAAAAAGCATGCAGATCTGGCGGTATTGATCCCCCTTGGAATAAAACAACCCAAGTAGCCGATTACCACTCAAGTAGCGAAAGATGCGCTTAACCGCCTGCCAATGCTTGACGCCTAGGCAGTGCATAAACCTACCCATCCGTGAGACAACAAAATGAATATCTCGTTGAGTCATGCATAAGTAAATCAGACATCCAACAGCCTGCTGATAGAGAACAACATCAAATGCATCTCTAGCATCATGAAGACTCAATCATAAAATTGTCTCCATAGGAGTGGCAATAGGTTTATAGTCTTCAAGGCCAAAATGCTAAAATAATGTGTCAATATATTTCGTTTGACACAAAGACATTCCACCATCAACATGCATAAACTGAATGCCCAAATGATGATGCAAATGCTCCAAATCAGACATCTTAAATGAGGCATGTAAATCAGCCTTAAATTAGCAATATGCTTCTCAATAGGACTAGTGAGCAGCATGTCATCAACATAGACAACAATGATCATAAGCACATCATTAGCACGCTTAACATATAAGGTGCTTTCAGATGGAATGTTCTCAAAACTATGTGCAATCAGATAGGCAGGTATCTTCTCATACCAAGCATGCGGTACTTACTTTAAACCATATAATGCCTTCTTTAACTTGCACACATGGTTTTCATGCCCTTTTTGCACAAAGCCACGGGGCTGAAAAACATACACTTCTTCATGCAAGTCACCATTCAGAAATGTTTTTTTAATGTCCAGCTGATGTACATTCCAACCATGATGGGCTGCAAGTGCACGTATGCTCCGAACAGTAGTCATATGACATGTAGGTGCAAAGGTCTTATCAAAATCAATGCCTCTTTGCTACGCATAACCCTTTGCAATAGCCTAGCCTTATACCTGTCAACTGTTCCATCAGGCTTATGCTTCAACTTGTAAACCAACTTAGTGCCAATGGCCTTCTTGCCAAGAGGCATGTCACACAAAGACCAAGTACCATTCTTCATTATAGCATCATATTGAGATTGCATAACAGCCATCCAATTTTCTAAATTTTGTGCTTCATCAAACGAAACAGGCTCATTCTCATCACAGAGACTAGATGTAGCCATAATAGTAATCTGATGGAAAAGAGGCACTATGGGAGCTTGAATGAGTACGATATGACAGGGGTGCATCTAATTTGCTGTCATGCAAGGTCTGCACGAACCATTTTGGCATAGTTTTTGCCTCCTCAATATAAGCTCTCTCATCAACAAGTGCATCATGTAAATGTGCATTAGAATTGGGATGATCTGCATCATCACATGAAACCTGCAAAGGTTGAGAAGTTGCATTATTAGGACAAGCACTATATTATCCACCTGTAAAACGAGGCAGCAAAGTATCATACATGTCTTTGGAGCTAATAGATGTCTCTTTAGTACATGAAAGCAATGGCTGAATAGCATCTTCCAAAAAGACAACATCACGGCTAACCAGAATGCTTTTAGTCTGTAGATGATACAGACGATAGCCTTTACTTTCAGAATTGTACCCAACAAAAATACATTTTAATGCTTTATCATCCAATTTTTTGCGATGTTGTTCAGGCACTAATGCATATGCCAAACAACCAAAAACATGAAGATGAGCAACATATGGCTTGTGATCATGTCGAGCCTCATATGGAGTGATAGACTGTAGTGCTTTAGTGGGACACCTGTTAAGTACATATGCTACACACATGATAGCCTCAAGCCAGAAAGTATGTGGTACAGCCTGACTCTTGACCATACACCTCACCATCTCCATGAGTGACCTGTTCTTCCATTCAACAACTCCATTCTGTTGAGGTGTATATGGCACTATACACTGGTGTTTTATCCCACGTTAAGCCAGAAATGCATTAAAGTCAGAAGACATATATTCCCCCACTCGATCAGAACGAAGGGTGCCCATTTTACATGCTGACATATTTTCAGCCAAAACTAGAAAATATTTGAAGCACATAAACACTTCATACTTTTCTTTGAGTGGATATACCCATGCATGCCTGGAAAAATGATCAATGAAAGTCAGGAAGTAAAGATAGTTTCCAAAAGAAGGTGTCTACATAGGGCCACAGACATTGCTATGTGTAGCTCAGTGATGAGTAGCACCTCCTTTAATGTCAATCCGGGGAGACGTGAGGATGGTATGAAGACCACGAGCAAGTGGAAGCACAAGTGCGTGAGTGAGAAGCACACAAGCATGCACACACATGCACGCACACGCGCACACACGGCAAGAACAAAGAGAGTAAGACAATGGAATCACTTCTATTGCACCAAAGTTCTCATACAAGCTCAAACTACAAGAAGCTGACCCCAAAAATGAGCTCTCTAGCTCTATTTATAGTTTTTGACTAGCTTTGGTCCTGTCCAGACCTAGTGTCCGACCTAGTTAAAAATTAGGTTCCAAGGCTTATTTGAGGGCCCAAACAAGATCTAAAAATTATGAAAATTGACAGGCAACTACTTCTAAGGCTCCCCAAGCTCGAGGACTCCTCGGCTTGTACAAAATGGAGCTACAAAAAGGTGAAATGATATTTACAAGGGTTTGTAGTGATGAGGGTCACTTTAAAATGATGTGAGGGTTTTGAAGAAAATGAAGGGTTGCCTCGGTGCTAGATCTGCATGTGTGTCCGTACTTGCTTCTTCCCGTATACTGTCAACACTCTCCCCCCCCTAGGGTCTGTCGCCTCTGACAGACCTTTGCTCTGCGGGTTGATCAATATAGTTCTGGAGAATGTCAGCTCCCACCTCATGTTCTTTGATTCGCAGCCCTCGGATCAGGTCTCTCTGTAGGGTATCCCAATTGACTGGGCCCGGTATGTCCGTCTGAGGCGTTGTGTAGAGTTCTGAGTGCATCGTTTGTTCGCATGCAAAGAGGTGTAACAAATGGGTGGGCCGTGGCGCGAATACCTCTGAGTGTGCTTCCCAGAATCCCGTGGTGAACATTTCATCGAACGTTTGCTTGTAGCAGGCAGGGAGATATCTGATGCGTGCGTGCCATGCGTAAGCCACTCGTATGCTCGGGGTTGTGCTCATATCATATAGCAGGTCGTAGTTACCATTAATAAACCCGGGAATAGGAGGTTGAATACGGCATACATTGCGAAAAGTTTTGAGTACGACCTGCATCATATCAAAGATCTTGAGCATCATCTGGGCAGCGACATCTGGCATGGGGTGGAGACGTGGTATCCAATGTCTGATGGTTGCCATCATGTATGACACCGTGGGAGTACCGGTTGGGGGAGCGATGGCGGGGTAATTGAGCCATTCTTTGCAATTGGCATTGTTCTTGACTTTGATTGCAAATGACTTCCATGTCCTTCTCCGTTGTACTGGTCCATAGCAATTGTTATACTTTAAATGCATGGGTGCGTGGTCCCATGTTCGTAGCATCTCGGGATAGGTCTCCAATAGCTTTTGCCTCCAGATGGGTTGATGTATTCTCCCTTTGCGCGCCTCCTCTGGAATGTCCTCCGGTTCAAATTGCGTTGCGAACGTTGGGTACTTGTTGGTCTTACGTTTGATCTCAGCGTTGTAGTCTGCCAACAGTACAAAGTATGGCTTATATTGTAATTCTGAGCTGGTGATTAGTCTTCTAGGAGCCAGCTGTCTGAAGTATTCTGATTGAAGTATGGTTTCTTCAATGGTCTTCATGGCCAACATCTGGTAGGTGATACGTTCTTCATGAGTCTGCCCCATTTCTTCTACCTGTTTCATCCATGCCGATGGGGGTTCCTCATAAGTGTCCTGTCCCTCCTCAGTGATTGTGCCTCCTGGAAAAGGTTGAGGCTCATAGTTCTCTTCATATGCTTCCTCCACTGGAATAATAACTGCTTCTTCTTCCATGGGTTGCTCAGGTGGGGAAGGAGGTCGTTCATATTGTAACAACTTGATCTTTAACTCGGCCACCTGCTGACGTAGTTCTAGTACTTCACTGGCTACTGATAGTTCCGGCTCTGGTGAGGTTGCAGCGTTGGCCATCTCCTTGTGTTCTTGTTGGTGTGGTGCAGGCACTTGGGCTTTCTGTAGGTCTTTGACTTGGTCAGCAAGCAGATCATGAGCCTCCAGGAGAGTGGCATAGGTCTCTAATATTTGTTGTATATTCTCCGAGGGGATGGCTTGGAACTTAGCCGGGTCAATGGGTGCCCCTGGAGTATTTTCCATAGCTGCTTCGAGGTTGTCTTGATTGTGTATTGTAGTCTTTTGTTTTCTTCTTGGGCAGCAGCTAAATGGCGTCGGAGTAGGGCCATGTTTCGTTGTAGTCTAGCGTTACGGGCTAGTTGATCTCTAAGTTGATCTTCCGTTGCCCTACGCTTCTCTGTATGTGTGGACTCGAGCTCCACCTGGTATTGTTGGAGGGTGGTCACCTCCTGCTGTAACTCCGTATTAGAAAACTCCAAGGCAGTGACACGTGCCTGGAGGTGGGATGACAATGTACAGAGCTCCTTATTGTTTTCTTCTAATAACTTGTATTCCTGTTTAAGTTGGGCAGCCGCTTCGAGCATGGTGTCGAGTGCATTACTAAATGAGGTGGGTGCAGGGGTGAGGGTGGACGATGGAAGGGGTCGGGAGATGGGAAAGGGAAAAGTGGATGTTGTGCCTACCGTGTCTGGCAATGGTGATGTGAGTGACGTGACACGTGGTGATGTTGGAAGAACCGTGGTGGTGGGTGATCCTGTGGATGGTGAGATGTCCATGGGATCGGACATGAGAGTGTGTGATTCGTGCACTGTGAATACAGGAATGGTGGGTGGTGTGATAGTGGTGGCAGTGAATGTGGCGGAGTGGGGTTGGGAGAGGGACTTTTTATTATAATTATCCACCTGTTGGAGTATATTTACAAGGTTTGTCCAAAAAGATGGTTGTGTGATTTGGGTTGAGCATGAGGCAGTTACTAGGGAAGTGGTGGATAGGGTTTGGGTGTGGGTGAATGGGAAAGGATGGGATGAGGTCTGGCTAGTGGCAAGTGGTTGTCCAAGGGCGGGGAGATAGGAAGGGTGACCTATTATGGTTTGATCGGTGGCAGGATGACCGGTGTGAGGTTCAAAAATTTGGGTGGAAGTGATGGATGTGGGTAATGGGAAGGATGTAAAAACAGAGGTGTGTACAATGGTTTCATGATGTGTGGACATCGGTTGTTCAGAAAGGCTAGTGGAGAAGGGTTCTGAGGGTCGAATGGAAGGTGACGATGGAGATGGTACCTGTGTAATTACATCTTGTTCGTCAATGGGATTTGTGCTCATCATGTGAACATCCTCGGAAACTGTAGTAGGCAAGGCTGTAGAGACCTCCATTTGAATCATTTTCCTTCGTCGTGGACGTGTATCAATCCTTCGTTGATCATAGGTAGGGTTTTCCTGATAGACCATTGTCCTCAATGCTTCCCCGATCCCACATGTCTCAGCCAATAGGTTCAATGATTCCACAAAATGTGAGTCGACATTCTCATTTTGAAGCATTTGATTCACTAGGGCTCTATTCGCCTCTTCTGTCATCTTGTGTCTTCTCTGCACCTGCTTGATTGTCCTGTATAGCCGTCTGAGTTGTGCTGTGTAGGCAGGGGCCTCCTCTTCACTGTCTTCGGGGTCATTTCTTTGTGCACCTTCATGAACTTGTGTGTTCGGGTCATGAGGATGTTGTGTCACTTCTTCCCCATGTACTCTGCTCGTCTCGCCCCGTGGCTGTTCTCTTTGGACTGATGCACCCGGATCAACATTGTTAGTGGAATCTTCACTGTCTGATAGGGGGACCGTCTGCAGGAATCTTTCAAAATCGAAGTTTGGATCCTCTGTGAAGGTGGCCATAGATGCAAACTCTGCATCGGTAGGTAGTGGAGGGGCGGATGGAACGGGTTGTACCACCTCCCCAGCTTGAACTCCTTGAAGATGGATCGTGAAAGGTGTGACTTGAGCTTCTGGTCGGGGAGAAGCTTCGGTCGTGGTTTCTTGAGGGATCGTTACCTGGGAGAGCGATCCACGCATTCGTTTTGCAGGCTGGCTCCCTGACTTCCGCCCTTTGAACAACTCCAATTGTGCATACTTTAAGGCTCTGGCAACTGGCACATCATATGCAAGACATCTATAGATAATTCTTGTAAGAGCACAACAGCCATGTAAAGTGGGCTTCCTCACACCCCGCTTGCCTGCCTCATACACTTGGTCTAAGATCCATACCGGCATCTTAATGGGCATGCTTCCAGTCTCTGCTAGATACAACCCATACCATATTTTCTTGTGAGGTTGGGTGAAACGGTCCTGAGCTGGGAATGCGAAGTGTTGGAGGCACATCCGCAAAGGTATGGTGATGTTGGGGGTGAGGGCGCACATTTCTTTGAGCTTCTTGATTCTATTGCTTTTCATCGACTCAGGTATCAAGGGGTCGCGGTCAGAAGGTACATGCGTGCCATACATCTGAAGTGCTTCCCTGATTAAAGTCACATTCAATTCGAACTTCCTCATTTCCTCCAGATTGGACAAAGAGGGCACCCAGAATGTGCCGGAATGCTCCTTATCCCCTGTCGGCTTCAGCGTAGCAATTAAGTAGTAGCACCTGAGGAAGTCTGGTTTAGGCAGAGCTGCACTGAAATAAGTTTGTAATCCTGCTTTTTGCCAAATATCTTGAAGTGGAGCTGCATTTTGCAATGCTTCGAATTCTCGTGAGAAGAATTGGAAGGTCCACCACACTCCTCCACATTCCATCTTGGATTCCCAGATGTGATCCGCGTCTCCCAAATCTCCTGGCATCTCATTGAACCAGTGAGAATGCCCCTTTACTCTTTCGGTTAGGCCATTTGGTGGGTCTGGAATAGGAATCCTCCGCACATTCACGAACTCCTCAGGCCGGGCTGTTGGTGGGGCCTCCACCGGCATGGCATCCCAATTGATTGGAGCACCAGATCCTGCCTGAGAGCTTGTGCCTGCCGCGGTTGCCATGAGAGTAGGTTGCTTATCTGCTGGAAGACGAAAGGCACATTAGTGTTGCATAGGAAACAAGATGTACTGGTGTTCCCTTCACAATACTAACATGACAATCCCGGAAGTCAGTGGTTAGTGGTGAAGTGTTTGTGATAGGTGTGAGTGGTGATTAAAGGTCAGTGTCATCCTAGATGCATACTTTGGTTATGCAATGGGTTTGGAATGCTCCTGTGTTAGTGTGGACGGATTTACAGAATAGGGTCAGGGGGTTTAGTACACAGTTTAATTCTCCACACTTTGATATCAGATTCGTAACTCTTAGAGCCAAAGAGAGGTGAAGATTTCTGGATGAGAGTGTGATGTATTTGGGACCTTTTGGGTACCCATTTCCAAACATTCCTAGGGTTGATGGGAGTGGAGATAGTGAGTGGTGTAGGTATCTTTTCATTTTCTGAGTTGTTGGTCACGAGTGCTTGTGAATGTTGCTTCATCCTAGTGCCTGATGGTGAATTAATTTGGGCTTGTAAGCAGGCCTTGGGCACCCATATCTGTCTAGTATTAGGGATGGCCTTCATTGACCGCTTAGGAACCCAAATAGAAATGGTATGCCTAGGGGTTATCCTAGAGGGCTTCTTCACTTTGTTCTTTGATGGTGAGGCTCGTTTCTTGTCTCCTTGAGAGTCTGCTCTTAGAGTTGTGGGTCTTCCCTCCTTGCGTATCCAGATCTGCTTTGCGCCACGAGATGCTCCATGTTGCCCGGGTTGGCGCTCCTGCCTCTTGATTAGCGGCCTCCTTCGTGTAGAGTGATGTTCGGTCTGCTCGTTTAGAATCATCTGTGGATCAGTTATGAACTCCTTCTTGGCCTCTGAACCTTCAGTAAGATTGACATTCCTCTGCACCATAGAAGTTTCGACAAGCACAACAGTGTTATCTTCATGTGGATTCCTGGAGGGACCAGGAGATGGTGCGTGTTCTATTGGTTTGAGTGCTTGATTTTCTAATTCAATCGTGAGACGGCTTTGGCCTACCCACACCTGAAGAAGTCCACTTCTTAGGTTGAGGTTGACTGCATGATCATAGATCCAGTCTTGGCCTAAGACAAGAGGTTCGGTCAGATCCTCGTCTTCACACACTAGCACTTTTGCTGGCATGAGGACCTCTTGTATGTAGAGGGGAAGATCCACCTCTCCCATACAAGGGGTTTCAACACCTCCTAATCCTATCAGATATGCTTCTAGGGGTTTTACCTCCAATTGCAGCTGCTTGCAATAAGAAAGCCGAACTGCACTTGTGGCTGCTCCTGAATCAATTAAAGCTCTCACGCTTGTTGTGCTGTCTCTTTGTCCTATTTCTAGGGTCACAAAAGGTCTTCGATCCACTATCTTATGGGTACGTTCACCTGAAGCCTCACACATGGCCATGTGATAGCCTGGAGACGCTTGAGTGTCAGTCATAGGTTGATCCCTCCCTTGTCTCCTCAACTTCATTCGTCTGATACGCTCTAAGGCCTCTGCCTGTGCTTCTTCTCGAATTCGTTTTTCCTCCTCTTTACGTTGCTTAGCAGTATTGAGTCGACTTAGCATTTCCTCCGTGAGGGGTTCCTGATACAGCTTGACTCTGCATCCACTAATGTAGTTTGGGAGAACATCACCCTCTAAAGTGGCTAGTTGTACTGCTCCACTCGTGGAGATCCTATTGATGATCATAGGTCCGTAGCCTCTCTTTTCCAGCTTTCTTGCATGTTGTTTCAATGTGTAAACTAAAACTAGATCTCCTGCTTTCAATCCTTTATCCTTCACATGGGCATCAAAGTAAGCCTTCTGTCTCTTCTTAGCTGCATATATCCCTGCAGCTGCTCTCAGTCTTGTTTCTCCTAATCGTTCAAGGTCAAAAAGTCTAGAGGAGAGTTCATGACCCGTCCATTCGTGCTCTTGTGCTACTTTTAATGTAGGTATTAAGAAGTCCAACGGTAGCACTGCGTTTTGGCCAAATACCATCTGAAAGGGGGTGGCTTGGAGTACCGTTTTGTAGGCGACTCGGTATGCCCAAACAGCATGGTGTAGCTGTTTGTCCCAATCAGAGCGTTTATTGTTCACTAATTTTGTCAATACATTGCATAGGATCTTATTGGTGCTTTCGGCTTGTCCATTTGCTTGGGGATGATAGGGGGCAGACTTCTTATGCACTACCAAGAATTCTTGGAGCAGATTTTCAATAACTTCATTCAAGAAGTGAGTGCCTCTATCACTAACTAGCTCTATGGGTAGCCCGTATCTTGTGAATACATTCTCAAACAAGAATTTAGCAGTTGTCTGAGCATCGTTCTTCGTTGTGGCTTTTACCTCTACCCACTTGGTTAGATAATCCGTGGCAACGATGATATACTCAGCATGGGAACTTTTAGCTGGGGGATTGATAGGACCTACAAAGTCTATTCCCCACTTAGAGAATGCACGTCCGCCCATCATAGGCTTCAGTGGCATCTCATCTCTGCGTATAGGATACTGGGTTCGCTGACAAATCTCGCACCTCTTCACATAGGTATGTGCGTCCATGTGAAGGGTGGGCCACCAAAATCCTGCAAATAGAATTGCTTTGATCACCCTATCTGGACCAAAATGTCCTGCTGCTACACCCTGGTGAGCTGTTTCCAAGATCTTTAGGTATTCACCTTCATGGACACATAGTCTCAGGTAACCATCCTTACCCCTTCTGTATAGATTATCACCAATGATGGTGTAATCCAAGGCTTCTTGTTCCAAACTTCTTTGTCTGGCCAGAGTCATATCTTGAAGGAATGTTTTCGTCCTCAAGAAGGATACTAGGGGTTGACTCCAATCCGGCACTATGGATACTTGATAAAGAGTGGCATGTTCCACAGGTGGTTTAGTGCAGCAGATTGGGCATTCCTTGCACAACTTCTGGACATCAGCTTCCATGGTCGGCCAATGCACTCCTAGTCTCCTCAGGGTCTGTAGGGTTCGTTGTTTTGAGTAATGTTGCTCTAATGCACCTTCATGTGCTAATTGCAACCACTTAGCGTACTCGTCCTCTTCTACACAACAAGCCAAGATTCCTTGATCCGTGTGCTTGTACATACTTCCAGCCATGATGTGATACTTTTGAGCTTTGACTACCTCCTTATCCTGTGTGTTTACTATTGGATGATTAGGTCCGTATGTAAGTATTGGCACTAAGGGCTTGGCCCTTTGGGGCACCACTTCCAAATTGAATAAGTATGCATCAGGTAAATCATCTGACACTCCTTGTGGGGCCTCTCCGCATGTGAGCCTAGAGAGATGGTCTGCTCTCAAATGAGTCCTACCTTTCCTCACCACAACCTCAAAGTCATACTCCATTAGTAAGAGAAACCATCTTACTAACCTTCCGGTGTTGCATGGTTTGTTTACCAGGTATAGTAATGCTTGATGATCAGTAAAAAACTTAAACTTATTTGCAAGCAAATAATGTCTAAACTTTTTAACCGCATACACCATGCCTAGTCCTTCTCTCTCAGTGGTGGTATAATTCCGTTCAGCTGCATTTAGTTGTCTACTAGCATAGGCAATAGGGAGGTCCATGTTCCCTTCACCCGTAGGTTGTGCAAGTACGCATCCAATAGCATAATTGGAGGCATCCACATGAACATGGAATGGCTTGCTCCAATCTGGTGTGGTCAAGATTGGTGCAGAACACAATCGCTTCTTCAGCTCATTGAAGGAGTTCTCACACTCATTAGTCCACTCGAAATTTGTCAAAAGTCCGTACATGGGCTTTGCAATGACAGCATACATGTGAATGAATCGGCGGTAGTAACCACAATGCCCCATGAACGCTTGTACTTCCTTGACATTCCTTGGCCTAGGTAGCTCTGCTATGGCTCTCACTTTCTCTTCGTCAGTGGATATGCCGTTCTTGGACACTATGTGTCCTAGAATCTTGCCTTGCCTGACCATGAAAACACACTTTTCTGGGTTCAGGCAGACTTGATATTCTCTGCATTTATCAAAGATCTGTCTGAGTTCGGGTATATGGGTCTGTCTAATGTTGGAATGAGCACAAAGATCATCAACATAGACTTCTAAGTTCTTCCTCAGGAACTCCTTAAATACATGGCACATCAGCCTTTGGAAGGTTGCGGGAGCATTGGTAAGCCCGAATGGCATTACCCTAAAAGCGAATATACCCCACTCTGTGGCAAAAGCCATTTTATGCTGATCTTCTGGAGCAATGGCTACTTGATTGTAGCCCGAAAACCCATCTAGGAAGCTGTACACTTCCTTGCCTGCTACCCTTTCTAATAGATGCTCAGTGATGGGAAGAGGATAGCTATCTCTAATAGTTGCTGCATTAACCTTCTTCAAGTTAATGCAAACTCGTAATTTGCCGTTCTTCTTGGGCACCACTACAATGGGGGATACCCATTCAGTGTGCTCAATTTCATAGATAAATCCGGCTTCCACCAAGCGGTCTATCTCTTCTTTGATCTTAGCAGCATAGTTATCATTATATGTGTATGGCTTTTGCTTAGAGGGTTTAGCATCTGAGGTCATGGGAATTGTGTGTGAGCATATGTCTGGGTCAACACCCTTCAAATCCTTGTAACTCCAAGCGAACACATCTCGGTATTCTCTTAGCAAGGCTATCAGCTCTTGTTCTTCTTCTTTTGTTAGGTCCTGACCTATGTATGTGCATCTTTCTTCTCCTTCCTCGATGGAGACAACTATTTTCTTGGTAGTTTCCTTGCTATCATAGGCTTCTCCTGCTTGTGCCTCACGTTTAGGCATTCTTATCATGACCCTCCTATCGTCTATCTCATATTTTTTAAAGTTCTCAGGGACCTCAAACAAAGATTCCTCTGCCTCCAGCGTGAGTTCCTTCTTCTTTCTTTTCTTTCCTCCGCTTTTAGAAGTTACTTGTGTGGCTAGCCTCACCTCATTTGTAGGCTCTCCGTGCCTCTGGGGTTGAAATTCTACTTCATAGAAGTATTCTTCATCTGATGCAAAGGGTGGGTCCATAATGATTGACTCTAGATCGGAGTCACTTGCATCCTCAAAGGCATCAGGGCTAGGTTCGCATTCTTCTAGAACTGCCTCTCCCATGATTGGCTCTATGGAGAAAACTGAAATGTCATAGCCATCCTCATCACAGTGGGGTGTCCATTGTTCCTCATTGATGGCTACATCCATGGTTGCTAGAATTTCTGCCCAACCGTGGGGTTCGAATTCTTCGTCAGGAAATACTACAGGTGCATAGGCTGGGTCTTGAATGGGTCTATGTGTTTCGTTTGCACCTATATCTCTGGCCTTTTCTCTTTTCTCCTCTTCTACTGCTACTTTGCACATCCATAAGTGGGTGTCTTCATGCATCCATGAGGATCCTGATCCTATGGAATGCACAGACTCAGTCTCCTCTTTGACTCTATGGATGGGATTCCATTGAATAGGTGGTACGTCTCTATGAGAGTAATCCTTAAGATTGACTTTGGTTGTGACACCTAGATGTTGCAAATACAAGGAATTGGTTCCCCAATCCTGTACCACTTGCAACTGCCGCAGAAATGGTCTTCCTAGAATCATTTCATAGGCATGATTTTTGCTAAAGTCACATATAGCAAATGTATGTTCAAACTCGACACCACAGGTGGTGAGAGTTATTCCTTCTAGCAATCCTAAGGGTCTCTCAATATGACCATCGGCCATCTGCAATTTCATTCTCGTTGGCCTAAGTGCTGGCTTGCCCCAACGCTTCCATAGGGAAGTGGTGGCAATTGCAACTCCTGCACCTGAGTCCAAAATTGCCTTGGTGGTGTGCCCCTGGTGGGAAATGGGAAGATAGGTGTTCCCTTCTTCACCTTCGCACATGTCTCCTATCTTATCCATGGGTATCTCTGGCACTGTCCTATGTGATCCTACCTGGGAACGAGGTTTCGCTATCTCGGGCACTTGATTGGCTACTTGTTTCCGCACTTCTGGTCTAACCTTAAGCCACTCTTCCAAAGTGAGATTGCACTGCCCTTTGGTGTTCTTCACTACCTCTGTGTTCCTAGGTATAACTGAATCTTCATTTCTTACCATGACTGTAGGTGTTCTCATACAAGTAGACTTGGCTTCCCATGGGCCCGTGAATTGGGGTAATTCCTGTAGAGAGTTAGACTCGAAGTCTAATCTTTCTTGAGATTGGGTGCTCTCCTGCTCCCCATAAATGGATGGGATGTCTTGTGGGAATTGGTCATGTGCATCATCCACAAGTTCAATGGGAGGAGGGACTTCACTTTCCTTAGCCCATTTGTCTTCTTGAATCTCGCGTAGGAATTCTGGTGTGAACCGATTCATAGAAGATGGTGTGTCTGGCTCCGTAGAGTTAGGCACATAAGCTTCAGGCACATAGGCTTTCGGTGGGGGATGGGTCATGTTTTTGCTTGCTTTATCTCTTTCTTGATTTTTTTCTTCCTTGGCAGATCTTGCAATTATGCCCTCTAACTTCTCTAGAAGTCCATCCAAGTGTAATTGTGTCTTGGCTGAGCCCGAGTAATTGAAAAGGCGACTGGCTTCAAACATAGTCTGAGCCAATGCGACCATTTTCGCGCAAAGCTTGGTTCTTTCTATCTCTAGGTCAGCCCTAGGGTAGCACTTGTCATGATCCGTTACATTTGGCCCTTCTTGGATTCTGGCCTGATATGCTTTAAGCATCATGTCTATGTCTTCAGGAGTGGGATCAGCTAATACTGATCCTACTCGGGGTGGTGGGTGGGATACGTTGGGTGTATTAGAGGGTGGAGAGATGGAGGGTGATGGGGATGGTAGCGGTGGGAATGTGTGAGAGTGCGGTTGAGATGTGATCTCTATGATCTTTGCTTTGGTTTCTCTCAAGCTTTCTTCAAGTTCGCTCATCTTTTTGCCCATTGCCTTTTTATTCTTTCACGACTATCCTTCCAGGCTCTCGTTCTCTTTTTGGTTATGCTCTCTGTTTCACTCACCTCGGGGTTTTTTTCCTGACCAACACCTTGGTTTTGTTGTAGTGCCTGGGCTCTCGTGATCACCTGCACCGGTGCAGTGGAAGTCACACTCCCTGTGGAGTCTACAACTAACCCAACAACATTGATAGGCGTGATTTTTGGCATATTATTGGGGTTCGTTGGGCAATCTCGTAAGAGATGCTCTTTTCCACAATCTTGGCAGAAGCCCTGAATGGTTACTGGTTGAGGTTGTGTAGGGGCAGGCAGTGGACAATCACGTATAAGGTGATCTCCCTGACATCTGAAGCATGGTCCTCTAGGAAATGGGGGTCGTACCTGCTTAGGTTGAGGTCTAGAGTTGGGGTTTGTGTACATGACATTAGCATACTCAGGTTCCCCACTATTTTCACTTGGGTCCTCATAATAGTACGACTCGTTATGCTCGGGTGACTGCATGTAATAAGCCTGTGGGCTATCAATATGTGTGGAGTCAAAACTATGGTCACTTGGATCACTGTCTGATAGCAATGGGGTGATTGGGACTATGGCTCTGTTCAAATTTTCTTCAGCAGATGCATATTTCACTGGGATCACATTGGTTGGAGCAGGGGGTTGCTGTACTAGGACTGGTTGAGGTCTCTGCTGCCCTTGATAAGGTGCTTGATAAGTTTGCTGTGGTCTGTTGTATTGTTGTGGAGGGTACTGATTCTGGTATCTACCCTGTTGTGGATATGGCTGAGGGTAATTTTGCCTAACAGTTTGTTTGTTATATGGGCAGTCTTGTGCAGTGTGGTTTGTGTACCTACGCTCTATGGTGCAGTACTGGCTACTAGGATTCGCCTGGGGTTGGGCCATAATGGGACATGCATTTGCCATATGGTCACCGCCACAAGTGTAACACCGCTTAACTGGGGCAAATCTCGGAGTTTGTTTGCTAGAGACACCTAGTTTTTTAGCTACCTTCTCTGCAAGTTCCTCAATGGATGTGGATTGACCAGATGTGAGGTTACTAGAGCTATCAGAATCCTTATAGATTTTTGATAGTTCCAATTCCTCACCTAGATTGTCCTCAATGTCTATGCACATGCGCACGCACTCTTCTATCGTTCTGGGGTCCTTTAAGTACACATACGACCTGAGCTTGGTGCTCAACAATCCATCTAAGAACAAGGCCACTTGTTTGGCTGGTGTGGGTAACTCCGGCATCGGGCATCTCTCCAGGTACTGCCTAAATCTTCTTCCAGCTAGTCTGACCGTCTCTTGAGGTGTTTGTTTAAAGCTATGAATTAGTGAGGAGGTGTTATGCCTGATTCCACTCTTAGAAAACTCAATGATAAATGCCTCTAAGAGCTGGTCTATGTTTCTGAAATGCCTCTCGTTTAGTGGTTGAAACCACGTAAGGGCAGTGTTCCTAAGGGTTAGACCAAAAGCATTATATTGTGTGAATAGGTCCTCTACCTGTTCAGCTTTCAAGACTTGCCGAAATTCTGCCACATGATCATAAGGGTCTCCAGTGCCATCGAAGTAATTCTTCATGGATTTCACCAGTTGAGTTGGTCGCAGGGTCCTAGTGTGCTCTCTCGGCCTTGGCAAGGGAAAATCGTCAGCATTCCTTTGATTCCATGGGGTCCTATGTCTCTCGGGTTCCACTCTATTCCTTTCCGTTCCCGTTCTTTCTCTTCCCAGGGAGTTGGCAAAACTTACCTCAGGTTTGTCTCTACTTCTATCTCTTTGAACTCCAGGAGCTTGGGAGGTCCCAGCTCCTTGGTGACTGTATGACACATTAGTCCGAGGTTGGGGGAAAACAAATTCACCCTTCCATGTATAGGCATGTCTGCCATGCTCGGTGACCACGAAGATCCTCTCTGATGTATTGTCTAGGTATGTTACTTTACCTGGGCAGTCAGGGTCTTTAAACTCATAGATTGTGAGAGCACTCGCTTCCTGAGGTTGAGCAGATTTATATCTCCAAAAAGCCTCATCGGTTTCTCGGTTTAAAAGCAGATCTATGCTTTTATTATCCTGTGGAATCCACTCTGGAGTCATAATTCTGGTCAAGACAGATTTACCACGGGGGGTTCTTGGCTCTCTCTCACAGTTCCCTTGCTCTATATCACCCATGTCGGTCTCAGCAATCACATTTCCAAACTCATCAGTTCTATCAGGAAGAGTCGTGACTACATATATAGTCCCCTCTTTATCTAGGTATGCTCCATTCTCAAACTTGACTACTGGGTGGTCTAATCCATGGGGTTGATCGGGGTTCTTAATCTGGACCACCGATCTTCTCAGGCCGTCTTCATAGATGCGAGCACCTAGACAATTCGTCCTGATGTATTCCAGTTGAGTCTTGTATGGTCCTTCTGGTTTTTCTAGATAAGCCAACCCTGAACTACCTACTGGTCTCTCCATGTGATAGGACATCTCAGAATCACTTGTTTCTGATCTGGGAGTGTATGGGTAATCACTCAACTGTTGGGCCCAAGACCTGGCAGTGTGATTGACACTAGCTTCAGAAGATCTGAGGCTTTGTCTGTCTCGGCCTAAGTGTCTGCCTGATCTAAGGTTCATATGCCTGATTTATCTACCCCCTTGGTCCCAAGCACACTCTCGTTGCAGGTTAATTTGCACCAATCACTTTGTTCTTTTGAGTTGCATACTATGTTTATGGTCTTGTCTGAAATCGCGTCGTCAGGAGTACTTAAGTGAATTTCCGCACTTGATGAGTGATCGACTCCAGTTTACCTTTTGTCCGTTAGAGTTTTCGCACTTAAGACCTACTTACTTCTTGCACTTGGTTGATTAATACTCTTGGGCTTGATTTGTGCCTAACGTTGCCCTAATTAATTACCACACCTAAGTCGTACTTAGCCTAGGCTAGGAATTGGCAGAGGAGGGTTGAGAGATCTTCCAACCTCAATTAGCTGGTTGACCAGACTGCTACACAAGCCCAGGAAAACTTCTCCCAAGCTTGGTACTCACCCTTGCTAGCTTGCTTTGGATTGCCTTGAGCGCACACAAAGTTCCTGCAAAAGCTCACCCGTTAGTATAGCTCTATTGCCACAAGTAATTGAAAGACACACTTCAATAATTTTAGCCCCCTTGGAGTAGTTCACTGTACCCCCTGAATCTGAGAACCACTTAGTTTCACCTAAAGGTCAACTTAAAAATGCATGTTCTAAAACTCCGCGTATGATTCTTACAAAAACCAGTCGAGGTCCACGTAGGATTCTCAACGAGCTTTCCAACGAGACCAAAATCTTGTCAATCGGAGTTCGTATGGTCAAGTTATGACCATTCAGGCACTATAGGGTCAAAACAGGCTCTCAGGGTTCAGGAGATCCCTCTCTGGTTTCTAGGTCTTTTGCCCACTTCCAAGGTTCTAAAGTTATACCAAGGTGCCTAAAATTAAGCTCAACTACCCTTCAATTCACTCAAAATTAACCCTAACTTTTCATGCGTTAAAGGCCGTGTATCGCGATAGGTCGGGTCGAGGTGTCGCGATAGCTCGTGAGGTGTCGCGATAGGTCGAAGTGTCGCGATAGGTCGTGAGGTGTCGCGATAGGTCGAAGTGTCGCGATAGCTCGTGAAGTGTCGCGATAGCTCGTGAGGTGTCGCGATAGGTCGGGGTATCGCGATAGGTCGGGTCGAGGTGTCGCGATAGCTCGTGAGGTGTCGCGATAGGTCGAAGTGTCGCGATAGGTCGTGAGGTGTCGCGATAGGTCGAAGTGTCGCGATAGGTCGGGGTGTCGCGATAGCTCGTGAAGTGTCGCGATAGGTCGAAGTGTCGCGATAGGTCGTGAGGTGTCGCGATAGGTCGAAGTGTCGCGATAGGTCGTGAGGTGTCGCGATAGGTCGGGGTGTCGTGATAGCTCGTGAAGTGTCGCGATAGGTCGGGGTGTCGCGATAGCTCGTGAGGTGTCGCGATAGGTCGGGGTGTCGCGATAGCTCGTGAGGTGTCGCGATACCTCGAGGTGTCGCGATAGCTCGGGATATGGTGAATTTTTCTGTTCTATTTAGTGATCCTGGGAGCTCTAGGCCTGCGCAGTGTCGTGGTGCACTCAGAATCGTGATTGGGTGAAATTTTCGGAGTGTCGCGATAGCTCGAGCTCAACGCCTCGGGGACTGTGCAGACAATTTCTGTACCTGCTGAGCTTGCTGGAGATGATGATGGAGCTGCCACCTGCAAGAAACATGCAAAAAACACACAAAGACAAGCACACACACTCGCTCTCTCTCAAACTCGCACACAACAAATGAGGGAATGATAAGGAAGAGGGAATATGTAGTGGAGAAGGAGGTGGAGGTGGAGATGGAAGTGGAGGTGAAGATGAAGATGAAAATGGAGAAAAATCAGAAAATTACCTACTACTTACCATTCCAACGCGTCCTCTCTACGTCTTACCATCACACGCTCGTCCTCAAAGCTCGATCCCCGGCAACGGCGCCAAAATTTGGTGTAGCTCAGTGATGAGTAGCACCTCCTTTAATGTCAATCCGGGGAGACGTGAGGATGGTATGAAGACCACGAGCAAGTGGAAGCACAAGTGCGTGAGTGAGAAGCACACAAGCATGCACACACATGCACGCACACGCGCACACACGGCAAGAACAAAGAGAGTAAGACAATGGAATCACTTCTATTGCACCAAAGTTCTCATACAAGCTCAAACTACAAGAAGCTGACCCCAAAAATGAGCTCTCTAGCTCTATTTATAGTTTTTGACTAGCTTTGGTCCTGTCCAGACCTAGTGTCCGACCTAGTTAAAAATTAGGTTCCAAGGCTTATTTGAGGGCCCAAACAAGATCTAAAAATTATGAAAATTGACAGGCAACTACTTCTAAGGCTCCCCAAGCTCGAGGACTCCTCGGCTTGTACAAAATGGAGCTACAAAAAGGTGAAATGATATTTACAAGGGTTTGTAGTGATGAGGGTCACTTTAAAATGATGTGAGGGTTTTGAAGAAAATGAAGGGTTGCCTCGGTGCTAGATCTGCATGTGTGTCCGTACTTGCTTCTTCCCGTATACTGTCAACACTATGAACAAGCTGTTTTGAGTGGCCCGAACTGAACCATCTTTTGGAAATGAGGAATGTTGCATTTTGCCCAAAATACAGCCTTCACATACATGTTTACTCGGTGCCTCAAGTTTGGGCAAAGAGGACACCATTTCAGATTTCTACAGGCATAGCAAACTAGCAAAGTTCAGATGACCAAAGTGTGCATGCCAAAGCTTTGCATCTGACATAGCCTGAGAACCATGTACTACACATGCCAAATCATTCATGGATTTTTCGTAGTCTATGAGCTTATACAGCCCACGACATAAAATGTGAGAAGCAATAATAACATCACCATTTGATAGATCATGAATTGTACATCTATCATCAACAATTTCACAACCAAGCCAATCTTGGCTAATGCAGAAACTGATAACAGATTCTTCTTGATCCCTAGCACAAATAAAGCATCTAACAAAGTGAAAGAACTACCATCAATAGTAGTCAGAATGATCTTACCACAGTTCTTTATGATATGATCATTTCCTTTATAGTACTTGCAAAACAATTTCTGCTTTTCTGATTTCTTTTCATCTTTGTCTTCCTTTCAAAGCAAAGCGGTTTTGATCTCGAAAACACCCTGAGTATGCTCACCAAAGTTCATGCGATTATGAGACTGCAATCGGAGAGGTGTCAACAATGCCCTAGATGAAGTGGGGACCTGCTCTGATACCAATTGTTGGAGTTAGATGTCTGCGAAAGCACGTGAACAACACAAGGAAGAAGAAGAAGCTTGGACCATGACACACAATACTAAATGTATTACCACTAGAATGTACAAAGATACGTAGCCCCTTAGGGCAATAGGTGTATATACAAGCCGGGGGAAAAAAACCTCCTAAAGAGGGAAAAAAGTGCCCCGACGGTTCGAGAGTGTTCACACACATCACTACATAAATATATCAACACAATTCATCATAATTCCTATCGGAGGACACATGTGAAGTCATTGCATGGGTAGGAGGTGGTGGAGTGCCCTCTGATTGATTAGAATGTGATTATAACAAGAAACGAAAAAAATATATCAGTTATGTATCTACCAAATATATTTAAAATTAAAAGTTTGATATACTTACAGTATATAGTCCTTGCACGATTAGGAGACGGTGGTGGAGTTCCATCCGATTGATAAAATCTACAAATAATGGCATTTGATATTAATAATCTGATTATTTATATACATAAACATTCACATATACATATTTACACATACACACATATACACATTTACACATACACACATATTCACATATACACAAATACACATTATTGTGGGATAAATGCATGTATTTTGTATGAATGAGTGTATATGCATGCATGTGTATGTGTGTATGTATATATGTGGATATGTATATGTGTGTTTATGTTATATGTATGTATATGTGTATATGTATGCATATATATATGTGTATATGTATGCATACATATATGTGTATATGTTTGCATGTATATGTGTATGTGTATGTGTGTGTATATATGTGTATGTATTCTGATTCTTTTTTTCTGTTTGAGATTAAAATAACAGGAGATATTGTATGGTGGAAAAAAATAAGAGGCGACCTAACATACCTCCTGAGACGTGGCAGTTTTTTCGTAGACAACTACATCTTCAAGAGTCATTTCCTCAGCAGAAGGTATACAAGTTAATAGTTTATATTTATATTTTATTAATTTTTTACATTTAATTTATGTATTTCTTTTTTCTTTAAATAAATAGGCTACTTCAACGAAGAGAGTTGATTCGGGCCACACATCGCACCTAGGCCAAATGGGCCATCATGATTTTGTAGCTACATTGGTAAGTATATGTGTTATTGTAAGTATATGTTTTATTTTAGTTAAAACGCAAGAAACTAATCTTTTTTATTTGTTTCAATGCAATGAAAGGATTATGGTCGATATCCTACAAAACATGAGATCGAGTATGCTACACATTTTGCATATATATATAATTCATTTCAGTTATGTTTTGAATTGTGTGTATGGTATTAAATAATGAAAAGTTTTGTTCCATTGATTGTTATTATTGTTTATATTAAGCATGTGTTTTATTACTTTAATTATATAATCCATTAATATTTATGTGTGCTTGTGTGTATATAAAATGTATATATGCACATGAAGGTATATATCTATATGTGTAAGTGTGTCTATATGCATGTCTATGTATGTATCTGTGTATATGTGCATGTATGTATGTGCATATGTATATGTGTATATGCATGTATCTGCATGTGCATGTGTAAGTGTATATGCGTATGTATGTGCATGTGCATGTGCATGTGCATGTGCATGTATATGTGTGTATATGTATGTATGTATGTATGTATGTGCATGTATATATGTGTAATATGTGTGTGTACATATGTGCATGTATATGTGTGTAATATGTGTGTGTATATGAATGTATGTACATATGTATATGTGTATATTCATGTATGTGCATGTGCATGTGTAAGTGTATATGTGTATATATGTGTATGTGCATGTGCATGTGCAAGTGTATGTGTGTGTATATGTATGTATGTGCATGTACATGTGTAAGTGTATATGTGTATGTGCATGTGCATGTGTATGTGTGTATATATGTATGTGCATGTATATGTGTAAGTGTATGTGTATATGTGTGTATGTGCATGTATATGTGTATATGTATGTATGTGTATGTGTGTGTGTATGTGCATATGTGTGTGTACGCATGTGCATATATATGTGTATATATGTGTATGTGTGTGTATATATACATATGTGCATATGTATGTGTATGTGTATAAACATATATAAGTGTATGTATATGCATGTGTATATGTATGAAATATGCATGTGCATGTGGATGCATTTCCATTTGCATCCATGTTCATGCATGTGGATGTGCATGGATGTGGATGTGCATATACATGTATTTAAGTATATGTTAATGTGTGTATGTGTATGTATATATGCAATAATGCATGCATGCAAGTCTTTTTATGTGGTTGTAGAAATGTTTGTGCATATGCATGGGTATGTGTGTGTATGTGTAAGTGTATGTGCACATGTATGTGTGTGTATATATGTGTGTGTATGTGCATGTGTATATGTGTATATGTGTGAACGTGCAGCTTCATCATGTATAAGTGTATATGTGCATATCAATAAGTGTGAGTATGCTAACTAATGGAAATAACACAATTCAAATGATATACAAAGAATAAATTGTACTTACAATAGTTAGCCAACAGAGAAAAAGAGAGACAATAAGATAGAGATTAGAGAAAACAACAATTCTGCAAGCGATTGTTTCAGCTCGTAAGCGCAGTGCAATTGCAAACATTGGAGAGCTCTTCGATCAGATGCATGAAGATGCCGATCGAAGAGCCTCCAACATTTTAAATTTTTTCATCAAAAACCCATCGTGTAAGCGATGCTAAGGCATTGTAAAGGCCCATGCAATTAGAATTGCATAAGCAACATTAATTAGTGTCACTTATGCGATGCAAATTAGCATCAGTTATGCAACACTTTTTTTATCTATCACTTTAGCGGCGCTCAATGTGAGTGTCGGATATCCAATCATGCCACACATCGATGAAAATGTCATATTTGTCATCATTTAACGGACGTTCTGTGCTCAATGCTTCTTGCGATGCTTTATGCAATTTTATAGCGGCAAAATTGTGTTGCATTAACCGTCGCTATGCGCCTGTATTCCTTGTAGTGAATGAAAATGGAGTGTCTCCTCGATACAAAATGGAGCTGCACTCATGCACATACATATGGAAATGAGGTAGGAACACTTCCTCTACAACTCCATTTTGAAGCGGCTAAATGCTACAGAGGTCCACCAAGTGCTAGAGCAAAATTGGAGGGAAAGCCTTCGTGAACATGTCTAATAGGTTATCTTGAGAGGTACACTGCTCCATAATCTCCTAGGATACAATGTTCTTGTGGATGAAATGGTACTAGATCTTGATGTGCTTCGTCGGAGCATGGAACACTAGAGTCCTGGCGATGGCCAAGGTTAATTTCTTGTCGGTTTGGATGAGCATTTAAATTGGGCACCCTCCATTCTGATCAAGGGGGGGAACATGTCATTTGATTTTAATTCATTTTCTTATGAACATGGGTTAAAACATCATGCGTAGTGCCATATACACCTCAACAAAATGGAGTTGTTGAAAGAAAGAGCAGTTCTCTCATGGAAAAGGCAAGGTGTATGGTGAAAGGTTAGGCTTCACCACATAGCTTTTGGCTTGAGGTTGTTATGTGTGCAACATATGTGCTTAGCTGGTGTCCCACAAAAGCACTATAATTGATCACTCCATATAAGGCTTGACATGGTCACAAGCCATCTGTTGATCATCTATATTTCTTTGGTTTTCTAGCATATGCATTAGTGCCTAAACAACAATGTAGAAAACTAGATGATAAAGTGCCGAAATGTTTTTTTTTGGTACAATTTTGAAAGAAAAGGCTATCATCTATATAATCCATACACTAAATGCATTTTCATTAGCCATGATATTGTTTTGTGGAAGATTTGCTGGAAAACAATGTCACATCAGTCCAAAATCCATTTAGGGCAAAAACCCTAATTTTGGTACTTAGTCATTTTTGGCACAAAAATGGGTAAAATTTTTATCTTGTAGAGCTTGAAGAGAACTTTCCAATGGTATGTGACATGGAGTCATCCGAGATCAGATTTGGAAGAAAACCCTAACCCTAATTTTCTACTGATTTAGGGTTTTGAGCTCATATGATAGCTCTCGGCATAAGGATCATAAAAATGTTAGTCAGTCATCAAGTAGTGAGAAGTGTAAAAAAGTAGGTCAAGAAGCTATTTTAAAGTTAGCTAAAAGCAACTTTAAAAATAAAGCAAACTCACTTAAAATAAAGCTAAAAATATGCGATCCAGCTTTTGGCAACGAAAATCAGCTTTATTATGTGAGTTTTTTGCCAGATCTTTGGAAGGCTATAAAAGAAAGACTTTGGGTCACTTTTGAGTTATCCTACACCAATTGGAAACGCCAGTTTTTGGTCCCTCTGTAGAGGTGGTGCTCTAGCACTCATGGGGCAGCCATGGTGCACTCTAGGAGCATGTTGAGGAGCAGCTATGGAGTTCTTCTTGGAGAAGAGTGTGCTCACACTCTTGCTTATGGACAGGACTTCCCCATCAGCAGCTTGATGGTGTGGATCAACCATCTACATAATGTATTTGAAGATTTTCTTCTACATGAAGATTTCGGTGTACTTCAAAGACATTGGATGGAGCTTAATATAAGATTTGCATCTTATGTTAACAATTTAGGTACATATTCTCTTTATGCACACAGGTACTACTTGGAGTTTATGGAGGCAGTGGCATCCATATCAGGAGGAGTCCTATTTGGCATATCTAAAGGAGAGTCAGTGTAGAGAGTACACACACGGAAGCAAAATGAAAAGAAGAGTGTACTCACAAAACAAAGAGTGTATGTGACACAAAATGAGTAGACCATGAAATGGTTAAACTCATGTGGATTAGAAATGAGCTTGCCAAGAGCATGGAGTAGGCTCCTCAAGCTTCTAACCAAGTACAAATGAGGGGAGAGGCCCTCTTTATATAGATTTGGGAGGGGCTCTCAAAAGTACATCATATGTGGGATAAGTCTCCTGAAAGGAGAATGAATACAACTGGTAGAAGCACATGGCAAGGTACCCAAATACAAATACAAATGGAAATAAACTGGAAATAGAGTGTCTCCTAGATACAAAATGGAGATGCAATCAAGCGGATACAAATGTAAATGATGTAGGAGAAATCATATCGTCAACACCCCCTCTACAACTCCATTTTGGAGCGGCTTAATGCTGCAGAGGTCCACCAAGCACTAGAGCGGAACCGGAGGTAGAGCCTTCGTGAACATGTCCGCCAGGTTCTCTTGAGAGGTACATTGCTCCAAAGTAATCTCTTGAGATATGAGCTTCTCGTGGATGAAGTGGTACTGGATCTCGATGTGCTTCGTCCGAGCATAGAATACTGGATTCTTGGCGATGGCCAAGGCTGACTGGCTGTCCGTGTGAAGACATGTCAGAGTATCCTGGAAAACACCAATGTCAGATAGTAAATGTCGAAGCTAGATGGCCTCACATGCTGCAAAGCTGGATGCTCGGTACTCGGCCTCAGTAGATGATAGAGCAATTTTAGGCTGCTTCTTACTTGCCCAAGAGATAGGTCCTGAGCCAAGCAAGAATATATAGCCAGAAGTAGACCGTCGAGAATCAGGATCGCCAGCCCAATCTGAATCTGAATATCCAATGAGTTTGATGCCCCCTCTAAACCAAAGACCATGATGTCGAGTGAGGGCAAGGTATGGAAGTAGTCTCTGAGCAACATCCCAATGAGTCTGACGAGGCTGATGTGCAAACTGAATGAGTATACCAACTACATAAGCAATATCTGGTCTAGTGTTGGCAAGATAGAGTAATGAGCCAACAAGCTATCGATAGGTATGCACATCCACAAGTAATGATGAGTCCTCCAGTGTAAGCTTGATGTTTGGATCAAGTGGTGTAGAAACTGAGCGACACTGGTCCATGTTATATCTGGAAAGTAGATCAGAGCAATACTTCTTCTCTGATAGGAATATACCTTCTTTTGTTTGCCAAACTTCCATACCCAAGAAGTAGTGTAGTAATCCAAGATCTGTCATAGAGTACTCAAGATGAAGTTGTGTGATGGTAAACAGGATGCGTTCTTGGTCTGAGCCTGTTAAGATCAAGTCATCTACATAGAGAATGATGATGGCTACTAAAGACTCCTTTTGATAGATATAGAGATTAGCATCAGGATTGCTTCTGTGAAATCCCTTGTCTTCAAAGAACTTGTGAATCTTTTCATACCACGCCCTAGGAGCTTGCTTGAGTCCATAAAGTGCTTTGTGAAGTTTGTACACTTGATCTTCTTTTCCTTTGAACTTGAAGCCTTCAGGTTGTTCAACATAAACTTCTTCTTGAAGATCTCCAGTGAGGAATGCACTTTTGACATCGAGCTGGTAAATGGGCCACTTAAAGTGAGCACTTAGTGCTAAGATGATTCTTATGGTTGCGAATCTTGTAGTAGGAGCAAAGGTTTCTTCATAGTCAATGCCATGTTGTTGCTTGTATCCCTTAGCAACTAATCTTGCCTTATATTTATCTAGAGTGCCATCAGACTTGTATTTGACTTTGTATATCCACTTGACTCCTATGACTTGATGCTTGGTTGGTTTGGGAACTAATGTCCAAGTCTTGTTCTTTGCTATTGCATCCAGTTCCTCTTTCATAGCTGCTTCCCATGCTGGTTGGCCTTGAGCTTCTTTGTAGTTGGATGGCTCTGGAATTTGCTGAATTTGGTGCATTAGAGCATAATTAACATAATGACTTTGTTCGCGTTGTCTCTTATCAAGAAGCCTTTGAGATCGGCGTGGTTGTTGTGAAGTATTGGCTTTTGAGTTGGAGTTTGGAAATACTCAGTCCCCCCTCTGAAGTGTAGATAGGTGGACTAAGACTTGTACTTGAATCTTTTCTTGAGTATGTGGAAGCTTCATTGAAGATCACATCCTTCAAAATGGTGATGGAGTGGTTTTCCATATCATATAGATAGTATGCCTTTGATTGGTCATCGTACCCTATGAATATGTTTTTGCAAGTTAAGACTTGGCCACGATTATACAAAGTTGTGACAAATGTCTCGTACGACTTGGGAAACTTGTTAAGAAACCTAATGGCCATGTCTTCACTAGAAATCTTCCTACCACATAGTGCTAATTTATGCTGGTAGTCCTCAAATTGGGCTATGACCTTGGTAATTGTGTCGTGTGGCCGAATGGTCAAATTATGAAACTCGGTCTCTAATGCATATATTTTTGAAGGGGTTTTATCTTCATACAAAGCAACTAATGTATCCCAAGCTTTCTTGGACGTCTTATAGGCCATGATATGTCCTTTCATTAGTTCGTCACAGGCAAGTAACAACTGACCTAAAGCTCGTTTGCCCTTGACATTCCACACATGCCAATTGTCTAAGTTGGTATCTCTATTGGGTTCGGGGAATAACATGAAGGAGATTCGTGTAGAGATATGCGCGCATAACATGTTTCCATAGATTGTAATTTTTTCCATTGAGGCATTCATCCTTAGGCATAAAAATAGGGGTGAAAGAGGGTAAGAATTTATCCATAGATAATGAGCTACCTTCAGTTTTGGTCATTACAAATCTTTGAGGATAAAGTGTTTAGAAACACTATCAAAGACACTTGCCAAAAATACCACTTCAAAATAATTGCAAAGCTTGAAATGGACAACTGGACACCACACTTAAAATTCTTGGGAGGGGGGGGGGGCTTAGAGTATCCTTGCACTTGTACACCACAAAGATAAGTCGACGCGAGAGGAGGGCTTAGAGTAGCCCGTTGCACACCACACTTGCCTTAGAGTAGGCATGAGACTCAAAGAGGGTTGTGAGTGGGCTTAGACTAGCTTCCAACTCACAAATACACACACACAACACTGCTTCTCGTTATATGGTTTGATAGTACAAGAGTGGGCACTTAATGCCAAATGATGTGCTCAAGTAGAGTCAAAGGGTTAGGGTTCATCCCTTGAGAACATACAAAGTGACTCCTTTAGTGATTACAATGGGTGCCAAATGTATTATCTTGAGTCATTACTGGGCTCCACAAATGAAATGCGTTATAGATGAATTCTGATGCACAGTCTACCACGTAGTCTCAGTTAGTACAGTAAGGCGCACAATGCACACTATTCAATGTTTTCCCAAAAAATAATGCGATTAATCTGCCATCACCGCCTGCATTGGAGTAAAGTTAGCAGATCGTGATCCACAAAGATCTCTCTCTCTCTCTCTCTCTCTCTCTCTCTCTCGTCTCACTGTCTCTTTCTCAGATGGGTTGCTGCACATTCAAATCGCCAATTTTATGGCTTCTGCTATGCAAGGTTTGCTGAAGCAAGTGGCATTCACTCTCTCTCTGTGTTATCCAGGGGTGTCTCAGACAATTGGCCAACAAGGCTCTAGAATGCCTGAACTCCATGTCACCACGTCCGGTGCACCCAATAACATATGACGCTACTGCATAGCCTTTGCTCAAGCTCGACGATTTCATGCATGGCTTCTATCTTTCTGGTGCCACAGAGAATAGGTCATTTGTCCTCCCTAGTGCAATGATCATATTAGCTCAACAGAGCCGAGGGCCCGCTCTGTCTCTCTTTCACGCTTCTCTCTCTCTAAGCCCGCAACAGGTCCGAGCTGGAGGAAGCGTAGGAGTCATGAAGCTAGATGTCTTCTCTCTCTTTCTCTCTCTCTCTCAAAGATCGATGATCCAATGGATGCAGTCCACTATGCGCAAGGTTTTGCTTTGCCGAGAATGGAATGGTGTAGCTGCAATAGAGAGGATGAGGGAGACGTGTTGCAATACTATGTCTCTCCTTCGAAATTGTGCCTGCAAGGTTCCTTCACAGAAATTCTCAGAGTGTTAATTATTTGAGAGTTTTAGAATGTATACATCTGCAATAGCTATAGACTACTGAAGCCGTCAGTCTCGAGTCACAAAGAAAAAAAACATTTCTTGCTTGCTATTGGATAAACGCCTGCAACCATGCATCAGACAATGCAGATATAGTGCAACAAGAAGGCCCGATGAGATTGCTAGTGAGAGCATAACAGGATGTAGATGTCCAGCCGATAGAGTGTGTGCTCATTGTCTGTACATAGGAAAAAATAGGCATGATACAATGCATAATGAGCTACCAATCAACAATAAAGGAACATCCATTGCCTATGAATGAGCGTATGAGCACCTAAAGGTTCAAAATGTTTCAGGATTGGCAATAAAACAATACGAGGCTATATAAATACAGTTAAAGATTTGAAGTGCACAATAACTCCATAGAAATATCACACTAATGAAGAAATCAATCATTACAAAGGGGGTGGGAAGGTAAAACGAAAAAGGAAAATGATGAGGAAGAAGGGTGGGAGGGTGGGCAAATGGGCAAAGTGAGGCCAAAAGTTGATGGCAAAAGGCTTCTCTCAATGAGGAGAAAGCACACCACCAAAGTAAAGCACCACCACCACTAAAATCACCGCCAAATGCACCACGAAGACCTCCACCTAGCGCTCTAATACCATGTAGAGAGTACATGCACGGAAGCAAAATGAAAAGAAGAGTGTACTCACAAAACAAAGAGTGTGTGTGACACAAAATGAGCAGACCATGAAATGGGTAAACTCATGTGGATTAGAAATGAGCTTGCCAAGAGCATGGAGTAGGCTCCTCAAGCTTCTAACCAAGTACAAATGAGGGGAGAGGCCCTCCTTATATAGATTTGGGAGGGGCTCTCAAAAGTACATCATATGTGGGATAAGTCTCCTGAATGAATACAAATGGTAGAAGCACATGGAAAGGTACCCAAATACAAATACAAATGGAAATAAACTGTAAATAGAGTGTCTCCTAGATACAAAATGGAGATGCACTCAAGCGGATACAAACGTAAATGATGTAGGAGAAATCATATCATCAACAATCAGTACATGCATGCTACATGCATTCGGATGAGGTGTTAGAGAAGATGTGTTCACATGAGTATGATTTTTGGTAGCAACATGTTAGTATTCTATGCTAATTTTGTAAGTATGTGATCTTTTACACACACATCTGATTTAGGGTCTTCCATAGCCTAAATTCATATTAGGGTTTGTTGAATATCAATTTCCAACTGATCTTTCCTCTTTTTGTCACTCATATACACTCTTCTACAACCTATTAGGCCATACATCTCATACATATTCAGATTTCTATTCCTACATCTGAATATTCTTGTAATTTCTGTACATTCACCCATCCATCTATTTCTGTTCACATAGAGTGGTTGAGAGTTTTGCTCCCACATTGTAATTTGACATTTGTATATATGATATTGTGAGTACGCAGTGGCTTATGTAACACTTTACGCATGTTTTCTAATGTTTGTCTATCTTTGTCTCATCATTTGTATGATTAAGTATGGTATGTTCATGTTTTGTCAATATTGGAAGATTGCTAGATTCTCTATTGTAAATCCTGGACCTATGGAACTTGGACCTGTGATATTAGTTATGGGGCTACTAATTTCCAACAAGATTCAATTCAGCCATTACTTTCATGTACCAAGAGGACATGAGCTAGCTCAAAGGATGTGATGAAACTTTGCTACCTCTTTTTAAAGGTGGGTAATCAAGTGTCCAAATAAGACAAGTTCTCAAAATTTATAGTTTCCACATGATGATGCAAATTGATCCAATTTCGATGCACATTTAGATGATGCACTTATTGATGAGAGGGTTGACATAGGGGAGGTTAAGACTATGCCTAAATGGTCAGTGAGACTTTAAGACATAGCAACTTGCATGCAACTTTATCATATTGTACCCGTTAAGGCTCCCATAGTGCTTCCTTTGCATCAGATTGCTATGCAATGGCTGGCTCTAGTCTATGTGATCGGAATGAGCATGTTTCTTTTGATGAAGCACAAATTAAAAAATTTGGATGACTTACATGCAATCAACATATGATGTCATTATGAAGAATGCTACTTGGCCTTTATGTGATTTGTCTCTAGGTAAAAAGGCCATTGGCACTTAATGGGTATACAAGCTAAAATACAAGCATGATAGAACGGTTGAGAGGTATAAGGCTAGGCTTGTTGCTACACGTTATGCTCAGATTTTGATCATACCTTTTCTCACACATGCAAAATGACCACTATTTATAGCATTTGTGCACTTGCAGGTCATCGTCGTGGGGCATTAAAACTACATTTTTTAATGGTGAATTACATGAAGAAGTGTATGTTTTTGAGTCTTGTGGTTTTGTGCAAAAGGGGCATGAAAACAAAGTGTGCATATTAAAAAGGGCATTATACAGTTTGAAGCAAGCACCACATGCTTGGTATGAAAAGATACATGCCTACTTTCTAGCACATGGTTTTGAGAACTTTCCAACTAATACCACCTTATATGTCAAGCATGCAAATGCTTTACGTCTGATCATTGTTGTATATGTTGATGATATGCTACTCACTGGTCCTGATGAGAAGTATATTGTTCAATTAAAGGCTGATTTGCATGACTCTTTTGAGCTGTCAGATTTGGGGCATTTGCATAATTATTTGGGCATTCAATTTATGCAAGTTGATGGGAGAATAACTTTATGTCAAACAAATTATAGCAAAAGAGAGAGAGGAAAGAGGGATAATATGAAAAAGAAAAGGGAGAAAAACATGAAATGTATGAAAAGATCTCACATAAGGGTGAAACATCCAGAGGAAAATTGCAAAGAGTCAAGATAATTGATGGAATATCTGAGGGGGTAGTGTCCATATTTGCAACAAGAGAATATAACAATACTTTTGTGGATATGAAAATAGGACATGACCATAGAAGGATGAGTTTTTATATCAACCCTAATTGTGAGTGGAATTTAATGCATATTGATTTAGTGACTATTGTTTTGGAAAACATTCAACCAACCACTCATTCCTTTATCCTCATGAATGGTGAAAATAATGATTGCATGGGTCAAGTTGTGTTGTCGATTGTGGTTGATGGTATAGAATTTTTGGAAACATTTTTTGTCATTGAAGGTTTAGATGAAGACCTCATCATTGGCACTCAAAGGTTTGTTACACAAAATCATCATGAGTTTGAAGTGTCTTGTCCATCTATCACATCCATCCCTACACATAGCATGGATTTTTGCCCATTTTGTATATAAAGAGATCACTAACTCTCATTTTGGTGAGCATTCCTAGAGATAATGAGATCATGCTAGTTTGTAGAATGCTTGGAGAGCTCTTGTTGTCATTATGATGTGCTTGTGTATTTTTTCCTTTCATGTCTCATGCTTGTGATGCATTAGTTCATTGATTAGTGACGTGATTATGCATGTGATTAAGTGTGTGTGTCATTAACGATGCTTTCTTCTTATTTCACACATAGTTTAGTCATTAATCTCGTGCTAATGAAGTACCATTACATCTGTTGAATGCTTCTATGCGACATTTACTAGGCAAGAAATGAGGCTCATGATACTTACCTCCAAAATTAGTGGTGAACGATTTGAAGGAGCAATTGATTTCTACTGATGAATTCTTACCAGATAGTTCACTTACGCAAACCATTCTTAACGATCTTTAATATTCATATCAGAGTTTTGCTTTTACTCTTCAATTGATGATGAAAGGAAATCCAAATACCTTAATATTTGAGGAGTTACTCTCTGTTCTGTTGCATGAAGATCATTCCAATCTAGTCCCATTAAGGTTATAGGTGTATATACAAGCTAGGGGAGAAAAACCTCCTAAAGATAGAAAAAAGTGCCTCAGTGATCCTAAGCGTGTTCACACACATCACTACCATAATATATCAATAAATGCCCCTAGGAGTGATGCAGTGAACAAGAAGATGGCACTCATGTATAAGGAAGTAAGCTACAAAAGGAAAGAGATCAATTCATGAAAGGAAATAAGCCCAAAGATTTGCAAAAAGCCTCAAACTTCTCCCTAGTTAGAACCTTTGTGAAAAGTTCTGCAACATTATCTTGTGTGGGCACATAAGCCAAATTGATCTCTCCTTGACATAGTGATAGTGCACCTCAATGTGTTTTGCATGAGCATGGAACACATGGTTCCTTGTAACTCGAAATGCACTCTGATTGTTAGTGAAGATGGTGGTGGCAAAAGTATGACCAACACCCAAGTCAACCAAAAGGCATCTGAGCCACACACACTCGACAATCACTGTGAAAGTTGCCATATATGTAGTCTCACAACTAGAATTGGCCATAGTAGGCTGCTCCTTGTTCAACCAAGATATGCATGAGCTACCAAGCATGAAGCAAAAACCATTGTTGGACACACAAGTATCATAGCAACCAATCAACCGAGTCTGAGTCAGAAAAATCATGTAAATATGGTGGGATAAAACAATCCAAGTAGTTGGGTACCACTAAAATAGCAAAAGATATAGTTAATCGCATGCCAACAATTGACACCTAGGCAATGCATAAACCTACTCATCAAAGAGACAAAAAATTGAATATCAGGCCACATTATGGATAAGTAAATCAAGCATCCAACATCTTGATGATAGAGAACAACATCAAATGCATCCCCGACATCATGAAGACTCAAGCATAAACCTCTTTCCATGGGAGTGGCAATAGGTTTGCAATATTCAAGGCCAAAATGTTTCAATAATGTTATTGAGACAAATTTTAGTTTTTTGGAGTGTTTTTCAATATTTGTTTGTTTTGGGTTAAAACAATTGATGCTTAGGTTATTTAAAATATCATGATGTTCTTATGCTACTTCAGGAAGTACCAACCACACGGAGAATTTTACTTTGCACCCTTCTCGATGTTACCTCAATGCATGCGAAATGTGTAACATTTTTTGACCTATGGATGTGAATTTGAATAAAAGCAACTGAGCATTATTACTCCTCCCAAATCGACCAAGTACTCTCATGCTTGTATTTTACAATTTGTTTATTTCTGAGCTAATTGTCTCTTGAAAAGTGCCGCTAAAATTATGAAGCTATGTTTGTGTGATGTTGCAAAAAGATAGGTTTTTTTTAGAAGCGGCATTCTCGCGGCTCCACATCATAAGTCTATAGTTCTTAGCTACAATTGGTGATAGCATAATCAGTGATGTAGGCTGTGAAATTTTGCTACTGATGAGTAATCAGACAGTTAAGAAATTATTTTTTGCCTTCTTACTCTTTTCTCCTTCATAAAATCTCCTTAATGGCACGGGAGCTCTTTTCTTATGATATACCATGTTTTGATCATATTTCCACTCGTTTCGAGTTTCCATGCGATCCCAAAAAACATTGTAGCTAGGACTCAACAAAAATATCAAGAGGGAAAAATAATCCATTTGTGTGGCGCTATTAGAAGTTGTTGGGCATGTGAAGAAGTGTGAGAGACACACAAGAAGCACACACAAAGAGCACAAATGCAGCAAGACACATAGAGAAGATGGATGGATAGAATATCTCTCTCTATTGATGATGAATAGAACTGAAGTAAGAGCTGAATAGTACTCCTAAGTACAATACCACCACATATGAGTGTATCATGTATGTGGTAACATGGGGAAAAAAACTCTAAAAAGTGTCTATGTATAGGGAAAATATCCACATCAAAGCTACTCAAGGAACACATAAGTGTAACAAACCCCTTTGGAGTGAATGACGTGAACACATACAAGGAGTGACACATCAGCCCCACTAGGCAATAAGCCTAAATCTTTGCAAAAAGCTTCAAACTTTTTTGATGGAAGAGCTTTAGTGAAGACGTCTGCTACATTATCTTGTGCAGGCACATATACCAAATCAATATCTCCTACATGAAGGTGCTCTCTCACATATTGATAATGCACCTCAATATGTTTGGTCCATGCATGAAACAATGGATTTCATGCAAAAGCCAATGCACTCTGACTAGCAGTGAGAATATGTGTAGCAACATCAATCTCCATGCAAAAATGCATGAATAGACATCTTTGCCATATACACTCCACTATAGCTATGAAAGTTGCTATGTGCTTGGATTTACAACTCAATGTCACCGTTATAGGTTGCTTCTTACTCAACCAAGATGTGCATGAGTATCCAAGGAAAAAGCAATTACCACTAGTGGACACATTAGTATCACTACAACCAACCCAATCACTATCTATAAAAGGATTCAAGCATGGCTAAATATCTTTGCTAGAAAAGAGACTTAAACTCAAACATACATTTCATCACATGCCAATTTTGTCTCCAAAAACCCTAATTTACAATGCATGCTTTCTCAGCCTCTAATGTTGCAAATTTGGCCTTTAATGATTCATTATCTATAGATAGCTTATTAGACTTTTCGATCAATTCTTTTTGGTCTTTTCTTAGAGCAATGATTTGGGATAGCAAAGAATCTACCTTGATTTAGGTGGTGGCCATCTCTTTCTCCATATTCTCTTGTTTGATTTTCAAATTTGCTACCTCTTTGGATAGCTTGGCATTTATCTCTTTGTACTCCATGATTTCTTTCTTTCTTAATATATATAGGCTTATGTCAGTTCCACCATATCCATTTGCATGTTTGTGGCTCCTTACATCATCATATGTATTTTCTTAGAGCAATGTTTTGGGATAGCAATCATGTAGGCTTCTACTAGGGTGACCTTTGTTTTCAACTTAGCCACTAAGGAAGCTCTAATGCTACTCACAGTTTCTCTTGTATCTACAAGTGAGTCTATTAAGATGCACTCCTTCTCTCCAATACCTAGCTTGATATATGGCCTTCAATCCACAAATATTTTCTTCGATACCATTTTGGTTTGCTAATTGGCAATTGGTATCAACTATTCATACCTAATAGGTCTCTCAACCCATTGTTATATCTATTCCTTGCATTTCTTGATTCTCTCTAATGTTTTTTGCCTAGCTTCCTCATGTATTCATTCTTCTTCTTGTTTATAACTTTGAGCTCCTAATAGTTGAGGTAACACCTCTTCCATAAGTGGTTCTGTGTAGTGTTTCACTCTACAACCACTACTGTATGTGGGTAGGATATCTCCATCTAGCATAGCTAGGCTTATGGCACCTCTTGAAGAGATCCTATAAATTATAAGAGGGCCATAACCTCTTTTTTGAAGCTTCTACACATGTTGCCTCAAAGAATACACAAGGACCAAGTCTCATAATCACAATCCTTTATTTTTTATGTGTGCATCCTAGTAAGCCTTTTTCTCTACATTTAGCCACATATATACTTGCCACTACTGCTTGTTGTCTTGTCTCCTATATTTTCTAAATTTGCTCTAAATATTGTGAAAACTCATGGACCATCCACTCATAGTTCTTAGCCACATGTAAAGTAGGAACTAAGAAGTCTATTGGTAGGATTGAATGGGGTAGTTCCAAAGGCTATTTTGTATGCTACTCTAAAAGCTCAAACAAGATGGTCTAACTATTTGTCCCAATCCAACCTCCCATTGTTGAATATCTTACTCATCCTTGTGCATAAGATCTTATTTGAACTCTTTTCATGCACATGGGCTTGTGGATGATAAGGAGAAAACTTCTTATGGATCTCTAGGAACTCGTTCAATAGTGATTGAATCACTTGGTTGATGAAGTGTGCACCCCTATCACTTACAATATCTATGGGTAGAAAACATCTTGTGAACATTTGTTCAAATAGGAACTTAGCAATTGTTTGAGTGTCACTCTTTCTAATTGTTCTAGCTTCAACCTATTTTTAATTTTTAATAAAGGAAGTTCGGTCTTAGCCTACTCTCTGAGGCTTGTATTAAATAAAAGGAAAAGAAAAGTACAAGTGAAGGGGACTAGTGCCCATAGGACCCCCCAAGTCCCACAGAGTAGGGGTAGACCTTACAGATTTTAGATGGCATTAAAAGGAAGGTTAATCACCCTCTGATCACCCTGATGCATGGCCCACTTGGGTTTAAGTTGGTTGTTGATCTAAAGGAGCACTTTATGATGCTTGAAGGGGGGGGATTTCTTATAGTTGGTGATTCTTTTACCGAGGAGGAACAACGATTTCTAAATGGACCACTCTTTGGGGGAGTCGCCAAAGTTATAAGTACATCTTTCTTGCCAGATCTTCCAGAGGACCTCCCCTCTGATGGCATTCCAAAGAGTTGTCGAGCAACCGATCACTTCTCCCAACAGAGCCTGTTTCCAACTAATATGCTTCTGAAGTCTAATTTTCTTTCCGACAATCTACCACAGCCTGTTGGAGTTGGGACAATTGAAGAAGATGTGAACAACATCTTCAATGGACTGGCAACAATGCTTGCACCAGGGAGACATCCCACAAATTTTGTTAGCCTTTAGGTTGGTCCATATTCCCGGATGAAGAATTTTCCATAAGAGAACATACTTTTTGACTTCTATGAGAGGGTGCCTGTTGAATCTCAAAGTCAAGGACAAAGCATGGAAGCACATCAAAAGGTGGACACACAAGGAAAGGGAGCAAGTAGGGAGCTCCAAGAAGTGTATGTCAAATTTTCAGAAGAATCCCCTACAAAAATAGTGATTTTCATCACTAGAAACCATTGTAAATACCATTATCTATTTTTATAACTCCATTTTGTTCAAGCCGAGGAGTCCTCGAGCTTGAGGAGTATTAGAAGTACCATCGTACCAATTTTCATAATTTTTAGACTTCGTTTGAGCCCTCAAATAAGCCTTGGAACCTAATTTTTAACTAGGTCGGACACTAGGTCTGGACAAGGCCAAAACTAGTCAAAAAACTATAAAAAGAGCTAGAGAGCTCATTTTTGGTTAGCTTGTTAGAGAATAGAGCTTTTGTAAGAGAACTCATTTGCAATCGAAGCTTTCCATTGTTCCTCTCTTTGCTCTTACCTTGTGCGCGTGTGTGTATGTGTGTGCATGTTTGTGTGCTTTTACTCACGCACTTGTGCCTTCACTTGCTCATGGTCTTCATACCGGTCCTCACGTCTCCGCGGATTGACAAGTAAAGGAGGTGGTGCTTACGCTTGAGCTACAGTGCCAGATAGCCATGAACTTCATATCCCACCGCAGTCGAGTCCATGACAGGCACCACTTCTTGTTGAGGTTGACCCGATAATCAATGCTTCCTTTGATATTCGAGATCTTTGCTAGGCAATTACCATTGTGCCACCTGAGACCCAGCGGGCATGACGAGTTGTGCCCCATGAGGAGATGGACTTTAAAGTGGTCCCAAGCGAGAAGTCTACTTTGTAAGATATATTCCATTCTTCATAGGTAATGCTGACACTAGGGTCAATATCCTCAAAGTTGATCCATTGCTTGGTGTCTTGTTTCTAGAGATGTTTCCATTTTCTAGAGCCCTTGTTCTAGAGCCTCTTAGCGCTTTGAATGTTCCAAGATTTCACATTCCTGATGCCATGGATCGAAAACCAGAGAGTCACTCTGTCTGATATATGTCGCCCACTTCCAATCTTCACTAAATCTTATGCATCTTTTGACTTTATTCCAACTCTTCCATAGGGAGCACACAAGATTCGAGCCTTTCGAGAAAATCAGGATCGAGGAAAATAGAAGGGTCATAATGTTAAGATTCTTCTAATTCGAGAATCCCACAAAAGTCAACTCATTCTTGTTTCTGAAGATCAATTCGGCCCACAAAGTCTCACCTTTGCGCCATGCCTTAATCATCCATTTTGCTGCAAGTTTGTTAGCCATACACCCAATGTCCAGAATACTAAGGCCCCCACTATCCCTTTGGCTAGTGTAGATGGACCATTTTATTTTAGGCACTCCCCTCCTATTGTGGTCTCCCATCCAAAGGAAGTTTCTATAAGTAGTTTCCAGTTTGGATAGCTCTCGCTCTTTCTATCTCCAACAAGAGAGGAAGTATATGGTTGATGAAATGAGGAACATGTTGATAACCATTGCGCAACTTGCAAGATTGATTTGCATACCTCTCCAATAGTTTAGCTTGCTTTTGAGTCTGGCCAAGACCCAGTTCCACCATTGCTCCAATGAGATACCAAAGCCCAAGGGAATCCCAAGAAGCCGAAAAATTTGGCCTGGGGGAATGTTTTGGCAGCCATGATCAACGAGAAGGTTAGGTTAGATCCTGACAATAGCTTTGAAGGTGGCCTTTGAGTGATTGATTTTGGATCCAGAGGCTTCACAAAAAGTATCCAGGCACCTCCAAAACATCTCCAGGCTGGTGCAATCGTTGTGAACAAACAAGTTCATAACATTGACAAAAATTCTCATGGTGATCTAGCCCTAGTTACGAGGCAATAGGAGGCCTTTGATATTACCAGCTTCCACCTATTGGTCCACTAGTCGGCTAAGCCCTTCCATGGCAATGGCAAAGAGTAGGGGAGCCAAAGGGCACCCTTGCCTGATCGATCAAATTAACCATTAACATTAATTTGAGTCGACACATTTCTCAATAGGGTCAAGATCATCTTGGTGAATTTATGACTGCAACCAAGATGTTTAAGTGATTGCAAAATATAGTCCCATTCTATCCTATCATAAGCTTTGTCAAAGTCGATCTTGAGGAAGACCATATCTTGTCTTGACTCATCCACAAAGTTAAACCCTTCCCAAATATCAATTATGGCTTCCAAAATCAACCTGCTTTTGATGAGACCTTTTTGGTCCTCGCTTAACCAAGCACTCAGATGGCCAGAAATTTTGTTGGCTATGACCTTAGCAATGCGTGCACAATGCCTTTCATACTTGATGATGGATTTGAAGCTCATGTTGAAGCCGATTCTTGCAAAAAAATGCTCAAGAACACACAAAAGTAGCAAGTGCACACACTCTCTCTCCCGCAAGTTATTGACAATAGCCAGGGTCGTTAACAAGGAAGCATGAGGCACTCAATTCAAAGAGAGTTAGGGTAGAGGGAACGACAAGCATGAACTAGTCGGCAAGGAAGTCGACAGAGATCAGGCAAATAAGGCCAAGTAATTCTTTCTTCAAATCAAACCATTATCAATAGTGATTTTCATCACTCCACCACTTTGTAAATCCTATTTTTTATAATTCCAACTCCATTTTATTCGAGCAAAGTAGTCCTCAAGCTTGAGGATTGCTAGATCTATGTACCTACCAATTTTTGTAATTTTTAGAACTTTTTTGAGCCTCCAAAAGAGCTTAGAAACCTAATTTTTAACTAGGTCAGACACTAGGTCTGAACAAGCCCAAAGGTAGTCAAAAACTCTAAAAGGAGCTAGAGGGAACTTTTTTTTGGGGGATTCTTGGGAATTGAGGTGACACACGTTGTAAACTTGTTTTTGGCTAATCAAAGGTTCGATTGCCCCATCTCTGTGTCGTATCACATGTATGTGTGTGTATGTGTGTGCATGTTGGTGTGCTTTGCACTCACACACTAGTACTCTCACTTTATCATGGTCATCATACCACTCTCATGTCTCCTCAGATTGACAATTATGAGGTGGATCTCCTCATGTTGATGCTCATCATTGTGCTAGAGTGACACCAAATTTGGTGCTATTGTTAGGGATCGAGCTTCAAGGACAAGCATGTGATGGTAAGACCTAGAGATGTGATGTTCGAATCATAGGTAAAAAATCATTTTCTACTTTTATAGCTCCCTATTGGCATACAAGTCATAAGAAGAGCATGCAATCACAAAGGAACAATCAAGCACAATACGGTAACAGGGCCCAATCATTTTTCTCATAAACTATTTCCAACTCAAGTGGTTTTCATCACTACACACACATTGTAAATCCCGTTTTTGGTAGAATAGACTCCATTTTGTTCAAGCCGAGGAGTCCTCGAGCTTGAGGAGTATTGGAATTACTACATAGCAACTTTCGTAATTTTTAGACTCCATTTGAGCCCTCAAATAGGCTCTAGAACCTAATTTTTAACTAGGCCAAACACTAGGTCTGGACAAAGCCAAAGCTAGTCAAAAAACTATAAAAATAGCTAGAGAGCCCATTTTTGGGGTTCGATTGTTAGTGATTTGAGCTTATGTAAGAGACTTTTTGACTAATGCAAAGAACTCCATTGTTCCTCTCTTTGTTCTTGCCTTATGTGCACGTGTGTGTATGTGTGTGCATGTTTGTGTGCTTCTCACTCACGCACTTGTGCCTTCACTTGCTCATAATCTTCATACTAGTCCTCACGTCTCCACGGATTGACAATTATGAGGTGGATCCCCTCACGTTGGTACTTGCCATTGTGCTAGAGTGGTGTCACTCTAGCACAATGGTGAGTACCAACGTGAGGAGATACACCTCATAAATGTCAATCCGTGGAGACGTGAGGACTGGTATGAAGACCGCGAGCAAGTGATGGCACAAATGCGTGAGTGAAAGCACACAAGCATGCACACACATGCACACACACGTGCACAAGGTAAGAGCAAAGAGTGGAACAATGGAAAGCTTCGATTACACAAGAAATCTCTTACAAAGCTCAAAACTACAACAAGCTAACCTCAAAAATGAGCTCTCCAACCCTTTTTATAGTTTTTTGAGTGGTTTTGGCCCTGTCCAGACCTAGTGTCCAACCTAGTTAAAAAATAGGTTCCAGGGCTTATTTGGGGGCTCAAACGGAGTCTAAAAATTATGAAAATGGGTAGGATGGTAGTTCTAATACTCCTCAAGCTCGAGGACTCCTCGGCTTGAATAAAATGGAGCTACAAAAATGGAAAATGGTATTTACAATGGTTTTTATTGATGAAAATCATTATGTTTATAGGGCTTTCTTCTGAAAATTTGACAGGTGCTTCTTGGAGCTCCCTACTTGCTCCTTCTTCTTGTGTGTCCACTTCCTTGATGCACTTCCATGCTTTGTCCTTGACCTTGAGCTTTAATACTACCCCCCCTCTCGAGTCTGTCATCCCTGATAGACCCTTGTTGTAGTGGTTGTTCCATGTAGTACGTTGAGAGGTAGTCTGCTAGTTGCTCAAAGGAGGTGGTGAATGTTGATTATGAGCAACTCTCAGTGGTGGATGGCTTCCTTGCTCATGTAGTGGTAACCCTGATTTCCTCTGATTCTTCCAAAGATGGCTTCCATGGTTTTCATGCCAAGTACTTGTAACCCATAATGTATGATGGGTAAGTGCATTAGTGCATGGGTTGAACAAAATATGTGCCTTGTGCATGGCCTTGTAATGTGTCCCTACGTATGCGTACTTGGAAAATGCATGGCAAGAAGTATGGTGCAAGAGATTGGGTCTTGAGCTAAGTGCTCAAGGGTATGCTGACGAAGAGGTTTCCTAATCTATCATGGTTATAGTGTTGTTGAAGCATACATGTCTGTAGCTCAGTGATGAGTAGCACCTCCTTTAATGTCAATCCGGGAAGACGTGAGGATGGTATGAAGACCACGAGCAAGTGGAAGTACAAGTGCGTGAGTGAAAAGCACACAAGCATGCACACACATAAACGCACACGCACGCATACGGCAAGAACAAAAAGAGTAAGACAATGGAATCACTTATATTGCAACCAAGTTCTCATACAAGTTCAAAACTAAAAGAAGCTCTCTAAAATGAGCTCTCTAGCTCTATTTATAGTTTTTGACTAGCTTTGGCCCTGTCCAGACCTAGTGTCCGGCCTAGTTAAAAATTAGGTTCCAGGGCTTATTTGAGGGCTCAAACGAGATCTAAAAATTATGAAAATTGGCAGGCAACTACTTCTAAGGCTCCCCAAGCTCGAGGACTCCTCGGCTTGTACAAAATGGAGCTACAAAAAGGTGAAATGATATTTACAAGGGTTTTTAGTGATGAGAATCACTTTAAAATGATGTAAGGGTTTTGAAAAAAAATGAAGGGTTGCCTTAGTGCTAGATCTGCATGTGTGTCCGTACTTGCTTCTTCCCGTGTGCTGTCAACACTCTCCCCCCCCTAGCGTCTGTCGCCTCTGACAGACCTCTGCTCCACTGTTTGATCAATGTACTCTTGTAGGAGGTCGGTTGCCACTTCTTGTTCCTTGATGCGTAGTCCCCGAACCAAGTCTCTCTGGAGGGTCTCCCAATTGACTGCACCCGGTATGTCCGGTTGTGGCGTTGTGTAGAGTTCTGAGTGCATGGTTTGTTCACACGCGAATAGATGGAGCAGGTGGGTTGGGCGTGGTGCGAACACTTCTGAGTGTGACTCCCAGAACCCCGTGGTAAACATATCGTCGAAAGTTTGCTTATAGCAGGCAGGGAGATATCATATGCGTGCGTGCCATGCATAAGCAACTCGTATGCTTGGGGTTGTGCTCATATCATACAGGAGGTCATAATTACCATTGATGAAGCCGGGAATCGGAGGCTGAATATGGCATACATTGCGGAAAGTTTTGAGCACCACCTGCATCATATCGAATATCTTGAGCATCATCTGGGCAGCCACATCTGGCATGGGGTGGAGGCGTGGCAACCAATGTCTGATGGTTGCTATCATGTAAGATACTGTGGGGGTGCCGGTTGGGGGTGCAATGGCGGGGTAATTGAGCCATTCTCTACAGTTTACATTGTTCTGAACCTTGATGGCGAAGGCTTTCCATGATCTTCTTCTTTGTACTGGCCCATAACAAGGGTTATACTTCAAATGCATGGGAGCGTGATCCCATGTTCTCAGCATGTCCGGGTATGTTTCCAATAATCTTTGCCTCCAAGTAGGTTGGAAAATCGCCCCTTTCCTGGCTGCCTCTGGTATATCTTCTGGTTCGAACTGGGTGGCGAAGGTAGGGCACTTGTTGGTGACTCTTTTGATCTCTGCGTTGTAGTCGGCCAACAATACAAAATATGGCTTATATTGTAATTCAAAGCTCGTGATGAGTCGTCTAGGAGCAAGGTGCCTGAAATACTCAGATTGAAGTATGGTTTCTTCAATGGCCTTCATTGCTAGCATCTGAGTTGCTACGCGCTCTTCGTGAGTGTGGCCCATCTCCTCTACCTGCTTCATCCATGCTGACGGGGGTTCCTCATATGTATCCTGGCCTTCCTCCGTAATTCTGCCTCCTGGAAGGGGTTGAGGCTCGTAATTGTCTTCAAATGTCTCCTCCACTGGAATGACTACTGTGTCTTCTTCTATGGTTTGATCAGGTGGAGAGGGAGGTCGTTCATACTGTAACAATTTAATTTTTAGTTCTGCCACCTGTTGCCGTAGCTCAAGTACCTCATTGGTTACTGATAATTCTGGCTCTGGTGAGGTTGCAGCGTTGGCCATATCTTTAGGTTCTTGTTGGTGTGGTGCAGGCACTTGGGCTCTCTGTAGGTCTTTGACTTGGTCAGTAAGCTGATCATGAGCTTCTAAGAGAATGGCATAGGTTTCTAATATTTGTTGTATATTCTCTGAGGGGATGGCTTGGAATTTAGCAGGGTCGATGGGTGCCCCTGGAGTATTTTCCATAGCTGCTTCGAGGTTGTCTTGATTTTGTTGCTGTAGTCTTTTTTTTTCTTCTTGAGCAGCCGCTAAATGGCGTCGGAGTAGGGCCATGTTTCGTTGTAGTCTAGCGTTACGGGCTAGCTGATCTCTAAGTTGTTCTTCCGTTGCCCTACTCTTCTCTGTATGTGTGGACTCGAGCTCCACCTGATATTGTTGGAGGTTAGTCACCTCCTGCTGTAATTCTGTATTAGACAACTCCAGGTTAGTGACACGTGCCTGGAGGTGGGATGACAAAGTACAGAACTCTTTATTGTTCTCTTCTAATAACCTGTATTCCTGTTTAAGTTGGGCAGCAGCTTCGAGCATGGTGTTGAGTGCCTGACTAAATGAGGTGGGTGCCGGGGTAAAGGTGGAAGATGCAAGGGGTCGGGAGATGGGAAAGGGAAAAGTGGATGTTGTGCCTACAGTGTTCGGAAATGGCGACGTGAGTGAAATGACACGTGGTGATGTTGGAATAGCAGTGGTGGTGGGTGATCCTGTGGATGGTGAGGTGTCCATGGGATCGGACGTGAGAGTGTGTGATTCGTGCACCGTGAATACAGGAATGGTGGGTGGTGTGATAGTGGTGGCAGTGAATGTGGGGGAGTGGGGTTGGGAAAGGGACTTTTTATTATAATTATCCACTTGCTAGAGTATATTTACAAGGTTCGTCCAGAATGACGGTTGTGTGACTTGGGTTGCGGATGAGGCGGTTACTAGGGACGTGGTGGATAGGGTTTGGGTGTGGGTGAATGGAAAAGGATGGGATGAGGTCTGGCTAGTGGCAAGTGGTTGTCCAAGCGCGGGGAGATAGGAAGGGTGACCTATGATGGTTTGATCGGTGGCAGGATGACCGGTGTGGGGTACAAAAATTTGTGTGGAAGTGATGGATGTGGGTAAAGGGAAGGATGTAACAACAGAGGTGTGTACAATAGTTTCATGATGTGTGGACATCGGTTGTTCAGAAAGGCTAGTGGAGAAGGGTTCTGAGGGTCGAATGGAAGGTGACGGTGGAGATGGTACCTGGGTAATTACCTCTTGTTCGTCAGCGGGACTTGGGCTCGTCATGTGAACATCCTCTGAAATGGTGGTAGGCATGGCAGTAGAGACTGCCATTTGAATCATTTTCCCTCGGCGTGGCCGTGTATCAATCCTTCGTTGATCATAGATAGGGTTTTCCTGATAGACCATTGTCCTCAATGCTTCCCCGATCCCACATGTCTCTGCCAATAGATTCAGTGATTCCACAAAGTGTGAGTCGACATTCTCGGTTTGAAGCATCTGGTTCACTAGAGCTCTGTTCGCCTCTTCTGTCATCTTATGTCTTCTCTGTACCTGCTTGATTGTCTTGTATAGCCGTCTGAGTTGTGCTGTGTAGGCAGGGGCCTCCTCTTCACTGTCTTCTGGTTCATTTCTTTGTGCACCTTCCTGAATTTGAGTGTTTGGGTCATGATGAGGTTGTGCCACTTCTTCCCCATGTACTCTGCTTGTCTCGCCCCGTGGCTGTTCTCTTTGGACTGATGTTCCTGGATCAAGATTGTCAGGGGAATCTTCACTGTCTGATAGGGGGACTGTCTGCAGGAATCTTTCAAAATCAAAGTTTGGGTCCTCTGTGAAGGTGGCCATGGATGCAAACTCTGCATCGGTAGGTAGTGGGGGGGCGGATGGAGCGGGTTGTACCACCTCCCCAGCTTGAACTCCTTGAAGATGGATCGTGAAGGGTGCGACCTGAGCTTCTGGTCGGGGAGAAGCTTCGGTCGTGGCTTCTTGAGGGGTCATTACCTGGGAAACCTGGGAAAGCGATCCACGCATTCGTTTTGCCGGCTGGCTCCCTGACTTCCGCCCTTTGAACAGCTCTAGTTGTGCATATTTTAGGGCTCTAGCAACTGGCACATCATATGCAAGACATCTATAAATAATTCTTGTAAGTGCACAACAGCCATGCAAAGTGGGCTTCCTCACACCCCGCTTGCCTGCCTCATACACTTGGTCTAAGATCCATACCGGCATCTTAATGGGCAAGCTTCCAGTCTCTGCTAGATACAGCCCATACCATATTTTCTTGTGAGGTTGGGTGAAACGGTCCTGAGCTGGGAATGCGAAGTGTTGGAGGCACATCCGCAAAGGTATGGCGATGTTGGGGGTGAGGGCGCACATTTCTTTGAGCTTCTTGATTCTATTGCTTTTCATCGACTCAGGTATCAAGGGGTCGCGGTCAGAAGGTACATGCGTGCCATACATCTGAAGTGCTTCCCTGATTAAAGTAACATTCAATTCGAACTTCCTCATTTCCTCCAGATTTGACAAGGAGGGCACCCAGAATGTGCCTGAATGATCTTTATCCCCTGTCGGCTTCAGCGTGGAAATTAGGTAGTAGCACCTGAGGAAATCGGGTTTAGGCAGAGCTGCACTGAAATAAGTTTGTAATCCTGCTTTTTGCCAGATATCTTGAAGTGGAGCTGCATTTTGCAATGCTTCGAATTCTCGTGAGAAGAACTGGAAGGTCCACCACACTCCTCCACATTCCATCTTGGATTCCCAGATATGATCCGCGTCTCCCAAATCTCCTGGCATCTCATTGAACCAGTGAGAATGCCCCTTTACTCTTTCGGTTAGGCCATTTGGTGGATCTGGGATAGGAATTCTCCGCACATTCACGAACTCCTCAGGCGAGCTGTTGGTGGGGCCTCCACTGGCATGGCATCCCAATTGATTGGAGCACCAGAGCCTGCCTGAGAGCTTGTGCCTGCCGCGGTTGCCATGAGAGGAGGTTGCTTATCTGCTGGAAGAAGAAGGGCACATTAGTGCTGCATAGGAAACAAGACGTAATGGTGTTCCCTTCACAATACTAACATGACAATCCCGGAGGTCAGTGGTTAGTGGTGAAGTGTTTGTGATAGGTGTGAGTGGTGATTAGAGGTCAGTGTCATCCTAGATGCCTACTTTGGTTATGCAATGGGCTCAGAATGCTCCTGTGTTAGAGTGGACGGATTTACAGAATTGGGTCAGGGGGTTTAATACACAATTTAATTCTCCAAACTTTGATAGCGGATTCGTAACTCTTAGAGCTAAAGACAGGTGAAGATTTCTGGATGAGAGTGTGATGTATTTGGGACCTTTTGGGTACCCATTTCCAGACATGCCTAGGGTTGATGGGAGTGGAGACAGTGAGTGGTGTAGGTATCTTTTCGTTTTCTGAGTTGTTGGCCACGAGTGCTGGTGAATGTTGCTTCATCTTAGTGCCTGAAGGTGAAGTAATTTGGGCTTGTAAGCAGGCCTTGGGCACCCATATCTGTCTAGCATTAGGGATGGCCTTCATTGACCGCTTAGGAACCCAAATAGAAATGGTATGCCTAGGGGTTATCCTAGAGGGCTTCTTCACTTTGTTCCTTGATGTTGAGGCTCGTTTCTTGTCTCCTTGAGAGTCTGTCATTAGAGTTGTGGGTTTTCCATCCTTGCGTATCCAGATCTGCTTCGCGCCATGATGGGTTCTAAGGCCCAAGGAAAAGATGATTGTGAAAGCCTTTATTTTGCGCAAACCCCTCGCAATTGGTGTACTTGGATCACCGGGAGCCCACAATTATCTCGCAATGGATTCTTCTTATGGCTATGCACTAGCTAAATCCTGTTTCCTATATTGTAGTTCACATAGAGTATTCATGCACAAAAGTAGCTCAACAAGGAATCAGTCCTGAAACATGAGATGTAAACTTCCACTATTATGCACCATTGAGTTGAATTGATATCATTTTATCTTAAAACTCAGGCAATCTGCACTAGCAACCAGACGATGGAACACGTTTTTCTGTGTTGGTGCATATTATTAGTTGATTATTGCATCTGACCCGAGCCATATAGTTGGTTAGGTAAATTGATATTACTACCAACCAATACCAAAGGTGACTAACACGTATGACCTGCTTGCATATATGCATTTAAAAACTCACAGAATCGACGCATCATCTCTCTTGAAACCAAAATCACGATGATTTAAGCAATAACTGTGCACCCAAAATACTATATATCGCATTTGAATACCATGAATCTAATTTGCAAAATACTACACCTATTGAAAGATAACTCTCCAGTCTGATCCAAAAATTAGTCCAACGGCTCCCTTGCTCGGGTATTGCAAAAGTATGAAAAACCCATACAGAATAACAATAAATTTATGGCGGTCATAATTCATAAACCCAGCAAACGCGCATCCTATTGTAGGACATCTCTTGATTGGTTGGAACTTAAGCCCTCTCCGCACGTCACCTTATCAGTGCGATATTCAGAGAACTCCCTCAACCGCAACTATTGAGTATCAAAACAAACCACTCAGAGACTCATCGGCATTATCCAAATAGGAAAGCTGCCTCGAGTACATTGTATGTTCCAGCTGATGAATGTCAGCATAGCTGAATTCGCATAATACATATGATATGTATTATACACACACACACAAACACATGTATATCTCATACCCTATATGTTGCATGAATGTCTTCGTAGCTGTACTGTAGGGGTGAAAAACTGAGCAATGTCCAAAGTAAATAAGGCCACATGTCTTGCTTTCCGTAAGAAAAAGGCAACAGCACCACTGCTCACTGTAAGAAATATCAATACATGGTAGCAACCCCCCCTGCAGCATCGGAATTAATTTGGCAGCGTGGTTTCTTTAATAAAATGAATCCTGTAACGAGCACGCTGTGGAGCAATACCTCATTTTCAGCTTGGAATTTAAAGTAATGAGATACAAACACTTATGTGGCAACTCTACCCTCCAATCCACACGCTGCTGTCGACAATTAGCTATTGTTATTCCCTACAAGGATGCTGGACTAGATTCATCGGTTACAAATAAGATTCCTTCGATAGTACATTCAAGGTGCGTATTTTTCTTCACATGCCATTGGCCTGAGCTCCCTAACTCGGACATTAGCCATAGAGATAAAAAAAAATGGACGAAGAGGTTACCATTTTCCTGCATCGAAGGACTCCCCAAACACTGACTGCAACATGTTCACTAGGCCATCGATTGGAGGAGTACGCGAAACTAACGCTCAGATAGAATGCTGGAGATGAGCCTCTCGACCTCCTTCAGGAAACCAGAGCTAACCCTTTTTCCCCAGTAAGTTCTGTCGTCAGCTCCTCGATGTGTTCTCCTTTCTCGCTAGAGAGCGCCCCTTTCTTTTCATAGCAAGACAGCAGCAAAATAAATCAGGAGAGGCTCCCCCTCCACGCACTCTGATGCGCATATCCACGCCCGCAAAACGATTCCGACCAAGGAGCAGCACGGGCTCAAAGGCTTGTAGCGCAGAATCTCTCTGTCCCCTCCGTTCTATAGGGCATCCCCTTTTTCTTGATAAGTCCTCCCCCCCTTTTTCGTTGTGGCAGAGGATAAAGAACTAGAGAAGAACCCCCCCTTTTTCTGGTCTTTTCGTCAGATCCACTCCTCTTTGTCAGAGAAGAAACGGATTTGCCCCACCTTTCTTCTGACAAAAAAACGGAAAGGGGCTTGGCCTGGCAAGTATTCAGTCGCTGTACATTAGCCTGCAAGCTCCCAGTAGGCATAAAAATATTACCCTGTTTGGCTTTATGCCCTTTCTTAGCATCGATTCAAAGTACTTTGAAAGCAATATGATTCAACCCATTTTGTACACACCCATCAATCAAAGCTCCATAGGAGACAACACTACGATGAGCTAACCCCTCAAACAAATCCTGTGCTAGCTCAATACTCCCACACTTCGCATTCATGTCAACAAGTGCATTTCCAATCATTTCGTCACATAGAAATCCACATCTTTTTGTGTGGTCATGTATCATTCTACCTTGAGCCAAACCATCTTTAGCAAGGCCCGTACAAGCCTTAAGCACCAGCAGAAATGTGACTTTGCTTGGCTTAACTGAGGTTCGCCACCTTGAATAATAGTGTACAAGAGCTCGCTTGGAACTCTTAAGGTTTACATGAGCAGAAATGATGGCATTCCAAGTATAAATAGTGGGCTGTCTAACTATACTAAATATCTCTTCCGCTTCTGACAAGCATCCACATACATCTCTGGTGGTATTGAGAAGCTTTTCCTGGAATCCTGCTGACGAAATAGACTACAATTGTGTGAAGAGCAGAGAAAATGCCCCGCAATGCTTTTTCGCGCTGCATAGATGGACATTGAAATGTTGTTTGCCACATCCATGTTCCTCATGTCCCTCCTGAAACAAAGCCGCTTCTAATTTCTTCTGCACGTCAGTATCTCCTATGCTCTTAGGAGGCTTGTCCATGCTCAATCCCTTTTCTCCACATCCCTGCAATCAATATCTCCACATGTTTCTCATCAATCACCAAATCTGCTATGCAAGTACCTGAAATCAAGCAACTTTCCTGCCAAATAGAACCACATTAGTGCATCAAAATCAACCATTTTGTGAGCTAACACGCCACGAGATGCTTCATGTTGCACGGGTTGGCGCTCCTGCCTCTTGATCAGCAGCCTCCTTCGTGTCGAGTGATGTTCGGTCTGCTCGTTTAGAATCTTCTTTGGATCAGTTAGGAACTCCTTATTGGCTCTTGTACCTTCAGTAAGATTGGCAATCCTCTGCACCATAGAAGATTGTACAAGAACAACATTGTTATCTTCATGTGGATTCCTGGAGGGACCAGGAGTTGGTGCCTGTTCTAATGGTTTGAGTGCTTGATTTTCTAACTCAATCGTGAGATGGCTTTGGCCTACCCAAGCTTGAAGAAGTCCACTTCTTAGGTTGAAGTTGACTGCGTGATCATAGATCCAGTCTTGGCCTAAGACAAGAGGTTCGGTCAGATCCTCGTCTTCACACACTAGCACTTTTGCTGGCATGAGGACCTCTTGTATGTAGAGGGGAAGATCCACTTCTCCTATGCATGGGGTTTCAACACCTCCTAGTCCTATTAGATATGCTTCTAAGGGTTTTACCTCCAATTGCAGCTGTTTGCAATAAGAAAGCCGAACTGCACTTGTGGCTGCTCCTGAATCAATTAAAGCTCTCACGCTTGTTGTGCTGTCTCTTTGTCCTATTTCTAGGGTCACAAAAGGTCTTCGATCCACTATCTTATGGGTACGTTCACCTGAAGCCTCACACATGGCCATGTGATAGCCTGGAGACGCTTGAGTGTCAGTCATAGGCTGATCCCTCCCTTGTCTCCTCAACTTCATTCGTCTGATACGCTCTAAGGCCTCTGCCTGTGCTTCTTCTCGAATTCGTTTTTCCTCCTCTTTACGTTGCTTAGCCTTATTGAGTCGACTTAGCATTTCCTCCGTGAGGGGTTCCTGATACAGCTTGACTCTGCATCCGCTAATATAGTTTGGGAGAACATCACCCTCTAAAGTGGCTAGTTGCACTGCTCCACTCGTGGAGATCCTATTGATGATCATAGGTCCGTAGCCTCTCTTTTCTAGCTTTCTTGCATGTTGTTTCAATGTATAAACTAAAACTAGATCTCCTGCTTTCAAGCCTTTATCCTTCACATGGGCATCAAAGTATGCCTTCTGTCTCTTCTTAGCTGCATATATCCCTGCAGCTGCTCTCAGTCTTGTTTCTCCTAATCGTTCAAGGTCAAAAAGTCTAGAGGAGAGTTCATGACCCGTCCATTCGTGCTCTTGTGCTACTTTTAATGTAGGTATTAAGAAGTCCAACGGTAGCACTGCGTTTTGGCCAAATACCATCTGAAAGGGGGTGGCTTGGAGTACCGTTTTGTAGGCGACTCGGTATGCCCAAACAGCATGGTGTAGCTGTTTGTCCCAATCAGAGCGTTTATTGTTCACTAATTTTGTCAATACATTGCATAGGATCTTATTGGTGCTTTCGGCTTGTCCATTTGCTTGGGGATGATAGGGGGCAGACTTCTTATGCACTACCAAGAATTCTTGAAGCAGATTTTCAATAACTTCATTCAAGAAGTGAGTGCCTCTATCACTAACTAGCTCTATGGGTAGCCCGTATCTTGTGAATACATTCTCAAACAAGAATTTAGCAGTAGTCTGAGCGTCGTTCTTCGTTGTGGCTTTTACCTCTACCCACTTGGTTAGATAATCCGTGGCAACGATGATATACTCAGCATGCGAACCCTTAGCTGGGGGATTGATAGGACCTACAAAGTCTATTCCCCACTTAGAGAATGCACGTCCGCCCATCATAGGCTTCAGTGGCATCTCATCTCTGCGTATAGGATACTGGGTTCGCTGACAAATCTCGCACCTCTTCACATAGGTATGTGCGTCCATGTGAAGGGTGGGCCACCAAAATCCTGCAAATAGAATTGCTTTGATCACCCTATCTGGACCAAAATGTCCTCCTGCTACACCCTGGTGAGCTGTTTCCAAGATCTTTAGGTATTCACCTTCATGGACACATAGTCTCAGGTAACCATCCTTACCCCTTCTGTATAGATTATCACCAATGATGGTGTAATCCAAGGCTTCTTGTTCCAAACTTCTTTGTCTGGCCAGAGTCATATCTTGAGGGAATGTTTTTGTCCTCAAGAAGGATACTAGGGGTTGACTCCAATCCGGCACTATGGACACTTGATAAAGAGTGGCATGTTCCACAGGTGGTTTAGTGCAGCAGATTGGGCATTCCTTGCACAACTTCTGGACATCAGCTTCCATGGTCGGCCAATGCACTCCTAGTCTCCTCAGGGTCTGTAGGGTTCATTGTTTTGAATAGTGTTGCTCCAATGCACCTACATGTGCTAATTGCAACCATTTAGCATACTCGTCCTCTTCTACACAACAAGCCAAGATCCCTTGATCTGTGTGCTTGTACATGCTTCCTGCCATGATGTGGTACTTTTGGGCTTTCACGACCTCTTTATTCCGTGTGTTTACTACTGGATGGTTAGGCCCGTATGTCAATATTGGTACCAATGGCTTAGCCCACTGCGGCACCACTTCTAAATTGAACAAGTAAGCGTCAGGAAGATCATCTGATACTCCTTGTGGGGCCTCTCCGGATGTGAGCCTAGAGAGATGGTCTGCTCTCAAATGAGTCCTACCTTTCCTCACCACAACCTCAAAGTCATACTCCATTAGTAAGAGAAACCATCTTACTAACCTTCCGGTGTTGCATGGTTTGTTTACCAGGTATAGTAATGCTTGATGATCAGTAAAAAACTTAAACTTATTTGCAAGCAAATAATGTCTAAACTTTTTAACCGCATACACCATGCCTAGTCCTTCTCTCTCAGTGGTGGTATAATTCCGTTCAGCTGCATTGAGTTGTCTACTAGCATAGGCAATAGGGAGATCCATGTTCCCTTCACCCGTAGGTTGTGCAAGTACGCATCCAATAGCATAATTGGAGGCATCCACATGAACATGGAATGGCTTGCTCCAATCTGGTGTGGTCAAGATTGGTGCTGAACACAATCGCTTCTTCAGCTCATTGAAGGAGTTCTCACACTCATTAGTCCACTCAAAATTTGTCAAAAGTCCATACATGGGCTTTGCAATGACACCATACATGTGAATGAATCGGCGGTAGTAACCACAATGCCCCATGAACGCTTGTACTTCCTTGACATTCCTTGGCCTAGGTAGCTCTGCTATGGCTCTCACTTTCTCTTCATCAGTGGATATGCCATTCTTTGACACTATGTGTCCTAGAATCTTACCTTGCCGGACCATGAAAACACACTTTTCTGGGTTCAGGCAGACTTGATATTCTCTGCATTTATCAAAGATCTGTCTGAGTTCGGGTATATGGGTCTGCCTTATGTTGGAATGAGCACAAAGATCATCAACATAGACTTCTAAGTTCTTCCTCAGGAACTCCTTAAATACATGGCACATCAGCCTTTGGAAGGTTGCGGGAGCATTGGTCAGCCCGAATGGCATTACCCTAAAAGCGAATATACCCCACTCTGTGGCAAAAGCCGTTTTATGATGATCTTCTGGTGCAATGGCTACTTGATTGTAGCCCGAAAACCCATCTAGGAAGCTGTACACTTCCTTGCCTGCTACTCTTTCTAAGAGATGTTCTGTGATGGGAAGCGGATAGCTATCTCTAATAGTGGCTGCATTAACCTTCTTCAAGTTAATGCAAACTCGTAATTTGCCGTTCTTCTTGGGCACCACTACAACGGGGAATACCCATTCAGTGTGCTCAATTTCATAGATAAATCCGGCTTCCACCAAGCGGTCTATCTCTTCTTTGATTTTAGCAGCATAGTTATCATTATATGTGTATGGCTTTTGCTTAGAGGGTTTAGCATCTGAGGTCATGGGAATTGTGTGTGAGCATATGTCTGGGTCAACACCCTTCAAATCCTTGTAACTCCAAGCGAACACATCTCGGTATTCTCTTAGCAAGGCTATCAGCTCTTGTTCTTCTTCTTCTGTTAGGTCATGACCTATGTATGTGCATCTTTCTTCTCCTTCCTCGATGGAGACAACTATTTTCTTGGTAGTTTCCTTGCTATCATAGGCTTCTCCTGCTTGTGCCTCACGTTTAGGCATTCTTATCATGACCCTCCTATTGTCTATCTCATATTTTTTAAAGTTCTCAGGGACCTCAAACAAAGATTCCTCTGCCTCCAGCATGACTTCCTTCTTCTTTCTTTTCCTTCCTCCGCTTTTAGAAGTTACTTGTGTGGCTAGCCTCACCTCATTTGTAGGCTCTCCGTGCCTCTGGGGTTGAAATTCTACTTCATAGAAGTATTCTTCATCTGATGCAAAGGGTGGGTCCATAATGATTGACTCTAGATCGGAGTCACTTGCATCCTCAAATGCATCAGGGCTAGGTTCGCATTCTTCTAGAACTGCCTCTCCCATGACTGGCTCTATGGAGAAAATTGAAATGTCATAGCCATCCTCATCACAGTGAGGTGTCCATTGTTCCTCGTTGATGGCTACATCCATGGTGGCTAAAATTTCTGCCCAGCCATGAGGTTCAAATTCTTCGTCCGGAAAAACTACAGGTGCATAGGCTGGGTCTTGAATAGATCTATGGTTTTCTTTTGCACCTACCTCTCTGGCTTTCTCTCTCTTCTCTTCGTCTACTGCTACTTTGCACATCCATAAGTGGGTGTCTTCATGCATCCACGAGGATCCGGATCCTATGGAATGCACAGACTCAGTCTCATCTTTGGCTCTATGGATGGGATTCCATTGAATAGGTGGTACGTCTCTATGAGAGTAATCCTTAAGATTGACTTTGGTTGTGACACCTAGATGTTGCAAATACAAGGAATTGGTTCCCCAATCCTGTACCACTTGCAACTGTCGTAGAAAAGGTCTTCCCAAAATCATTTCATAGGCATGATTTTTGCTGAAGTCACATATAGCAAATGTATGTTCAAACTCGACACCACAGGTGGTGAGAGTTATTCCTTCTAGCAATCCCAAGGGTCTCTCTATGTGACCATCAGCCATTTGCAATTTCATCCTCGTGGGTCTGAGTGCGGGTTTGCCCCAACGTTTCCAGAGGGATGTGGTGGCGATTGCAACTCCTGCACCTGAGTCCAAAATTGCCTTGGTGGTGTGCCCCTGGTAGGAGATGGGAAGATAGGTGTTCCCTTCTTCACCTTCACACATGTCTCCTATCTTATCCAAGGGTATCTCTGGCACTGTCCTATGTGATCCTTCCTGGGAATGAGGTTTTGCTACTTCGGGCACTTGATTTGCTACATGTTTCCACACTTCTGGTCTAACCTTAAGCCACTCTTCCAAAGTGAGATTGCACTGCACTTTGGTGTTCTTCACTACCTCTGTGTTCCTAGGTATGACTGAATCTTCGTTTCTTACCATGACTGTAGGTGCTCTCATACAGGTGGACTTTGCTTCCCATGGGCCTGTGAAATGGGGTAGTTCTTGTAAAGAATTAGACTCGAAGTCTAATCTTTCTTGAGATTGGGCACTCTCCTGTTCTCCATAAATGGAAGGAAGGTCTTGTGGGAATTGATCGTGTGTGTCATCCACCAGCTCAAAGGGAGGAGGGGCTTTACTTTCTTTAGCCCATTTGTCTTCTTGAATCTCGCGTAGGAATTCTGGTGTGAACCGATTCATAGAAGATGGTGTGTCTGGCTCCGTAGAGTTAGGCACATAGGCTTTCTGGGTAGGAAGACCTGCTCTTCCACTAGCCTCGTCATGGTGTTGAGGGGCGTGTTCCTTTTGTGATTGTGCCATTAGATTCTCTATTCTTTCTAAGGAGGGGGGGTTGTCTGGTTCAGTGGAATTGGGCACATAAGCTTCCGGTGGGGAATGGGTCATGTTTTTGCTTGCTTTATCTCTTTCTTGATTTTTTTCTTCCTTGGCAGATCTTGCAATTATGCTCTCTAACTTCTCTAGAAGTCCATCCAAGTGTAATTGTGTCTTGGCTGAGCCCGAGTAATTGAAAAGGCGACTGGCTTCAAACATAGTCTGAGCCAATGCGACCATTTTCGCGCAAAGCTTGGTTCTTTCTATCTCTAGGTCAGCTCTAGGGTAGCACTTGTCATGATCCGTTACATTTGGCCCTTCTTGGATTCTGGCCTGATATGCTTTAAGCATCATGTCTATGTCTTCAGGAGTGGGATCAGCTAATACTGATCCTACTCGGGGTGGTGGGTGGGATACGTGGGGTGTATTAGAGGATGGAGGGATGGAGGGTGATGGGGATGGTAGCGGTGGGAATGTGTGAGAGTGCGGTTGAGATGTGATCTCTATGATCTTTGCTTTGGTTTCTCTCAAGCTTTCTTCAAGTTCGCTCATCTTTTTTGCCCATTGCCTTTTCATTCTTTCACGACTATCCTTCCAGGCTCTCGTTCTCTTTTTGGTTATGCTCTCTGTTTCACTCACCTCGGGACTCTTTTCCTGACCATCACCTTGATTTTGTTGTAGTGTCTGGGCTCTTGTGATCACCTGCACCGGTGCAGTGGAAGTCACACTCCCTGTGGAGTCTACAACTAACCCAACAACATTGATAGGAGTGATTTTAGGCATGTTATTAGGGTTCTTTGGGCAATCTCGTAGGAGATGTTCTTTCCCGCAGTCTTGACAGAAACCCTGAATGGTTACTGGTTGAGGTTGTGTAGGGGCAGGCAGTGGACAATCACGTATAAGGTGATCTCCCTGACATCTAAAGCATGGTCCTCTAGGAAATGGGGGTCATACCTGCTTAGGTTGAGGTCTAGAGTTGGGGTTTGTGTACATGACATTAGCATACTCAGGTTCCCCACTATTTTCACTTGGGTCCTCATAATAGTATGACTCGTTATGCTCGGGTGACTGCATGTAATAAGCCTGTGGGCTATCAATATGTGTGGAGTCAAAACTATGGTCACTTGGATCACTGTCTGATAGCAATGGGGTGATTGGGACTATGGCTCTGTTCGGATTTTCTTCAGCAGATGCATATTTCACTGGGATCACATTGGTTGGAGCAGGGGGTTGCTGTACTAGGACTGGTTGAGGTCTCTGCTGCCCTTGATAAGGTGGCTGATAAGTTTGCTGTGGTCTGTTGTATTGTTGTGGTGGGTACTGATTCTGGTATCTACCCTGTTGTGGATAAGGCTGAGGGTAATTTTTCCTAACAGTTTGTTTGTTATATGGGCAGTCTTGTGCAGTGTGGTTTGTGTACCTGCGCTCTATGGTGCAGTACTGGCTACTAGGATTCGCCTGGGGTTGGGCCATAATGGGACATACATTTGCCATATGGTCACCGCCACAAGTGTAACACCGCTTAACTGGGGCAAATCTCGGAATTTGTTTGCTAGAGACACCTAGTTTTTGAGCCACCTTCTCTGCAAGTTCCTCAATGGATGTGGATTGACCAGATGTGAGGCTACTAGAGCTATCAGAATCCTTATAGATTTTTGATAGTTCCAATTCCTCACCTAGATTGTCCTCAATGTCTATGCACATGCGCACGCACTCTTCTATCGTTATGGGGTCCTTTAAGTACACATATGACCTGAGCTTGGTGCTCAACAATCCATCTAAGAACAAGGCCACTTTTTTGGCTGGTGTGGGTAACTCCGGCATCGGGCATCTCTCAAGGTACTGCCTAAATCTTCTTCCAGCTAATCTGACCGTCTCTTGAGGTGTTTGTTTGAAGCTATGAATTAGTGAGGAGGTGTTATGCCTGATTCCACTCTTAGAAAACTCAATGATAAATGCCTCTAAGAGCTGTTCTATGTTTCTGAAATGCCTCTCGTTTAGTGGTTGGAACCACGTAAGGGCAGTGTTCCTAAGGGTTAGACCAAAAGCATTATATTGTGTGAATAGGTCCTCTACGTGTTCAGCTTTCAATACTTGCCGAAATTCTGCCACATGATCATAAGGGTCTCCAGTGCCATCGAAGTAATTCTTCATGGACTTCACCAGTTGAGTTGGTCGCAGGGTCCTAGTGTGTTCTCTCGGCCTTGGCAAAGGAAAATCGTCAGCATTCCTTTGATTCCATGGGGTTCTATGTCTCTCAGGTTCCACCCTATTCCTTTCCGTTCCCGTTCTTTCTCTTCCCAGGGAGTTGGCAAAACTTACCTCAGGTTTGTCTCTACTTCTATCTCTTTGAACTCCATGAGCTTGGGAGGTCCCAGCTCCTTGGTGACTGTATGACACATTAGTCCGAGGTTGGGGAAAAACAAATTCACCCTTCCATGTGTAGGCATGTCTGCCATGCTCGGTGACCACGAAGATCCTCTCTGATGTATTGTCTAGGTATGTTACTTTACCTGGGCAGTCAGGGTCTTTAAACTCATAGATTGTGAGGTCACTCACTTCCTGAGGTTGAGCAGATTTATATCTCCAAAAAGCCTCATCGGTTTCTCGGTTTAAAAGCAGATCTATGCTTTTATTATCCTGTGGAATCCACTCTGGAGTCATGATTCTGGTCAAGACAGATTTACCACGGGGGGTTCTTGGCTCTCTCTCTAAGTTCCCTTGCTCTATATCACCCATGTCGGTCTCAGCAATCACATTTCCAAACTCATCAGTTCTATCAGGAAGAGTGGTGACTACATATATAGTCCCCTCTTTATCTAGGTATGCTCCATTCTCAAACTTGACTACCGGGTGGTCTAATCCATGGGGTTGATCGGGGTTCTTAATCTGGACCACCGATCTTCTCAGGCCATCTTCATAGATGCGAGCATCTAGACGATTAGTCCTGATGTATTCCAGTTGAGTCTTGTATGGTCCTTCTGGCTTTTCTAGATAAGCCAACCCTGAACTACCTACTGGTCTCTCCATATGATAGGACATCTCATAATCACTTGTTTCTGATCTCGGAGTGTATGGGTAATCACTCAACTGTTGGGCCCAAGACCTGGCAGTGTGATTGACACTAGCTTCAGAAGATCTGAGGCTTTGTCTGTCTCGGCCTAAGTGTCTGCCTGATCTAAGGTTCATATGCCTGATTTATCTACCCCCTTGGACCTAAGCACACTCTCGTTGCAGGTTAATTTGCACCAATCACTTTGTTCTTTTGAGTTGAATATTATGTTTATGGTCTTGTCTGAAATCGCGTCGTTAGGAGTACTTAAGTGAATTTCCGCACTTGATGAGTGATCGACTCCAGTTTACCTTTTGTCCCTTAGAGTTTTCGCACTTAAGACCTACTTACTTCTTGCACTTGGTTGATTAATACTCTTGGACTTGATTCGTGCCTAACGTTGCCCTAATTAATTACCACACCTAAGTCGTACTTAGCCTATGCTAGGAATTGACAAAGGAGGGTTGAGAGATCTTCCAACCTCAATTCGCTGGTTGACCAGACTGCTACACAAGCCCAGGAAGCCTTCTCCCAAGCTTGGTACTCACCCTTGCTAGCTTGCTTTGGATTGCCTTGAGTGCACACAATGTTCTTGCAAAAGCTCACCAGTCAGTATAGCTCTCTTACCACAAGTGATTGACAGACACACATCAATATTTGTAGTCCCCCTGGAGTAGCTCACTGTACCCCCCCAATCTTAGGACCACCTAGTTTCACCTAAAGGTCAACTTAAAAATACATGTTCTAAAATCGGAGTTCGTATGGTCAAGTTATGACCATTCAGGCACTAAAGGGTCAAAACAGGCTCTCAGGGTTCAGGAGATCCCTCTCTGATTTCTAGGCCTTTTGCCCACTTCCAAGGTTCTAAAGTTATACCAAGGTGCCCAAAATTAAGCTCAACTACCCTTCCAATCACTCAAAAATAACCCTAAATTTTCATGCGTTAAAGGCCGTGTATCGCGATAGGTCGGGTCGAGGTGTCGCGATAGGTGGGAAGTGTCGCGATAGGTCGAAGTGTCGCGATAGGTCGGGTCGAGGTGTCGCGATAGCTGGGAAGTGTCGCGATAGGTCGTGAGGTGTCGCGATAGCTCGTGAGGTGTCGCGATAGCTCGTGAGGTGTCGCGATAGGTCGAAGTGTCGCGATAGGTCGGGTCGAGGTGTCGCGATAGGTGGGAAGTGTCGCGATAGCTCGTGAGGTGTCGCGATAGGTCGTGAGGTGTCGCGATAGCTCGTGAGGTGTCACGATAGCTCGTGAGTGTCGCGATAGGTCAGGTCGAGGTGTCGCGATAGGTGGGAAGTGTCGCGATAGGTCGTGAGGTGTCGCGATAGCTCATGAGGTGTCGCGATAGCTCGTGAGTGTCGCGATAGCTCGTGAGTGTCGCGATACCTCGAGGTGTCGCGATACCTCGGGATATGGTGAATTTTCCTGTTATGTCTAGTGATCCTGGGAGCTCTAGGCCTGCGCAGTGTCATGGTGCACTCAAAATCGTGATTGGGTGAAATTTTCGGAGTGTCGCGATAGCTCGAGCTCAACGCCTCGGGGACTGTGCAGATAGATTCTGTACCTGCTGAGCTTGCTGGAGATGATGATGGAGCTGCCACCTGCAAGAAACATGCAAAAAACACACAAAACAAGAACACACACGCTCGCTCTCTCTCAAACTCGCACACAACAAATGAGGGAATGATAAGGAAGAGGGAATATGTAGTGGAGAAGGAGGTGGAGGTGGAGATGGAGAAGGAGGTGAAGATGGAGATGGAGATGGAGAAAAATCAGAAATTTACCAACTACTTACCATTCCAACGCGTCCTCTCTACGTCTTACCATCACACGCTCGTCCTCAAAGCTCGATCCCCGGCAACGGCGCCAAAATTTGGTGTAGCTCAGTGATGAGTAGCACCTCCTTTAATGTCAATCCGGGAAGACGTGAGGATGGTATGAAGACCACGAGCAAGTGGAAGTACAAGTGCGTGAGTGAAAAGCACACAAGCATGCACACACATAAACGCACACGCACGCATACGGCAAGAACAAAAAGAGTAAGACAATGGAATCACTTATATTGCAACCAAGTTCTCATACAAGTTCAAAACTAAAAGAAGCTCTCTAAAATGAGCTCTCTAGCTCTATTTATAGTTTTTGACTAGCTTTGGCCCTGTCCAGACCTAGTGTCCGGCCTAGTTAAAAATTAGGTTCCAGGGCTTATTTGAGGGCTCAAACGAGATCTAAAAATTATGAAAATTGGCAGGCAACTACTTCTAAGGCTCCCCAAGCTCGAGGACTCCTCGGCTTGTACAAAATGGAGCTACAAAAAGGTGAAATGATATTTACAAGGGTTTTTAGTGATGAGAATCACTTTAAAATGATGTAAGGGTTTTGAAAAAAAATGAAGGGTTGCCTTAGTGCTAGATCTGCATGTGTGTCCGTACTTGCTTCTTCCCGTGTGCTGTCAACAATGTCTTACCATGGTGAAAGGTCCGTTGATCTTCATCTCTTCGTGTTGTAGTTCCATCATGGTGTTTGACCATCGGCTTGTCTTTTTTGTTGATGGATGTCCTTGCTGATAGTTCGCTGATGAGCATTTTCAAGCACATAGTCCTCTTCTTTTCTTTTCTTTCTCTTCTTTTTTTTTTTTTTTGTTGGTGCACGCGATGGCATCAAACAAGAAGAAAGAGGTTAGTATCAATAAAATATTTTACATGTGAAAATTGTGTCTCATGTACCTGGGATTTCTCAATTGTGTTTATGCACGGCCATGTAATGTGGCCCTATATTGATGCACACTTTGGAAATGCATGTCCTGAATGGTGCAAAAGACAAGGTTATGCCAAAGGCACATGGTTGCTGCACGTCCAGGTTTTCAATGCTGTTGGTGGATGTTGATGCAGCCTTTATTGGAGGGTGTCAGTGGATCTCAAAAGGATAACTAATTTTAAGGACCCATTTCAAAATAGTGTTGGGCTGCATACAAGTCCTTGTTGACTTCTTCATCTTTGGTTGATTGCTTAAATTTTGTATCCGGAGTGGTTCGTTCTTTGTTGTTGTGGATGCTATTGGTGCCTTAGGCTTCCAAACCCATATCCTTGATGATTGTCTTCTTACTTCTGTCGAAGGATTGAGTTTATCTTCTTTTGGTCTTTGTGCTCTATTCTTACCCTTTTCTCTCCTAGGCTTCTTTGTTGAGACCTTTTGCATGGTGGTGAGCATAGGCCATTGTGTATGTAAGAGCTTCTTGGGTACCCACATCTGTAATCGCCCTTGTTGAGCTGTAGCTAATTTTTTAGGCACCCAGATTTGTTGGAGAGCTTTTGGTGGAGGTGGGCCTATTTGCTTGTTTCTTGTCTTCGCATGGTTGGCTTGCGTGAGTGGAAATCGTGTTGGCAAGGCTGGTGGTTGCTCTCTTTTCCGTACCCAAATCTGCTTCATGCTCGAAGCTACTTTGTTCTTGATTTTGCGTAGTCCATTTGGTATAGTGGTTGTCACATACTGATTTACTTGCCTTTTTGGTTGATTGGTTGTGACGACATTAGTCTTCAGACAAGAGGAGTCAGTTTGCCGTTGATTCTGTTCTTTCGTGATCGAGTCCTTCTAGGTCATAGGGCTTTTGACACACACAACATCTTGTTCATGAAGATTGGTCTTAGAGGAATTGAGAGAGTGTGTGGTGCCATGATCTGTGAGCATGCAATTGTCTAATTCTAATGTAATGCATTGTTCATGTACCCAAACTTGAAGAAGTCGACTTCTTAGGTTCAAGTTGACTGCTTGGTCATAAATCCAATCTTGACCTAGGACAAGTGGCTCTGTAAGGTCCGCATCGTGACACACTAGCATTTTGACTTTTATTGGAACATCTTGAAGGTAGATGGGAAGTTCCACCTCACCCAAACAAGGGGTTTCCACACCTCCTAATCCTATGAGATATGCTTCTATGGGCTTGATGTTCACTTGCAGGTCTTGGCAGTATGAAATTCTAACTGCACTAGTTGCTGCACCTGAGTCAACCAATGCTCTCACAGTCCTTACACTCTTTCCTTGTCCTACCTCTATGGTCCCAAAGGGGTGTCGGTCAATTATTCGAGAAGTAGTTAGGTCTGATTTTTGGCACATGTCCATGTGATATTTTGGAGCTTTTGTATTGACATCTAGGCCTAGTCGCCGTAACTTATTTCTTCTGATGCGCTCGGTTTGTTCTTACCCTTTGGAGTTGTCCTCTGCAATCATTTTAGCATAAAGAATCAACAACACATCTTACATTTGTCAATCCAGGAAGTATACAAGAGCCCACAGCCCCTTCTAGATGATGGAATCCAAAAAATAAGAGGAAAATGAGTGGATTTCTGAGAAATGATGAAGATGAAGAGCAATTTCTAGGGTTTTGATTATCTTGAGCAATACTACATCATTTCCAATGATCTTGGTGCCTAAAGTGTGTTATTTTCTTTTCAGAACACAATTATGAAGTCAAATCTCAAAAATGATACCTGTAACCTTCAGATGAGACAATCACGATTCTGTGAAAACTCACGATTTCCATCTCCAGCACTTTTCTTCAGCAATTTCTCACTCAACACATCAAGAATCATCTCTCTTCATACTCATTCATCAGAAATACACAATAGAAGCTTGCAAATTCCATGGATACAGATAGAATAGACTCACAAATCAAAGAAAATCACATAAAAGGAAGAATCACGATTTTCTGCAAGAAACTCTTCTCATTACTTGGATAGCACAAAATACAATCAACCAACCCTCCCAAAATAGAGGAAATTATCTTTTATACATTTTCAAGTGTCCCTTTTCATACTTGAATTTTGGTCCTTTTACTTTCTATTTTAAAAATATGCTATCTAAGAGTTTCCAAAAAATCTAGAAAAATTACATATGATTCTAATTTACATGAGGAAGACTATTCCTCATTTTTACATCATTTGCATAAATATTTCTACAATTTTTTATCATTTTACAAATATTTCTCTTCAAAAAATGCTTCTTCTAACATTCTTCCCCTCCTAGACCTTTTGGCTCCTGACAAAAGATATTCTTGCTGATATTCAATGAATGCTTCCTTCACTTCTTCTTTCTCTGATATACCTGTGACAATAAGTCATGACTTTTCCTTTTTGTGATATTCAAGTTATTCACCATTTCAAATAATGCTTTTCCCATTGCACAACAGCTTCTGGTTTATCTATTACATCTTTCTCCAGATATTCTGTGTATGCAGCTTCATAGGCAGTGAGTCAAGACTTTGTTACTACTGATAAATTTCCAAATATTTCTGATTCTCTTTCAAAGAATCCATAATCAAATGCATCCTCAAAGATCTAAAGATAATGACTACCCAAAAATATTGTTCTGCTATAATAAGCCATTAAACAGATCCTGTCTGGAGTTTCATTGAGATCAAATAATAAAGCATCAGATGGTGAGTTAAAACCAATGTAGTTCAGAGTTCTCACATCTGTATCTATAAAAGTCTCTATACATGCCAATACGAGTCTCATTACTCTGATCAGTAAAATACATGCTGGATCATTGACATCTTTGTATGTAGATATGACAGACTCTGTTGTGTCAACCATATACTTCTTTGTTGGCCATGTTCCTGCCTTTGGTTCTGCTATCTTTGGGAAATTCAACCATTTTGATGGAATCTGTCCTACATTCCTTCTTTCCCAGAAAAATATCCACTCCCTTCTCCTTGCTATTGGACAATAAGCTAGATTGATTTTCAACTGTATTGGTGCTTCTTTCCATATTTTTCTGCATTCTTTATTAGTGTCCAACCACCTGTTTCTCCATTTAGGATTGGCTTTTTCAAATAATTCCTTTGTCACATTGATGTCTTCTTCATATTCTAAATACTTGTTTGGAGGTAATCCCACCCTTGCCAACTGATAGTTTTTAATGCTTTCAATAATCATGCAAAAGGGTATACCTAGACCATCTGTTGCCCAATGGTGTTGATCAAGATTTATCCCTTCGTTCAAAGCAAAATTAACAATCTGTTCCTCATATTCATTATGCATTTTTCTAATGAATTCCATTCTAGATTCTCTGTCTGTTATATAAAACTGAAGGGCTGTCCTGATATGCTCTGCTTTTATAGTAATGTTCACTTCTTGGTTTTCTTTGTTCTTGACATTACACCTGAAATATGCCTCATTGCCCTTCCCAACTTCTAGCAAACTGTTCATTGCCTGTGCCACTCTTTCACAGTCTATGAAGAATAAGGGTTCATCCAACAACCTGTGTATTCCTACTGCTTTCCATCTTTTGTAATTGACTGCAATTCTTTGAAATTTGTAAAGCTCCTGGCACAGCATGGTGTACTTGTATCCTCCTACACCTACAGTGAATATGTGTTGACCAATGATACCCAAAGTTTTCCTGCTCCTCATCAGACTCCAAATCCACCTCTTCTACTGCAGCTTCACTGTCCAAGAACCAATGTCCTCTAGACAGAGTGACTGAGTCTGCTTTGAAATCATGGATTGGTAGTTCCTTGGGATTCACCATTCTGAAGAAAATACAACATCACCCAAAAGAAAAACTCCACCCACATGAGTCTCCAGAAACATAAATAAAATCACATTAAACTTGAGATGTAATAAGAATGAATGAAAAATAAGACTTAGAGAATTCCTGACTTTCTTATTTGTATCACAGATAACAATTCAATTGAAGTGACCATTACATGTGTAGCAAGATGTCTAGTGCTCTCTTTTCTTCTGTCAGCCTTTATAAAGAAAGGAAATACTTGAAAAAAAAAAGAAATTTGAAAAAAATTGAATGAACAAAACAAAACAAAAAATAGCTACAATACCATCTATATCTTTCTTGTGCTGTATAACTTATATAATTTAAAAAGAATTATAAAAGAAAAATGGATAATTTTTCTCTCTCCCTTTTTTCTCTTCTCTTTTGTTTTTTAATGATAATAATATTTTTTCTTATTTTTTCTTCTTTTCTCTTTCTCTCTCTTTTTTTTTTATGATAATTTCCTCCACTTCCTTTCTTCCCCTCCTATTTCTCTTCTTAGAAAAAGGATAAGGTATAACAAATTGAAATAATTTCCAAGATGTCATAATTTCTTCTCTGTAACATTCAGATTTTCTTATCAAAAATCCTAAATGTATATCAGATAATCATGTTCTTTTTCCATTGAATCAAATCTGATTTTTTTACCCAATAATATTTGATCCTTGTGGACCCTGTTCTAGGGATAAACCCATCTTCTTTTGATAGGCTGTTCTTGGAATTTTTTGGCTTCCATATCCATTTAGTTCTAAGAACTTGTTTTGATGAGCAGTGCTTGTGTGTACTTTGTTTCCACATTCTTCTCGTTCAGATGCCTTGATGCTTCTGACTATTCCATGGTTGCCACCTTTCTTCTATCTCTTCACCATCTTTTGGTCCTTCAATTTCCTCCTATTTTTGATTGAATGAAGCTTGATCATAAAGTGGTGGTATTGATAATGCCTTTGTATTTTCTAATGAAAAAGCAAATCCTTCCAGGTCCGAGTCATGAATATCATGTTGATCTTCCTGTTCTTCATTACTCCATAAAAGCATTAAAAACCTTTTGTCATTTACTGTCAACTTAAGCTTCATTTTTTCAAAATCCAAAATTACTTTACCTTGCTTTAGCCATGGTTGTCCCAAAATCAATTTCTCAGTCATCATGTGATCTGGCCATTCTTCACAATCTATTCTCATGTATTCTTCATTGAACTTAATTTTAATAGAAGGTGAAGACATGCTTTGTATTATCCGTCCTTCTAAAGTTTTGATAAATGTTTTGTTTTCAGTCCTTTTTAGGTTAAACTTATCCAACAAAGCTGAACTGATCAAATTCACTTGTGCACCTAAATCTATCAAAACTTTGATTATTTCATCCTGAAAATTCCTTGTTATAACAAGAAAATGTTCTCTTACTCTTAGAGGTGTTTCACACAAAAGGACTTCTCTAAAATCTTTGGTTTTTCTTATCCTTTCCTTTGCCTCCTGTTGAGCCTCCTTCCTAATGTTTTGCTCTTCTTTTTTCCTATTTTGATCTTGATGTATTCTTCTCCATTCAGAAACAGTTAATGGTAGATCATACCTTTTTACTCTACATCCACTTATGAAATTTGGCATGATTTCTCCATCTATATTAGCTAGTTGGATAGCTCCACTGTTACTTATTTGATGGATGATATAAGGCCCATGTCCTTTTTTCTGAAATTTTTTCTGATGTTCCTTTACTGTGTATGCCAAAACTAGATCTCCTTCTTGTAGATCTTTGTCTTTAATGTGAACATCATGATAAGCTTTTTGCCATTTCTTGTCTGCATATATGCTCATGATTGCTTGAAGTCTAGAAGCTCCGAGTTTTTCCAATTCCACCACTCTCTCAGATAACTCATGTCCAGTCCATTCGTATTGACTACCTACCCTTAGTGTGGGAATAAGGAATTCTAGAGGCAGAACTACATTTTGTCCATATACCAGGTTGAATGGTGTGGTTCCTAGTGCAGTTTTGTATGCCACTCTATAGGCCCATAGGACATGATTAAGTTGTAAATCCCAATCATTCCTATTTTTGTTTACCAATTTTGACAATACTATGCAAAGTACTTTATTAGTACTTTTTGCTAATCCATTAGCCTGTGGGTGATATGGGGCTGACTTTCTATGACTGATCATAAAATATTCAGTTATGTTTTCTATGATTTGGTTCAGAAAATGAGTTCCCCTATCACTTACTAATTCAATTGGTAATCCAAATCTGGTAATGATATTTTCATAAAGAAACCTGGCAGTGGTCTGAGCATCATTCCTTTTTGTAGCCTTGGCCTCTGCCCATTTAGCCAGGTAATCTGTGAGTATATATTCAGCATGGGACTGTTTTGCTGGAGGATGTATGTGTCCAATGAAATCCAGCCCCCATTTACTAAATGCTCTTGCTGAAATCAATGGCACTAGTGGCATATTGTCTCTTTTATTTGGTTGACTCACTTTCTGACAAATGTCACATCTTTTCACATATGTTCTTGCATCAAGAAATAGAGTTGGCCACCAATATCCAGAGTATAATATGAGTTTATTAGTTCTATCACTTGAAAAATGTCCTCTTGCCATTCCAGAATGTGCCATTTCTAACATTTCCACATATTTATCTTCAGGAACACAGATTCTTAAATATCCATCCATTCCTTTCTTGTACAACTGATCTCCTATCAGTTGATACTCTTCAGAAATCATTTGTAGATTCTTTGAGTCTGCACTATCTCTTTCTGGCTTTCCTTTCTTATTTCTTTTCAATTCCTCAATTATGTGTGCACTCCAATCTGGATTTTTCTGAAACCAGTATAGAATTATAACTTCTGAATCTCTCAAGGATTGGCATTTCCAACAGTTGGAAATATACTTTTTTACATCCTGAATCTTATTAGGCCAATGTACTCCCATCCTATTGAGATTACTTAGGGTGACTATCATGGAAGCATGAGTACAAGGGTTCCAATAGTGAGATCTCCTCAGATATTCCTGCTGCTCCTCTTCTGGAATACAATATTCCAATATGCCTATATGATTAAGATGATACAAATGACCAGCCATCAGCATGAAATTTCTACTTTGTAATACCATATGTGTGTTGTTTCCAATTGTTCTGCACGGTCCCATGGTTAGCAAAGGTACTAAAGTCATGGCACATTCAGGAATACTTTCTACTTTGAACAAATATGTATCTAGCAAGTCATCATCTAAGGGTGAACTTGACTCTCTGGCTTGGATTCTGGACAAATGATCTGCTCTCAAATGCGTCTTTCCTTGTCTGACAACTACCTTGAACTCAAACTCCATTAGTAGAAGAAACCACCTGACTATTCTACCAGTGTGACAAGGTTTGTTCACTAGGTAGAGTAGAGCTTGGTGATCCACAAAAAATTTAAATTTGTTGGCCAATAGGTAATGTCTATATTTTTTTACAACAAATATCATCCCCAGCCCTTCCCTCTAAGTGGTTGTGTAATTTTCCTCTGCTGAATTCAGTTTCCTACTAGCATAAGCAACTGGAAAATCTAATTTGCTCCCTTCTATTGGTTGTGCTAATACACATCCCAAAGCATAATTTGAAGCATCCACATGGACATGAAAAAATTTATCCCAATGTGGGGTTTTTAGAATTGTTATTGTCACCAGACAAGTTTTTAGAATCTCAAAAGCTTGGTCACACTCTTTGGTCCACTCAAATTTTGTGATTAAGGCATACAAAGGTTTTGCAATGTCAGCAAACTTGTGTACAAATTTTCTATAATACCCGCAATGTCCCATGAAATTTTGAAGTTCCTTTACATTTGTTGGCTTTGGAAGTTCCACTATGGCCTTAATTTTCCTTTCATCAATTGAAATTCCATTTTTGGAGACTATGTGACCTAACATTCTCCCTTGTCTTACAAAGAACACACACTTCTCTGGAGTTAAACATACCCTGTATGTTCTGCATTTCCTGAATATATTTTCTAAATCTTCCAAATGATCCTGTCTTTTTAATGAAAAAGTACAAAGATCATCCACATAAATTTCCATGATATTCTTTAGGAATTCTTTGAAGATATGACACATCAATCTTTGAAAAGTTGCTGGGGCATTAGTTGACCCAAAGGGCATAACCCTAAAAGCATAAATTCCCCATTCTGTGGAAAAGGCAGTTTTATGTTGGTCTTCCAAAGCTATGGGTACCTGATTGTATCCTGAAAAACCATCCAAAAAACTATAAACCTCCTTTCCTGCAACTCTTTCCAAAAGATGTTCTGTTATAGGTAATGGATAGCTATCCCTTATAGTTGCAGCATTCACTTTTTTCAAGTTAATGCATACCCTGAGTTTTCCATTCTTTTTTGGTACTACAACTATAGGAGATATCCATTCTGTATACTCAATCTCATAGATAAAATTGGCAGCCAACAACTTGTCAATTTCTTCCTTTACTTTAGTATAGTATTTATCATTAAATGTGTAGTGTCTTTGTTTGCTAGGCTTTGCATAAGGTGTAATAGGAATCTTATGCTCACAAATCTTAGGGTCAATTCCTTTCAAATCCTTGTAGCTGTAGGCAAACACATCCCTATAGTTTCTCGCCAAATTTCTTAATGCCTCATCCTCCTGATTTGTCATGTCATCAACGATTACATGTCTTTCTTCCCCCTCTTCTTGGGTGATCATTACCTTCTTAGTTTGTTCTTCATTGTCATATGCCTCCCCTCTTTTCTTTTCTCTCTTTGGTTTCATTTTTAGAAGTAGTCTATCTTCTACTTCATAAGTCTTGAAGTTTGCAGGTACATCAAACTGTTGATCCTTGGTTGTCATTTTCTCATTTTTTCCATCCTCTTAGTCTTTTTCTATTTCCTTGTGTTTGCTTTTTATATATTTGCCTGAGATTTTATCTTTTATTGCATCTGTAGCTTTTACCTCTTCCAAATATTTTGTTTTAACATTTTTCAATATCATTTCTTCTTCTTGATCCTCTTCTGTTTTTGATACCTTTATCATTTGTATTCCTATGTGAAAGACATCATATCCTTCTTCATTTTGGAATTTCACTCCCACATACTCATCATTGGCTAGATCCATGGTAGCCAAAATCTGGTTCCAACCATAAGGCTCAAATTCTTCATCTTTGAATTTTTGTGGTATGTAGCTCTCATCCTGTAATTTTCTCCCTTCTACACAATCTTCTTTTCTTAATCTTCTTTTTCTATTTGTAAGGTTTCTTATCACATTGCACTTCCATAGTGATGATTCTGTTTCATTCTGATCTTCAATCTCTGATTCTTCACTTAAATCTTGATTTTGATGTATTTTGAACCATTCTTGAGGGGACATGTCACAATATTGACCATTTCTTAGATTTACTCTAGTTATCCTTCCTTTGCTTTGAAGATATAAGCAATCATTTCCCCAATCTTGTACAATTTGCATTTGTCTAATAAATGGTCTTCCTAGAATGATTTCATATGAAGTGGATTGTGGGAATTCAACTATGGCAAAAGTATGCTCTATTTCTATTCCACATATCTCCACAATCACCCTTTCCCATATTCCTAGGGGTTTTTCTATATGTCCGTCTGCAAGTTGTAATCTCATTTTAGTGGGTACTAATTCACTTTTTCCCCATCTTTCCCAAGTTTGCTTAGTCATGATAGCCACACATGATCCACTATCCAATATAGCTTTGGCATGATTTTTACCAAATTGTATTCTTAGAGTTGAGTTTCCTTCTTCTCCTTCACAATATCCTCCTATTTTATCAATAGGAATGTACAACAACTCCTCCAATCCTTGTTGCTGTGGATCAAAATTCTCTGGTTTTGCTTCCCACTTTTTCATATTGAGTTGCAAGTGAGGATTTTGTTTTACCAATTCTTCCATTGTGGTGTGGTATAAAATTGTACATTGTTTGTCTATATTGATTTGGAAGGTTATTTGTGCATTCTCTTCCAGATCCAGAGTTTTCCTTGTTTCTATTGCATTTGCTTCCCCAACTGTTGTTGGACAATTGTCAGGCTCCCTCAGTTTAAGTTGTGTTTCTTGTATGATTTATTTGCATCTTTGCATTGTTTCATGCTCTAAATCTGGCATAGGGTAAGCCATTACATGGTCTGTGGGATTTGGTCCCTCTTGAATTCTTCCCTTATATGCTCTTATTAAGGTTTCCAAACTTTGTGAATTTTTTGCCTCTTGCTGAGTTGGTTTATTCTGAGGTTGACTATTGTTTACTATTCTATAATCTCTTCTTCCAAATTTTTTCCATTTCTCATTTTTTTCTCCCATCTCCCTTTTTATCTATTTTTCTTTTCCTTTAGAAATGAATTCTTCTTTTGTTCCTTAGTTGTTTCTTGTTGTTTAGCTTGTGCTCTTGTTATAGCGTTTACATTTACTTGATCTTGGTCACTCAATTCTTCTTGCTCCATTATTTTGACTGTTTTTAATGGTATGTTATTAGATGTGTTCTATTGTTTTTGAGGGTTTCTTGGACAATCCTTTATTAGGTGTTCTCTGCCACATTCCTTGCAATAAGCTCCTTCTATCCTTAGTGTAGGAGGTTGTGGACAGTCTCTAATGAAATGTTCCCCTCCACATCTATAACAAGTTATTTTTTGACTCCCTTTGAGCTGCAGCTTCTGATTGGACATGTAATTATTGGTTATGTACATGAATGTAGCTGCGTCCATTTCAATTCTCCCATTTCCCAAGTCTAGGGCTTGCAGTTCTAGTTCTCTGAGCTCATATCCTTCCCACTCCTCTTGATATCCTTCATTCCAATGATAATCTTTTCTGTATGCTGATCTAAGTCTTGAGCTTTCTTCTTCTATTGGTGTGTATTTGACTGGTACCACATTTGTTGGTAATGGTGGTTGTTGCCCAAGTACAAGTCTTGGTTGTTCCACAAATCCAAATTCTTCTTGTAGATTTTGTTGGTTCACATATTCTCTTTTCTAATGGGTTGTTTATTGTAGAAGCATTCTTCTCTGGTATGATTTGTCCATTTTCTTTCCAATGTATAGTATTTGAGTGTTTTCCTATCTTGCAAATGTTGTGGTTTTTGATATGGACATTGTTGTACCAAATGATTTTCTCCACAGTTATAGCACTTCTTATTTGTAGCCATCCTGGTGCTTATTAGGTTTGTCTTGGTTCTAACTTCTAGGGCTTTGGCAATTGCCTGTGCTAATTCTTCTGTTGGTGGGATTTTATCTTCATTTGTTTTAGGTTGATCAAATGCTAATAGATCTTGTCCCCGGTTATCCTCTCAGTCTATTGCTTCCTTAACACATGCTCCTAGGTCTGGGCACCTTCTATAATACACCAGGGTTCTTAATTGAGCACTTCTCAATCCTTCTATGAATAGAGATACTTGTCTTGCCATGCATGGTACCTCCTCTCTGGGACATTTGTCAATATATTGCTTGAACCTCCTGGCTGCCTCTCTGACATTTTCATCTTTTTGTTGTTTAAAGCTATGTATCAAGGTAGCTGTGCTATGTTTTATTCCAGTTTTTGAGAATTCCCCTATGAAGGCTTCTAGGAAAGATTCAATATTTGGATACATTTCCTTTCTCAAGGGAATGAACCAAGATAGTGCAGGTCTAGTTAGGGTTAGACCAAATGCTTCAAATTGTACTTTATAATCCTCAACTTCTTCTACTCTAATTAATTGTCTAAATTCTGCAACATGAGCATGAGGATCAGAATATCCTTCATATTGACTCTTCATGCATTTGGCTACCTAATAGGGCCTAAGCATTCTTCCCTGATTCTACCACTGATGTCTCCTTCTAAATGGAAAATCATCAAATCCTTCTGCTTCTCTTTCAAAAGGGTTTGGGGAAGTATGTATTCTCCTACCTTGTTGTTGTTCACTATTATTGTGAGTTTCATGTTTCTTGGCAAGTCTTGTTGCCCTAGGTTTTGTTCCCAAGGTCTCTTATCTGCACTTTGCCCTAAGTCATTAGAATTTTCTGGGTCCTGTGAGAAGATGTATACACATCTCTGTCTATCCTCATATCTGCCATCCTTGAATTGTGCTACTGGTGTTATATTCAAGGGAACTTCTAAGTTTCTCAATCTAATGACGAACTTATGCATCCCATCCTGATATACATAGGTTCCAAACCTATTTGTGTACATATATTTAAGAATATTTGTAATCACCAGTTTCAGAAGGTTCATTGGTTTCATTTAAATTTTCCATATTATTTTCTTGTAGTTCTCCTATCACTGATTCTATCTCCTTCCTTCCTAGATCTTGTTTTGAAGGTGTGTACAATTTATTGCCAGATCTAAAAATCTTTTTCTTGTAGTTCTCCTATCACTGATTCTATCTCCTTCCTTCCTAGATCTTGTTTTGAAGGTGTGTACAATTTATTGCCAGATCTAAGAATCATTCAACTATTTCACGATTCTGTGGTGAGAATCGTGTTTTCTACGATTCTATGGAGAGAATCGTGTTTTCCACGATTCTGTGGAGAGAATCGTGTTTTTCACGATTCTGTGATAAGAATCATGTTTTTTACGATTCTGAGGTGAAAATCGTGTTTTCCACAACTCTGTAATAGGAATTGTGTTTTCCACGATTCTGTGGTGAGAATCGTGTTTTTCACAATTTTGTGGTGAGAATCGTGTTTTTCACGATTCTGTGGAGAGAATTGTGTTTTTCATGATTCTGTGGAGAGAATCCTGTTTCTCACGATTCTGTGGAGAGAATCGTGTTTCTCACGATTCTGTGGAGAGAATCGTGTTTTTCACGATCTTGTGGAGAGAATCGTGTTTTTCACGATTCTGTTCCCAGACAATCGTGATTGCTCACAATTGTTAGAAACACGATTTTCTTATGAAAATCGTGCTCTGGGAATCGCGATTTGTGTTTTAGTTCAGAGAATCGCGATTTTGTATTTGACTACAGAATCGCGATTCTATGCAGATTTTTGAAAAATTTTAGGTTGTTTATTTTGAGTTTTTGTTTCTCCAAAAGAATCGCCTATTTAAAATTTTAGCATGCAATAAAAGAGCTTTAACAGAATTATTATTATTTCTCAGTAAAACTCAAAATTCTAAAAGTCGCGATTCCATGATTTTACTGATTTCTGAGTTTTTTATGTGCTAAACATCATATGAGAACTTGAAATAATGCAAAAATTTGTCGGGAAATCCTTACCCTGCTTGCTTGATCAGAAAATGTCAAGAAACTTGTGGTTGCAGGAAATCGCGATTCTGTCCACTCTCACTCTCTCTCTTCCTCACTCAAATGAGTTTTTTTTTCTAGGATTCCAGGTTTTTATAGACTTCACACAATCGCAATTTTGTGCGATATTTTCAAAATCTCTACTTTTCACTTGTTCAAGTTTTTACCCTTCAACACTTTTATGGTTTTGATTCTCAATTCCTAATTTTTCATCACAAGTTACTTCCTTTATCCCACTGGTGGAAATCACGATTATGTTCCTAATTTCCACTTTATCCACTTGATGCTCAATCCTTACTGATTTTTTTTTTTAATTTGATTTTCTTCACTCACTCATCTTAGTGAAACCTCTTACAATTACCTACCTCAAAACCCAAATGTGCAAAATGATTCAAATTCTTTATCTTACAGAAAATTGCGATCCTGTGCAGAGAATCATGTTTTTTCTGAACTTCCTGTTTTTTGCAATTTTTTTTGGTTTTCCTTTCCACTTGGTTCCCTTCAATGCTTTTTACCAACTCCAAATCATTTGTTTCCTGCAATTATACACCATCAACAAAAATTAGCGATCTTGTGAAGAGAATCGTGTTTTTCTGAACTTGCACTTTTTTGCAGTTTTTTAGCTTCCCCTTCCACTTGACCCCTTTCACTCTTATCAACAACACTCCAGTCCAATGTTTAAGGAAATGAAGAAATTTGTTTGAATTTTTTAATGGATTTTATGATTTTTTTTAGTATTTTTCCCTAAATCAAGGTAAACACTTCACTTAGGGTTTCTTGTTTAGAGATCCATTGATCCTGTGTTTCCTGATTGATTATACTCCTTTATGCTTTGCTATCTACTCAATTTATGAGCAAGACTTTCCAAAGAAAAATGTTCTAAGAAGTGAAATTATTAACTCATGCAAAGATAAACTCAAACATTTTTCTTTTCAAGATGCAAATAAACCTTTTCTCAAGATTGTTGCTTTGCCTTGGCTAAACAAATGGATCTTATCTACTTGCATATAGCTACTTTACTTGACTTTCCTCAATGCAATCATGTCATCTATCCCAAGATAAAAAATTTTTCTTGGTACTTGGTCAAAAAGCACTCTACAAATGCAAAGATAGACACATTTTACCTTATCTTCAGCTATCTTGATTCAGTTTTTCACACACCTGCACGTTACTATCAAAAATGATATGAGCACTATCAATTTGCAAGAATTTCATCACTTCTTTATCTCAAAAGGTTATCTCTTGCTTCCTTTTCCCAAAAGACAAACAAAGAAACCTACCTTTTCATGTTTCCTTTTCTTGATTAAAGAGTATTACCTTTTCAATGTGTTTAATACCATCAACAATGGAAGATCTAGAAAGGTCCAACCTCAATGAAGCTTTTGCTTTACTTCCCCGGCAACGGCGCCAAAAAATGTTTGTTGTTACCCTTTGGAGTTGTCCTCTCCAATCATTTTAGCATAAAGAATCAACAATACATCTTACATTGGTCAATCCGGGAAGTATACAAAAGACCACATCCCCTTCTAGATGATGGAATCCAAAAAATAAGAGGAAAACGACTGGATTTCTGAGAAATGATGAAGATGAAGAGCAATTTCTAGGGTTTTGATTATCTTGAGCAATACTAGATCATTTCCAATGATCTTGGTGCCTAAAGTGTGTTATTTTCTCAGCAGAACACAATTATGAAGTCAAATCTCAAAAATGATACATGTAACCTTCAGACAAGACAATCGCGATCCTGTGAAAACTGACGATTTCCATCTCCAACACTTTTCTTCAGCAATTTCTCACTCAACACATCAAGAATCATCTCTCTTCATACTCATTCATCAGAAATACACAATAGAAGCTTGCGAATTCCATGGATACACATAGAATAGACTCACAAATCAAAGAAAATCACATAAAAGGAAGAATCACGATTTTTGCAAGAAACTCTTCTCATTACTTGGATAGCACAAAATACAATCAACCAACCGTCCCAAATAGAGGAAATTATCTTTTATACATTTTCAAGTGTCCCTTTTCACACTTGAATTTTGATCCTTTTCCTTTCTATTTTAAAAATATGCTATCTAAGAGTTTCCAAAAAATCTAGAAAAATTACATATGATTCTAATTTACATGAGGAAGACTCTTCCTCATTTTTACATCATTTGCATAAATATTTCTACAATTTTTATCATTTTACAAATATTTCTCTTCAAAAAATGCTTCTTCTAACACGCTCTCTAGCCTCTGCGTGTGCTTCTTCTCTAACCCTTAACTCCTCTTCTTTTCGCTTCTTAGCAGTGTTGAGTCTCATTAGCATTTCCTCTGTAAGAGGTTCTTGATATAACTTGACTCGACAACCACTTATATAGTTCGGCAAGATATCACCTTCTAAAGTGGCCAATTGAATTGCACCACTAGTGGAGATTCTATTAATGATCATGGGTCCATATCCTCGTTTCTCCAATTTGCGGGCATGTTGCTTTAGCGTGTAAACCAGCACTAGATCTCCTTCTTTCAATCCTTTGTCCTTCACATGGGCATCAAAGTATGCCTTTTGTCTTTTCTTTGCAGCATAGATGCATGCTGTTGCTCGTAGCCTCGTCTCACCTAAGCGTTCTAGATCAAAGATCCTGGAGGATAACTCGTGTCCAGTCCACTCGTGCTCTTGTGCTACTTTCAAGGCTGGGATTAGGAAGTCCAATGGTAGCACAACATTCTGCCCAAAGACCATCTGAAATGGGGTGGCATTGAGTACCGTTTTGTAGGCAACTCGGTATGCCCAAACAGCATGATGAAGTTGTTTGTCCCAACTAGAGCGTTTATTATTTACGAGTTTTGTCAATTCGTTACATAGGATCTTATTCGTGCTCTCAGCTTGTCCATTGGTTTGTGGATGATAAGGGGCAGACTTCTTGTGTATCACCATGAATTCTTGAAGGAGATTTTCAATGACCTCGTTCAAGAAGTGCGTACCTCTATCACTAACCAACTCTATTGGTAACCCAAATCTAGTGAACACGTTTTCGAATAAGAACTTAGCCATTGTTTGAGCATCATTCTTTGTTGTGGCTTTTACTTCTACCCACTTGGTAAGGTAATTAGTGGCTACAATAATGTATTCGGCATGGGAGTTTCTAACTAGGGGGTTAATAGGAGCAACAAAGTATATACCCCACTTCAAGAATGCGCGCCCTCCCATCATTGGCCTCAAAGGCATCTCATGTTTTCTTATCGGATATTGGGTACGTTGGCATGTGTCACATTTCTTCACATAAGTATGTGCATCCATATGAAGAGTGGGCCACCAAAGTCCTGAGAATAGAATGGTCTTAATTACTCGGTCAGACCCAAAGTGTCCACCTGCAACACCACTATGTGCAGTTTCTAAGACTTTCAAGTAGTCTGATTCATGAACGCACAATCTTAGATAACCATCTTTTCCTCTTTGGTATAGGTTGTCTCCTACTAATGCATAGTCTTGAGCCTCTTGCTGCATGCTTCTTCTTCTTGCTAGACTAGCCTCTTTCGTTAGTGTTCCTGATCTCATAAATTCTACCAATGGAGCACTCCAATCTGGAATTAATGACACGTGATAAAGAGTCGCATGCTCCACTGGGGGTCTCTTCTGGCACACGACAATTCTTAATCCACTCATGTATTTCTTTGTCCATGCTAGGCCAATACACTCCTAAACGTTTTAGGTTCTGCAATGTTCGTTGTTTAGAGTAGTGATTTCCTAGCAATCCATCATGGGCTTGTTGCAACCAACTAGTATGTTCATCATCCTTGACACAACAAGCTAGTACACCCTCGATATCTTGTTTGTACATGCTCCCTGCCAATATTTGATATTTTTGTGATCTCACTACTTCTTCTTTGTTCGTTTTCACATTTTTATTTGCAGGGCCGAAGGTTAGGACTGGTACTAACTTATTTTCCCATTTAGGAACAACTTCTAAATTGAACAAATACGCATCAGGTAGTTCATCAGAAACTCCTTGTGGTGGCTCTCCTGAAGTGATGCGAGAAAGATGGTCCGCCCTAAGGTGAGTCCTACCTTTCCTGACAACAACTTCAAAGTCGTATTCCATTAGTAAGAGGAACCATCTTACTAAGCGGCTTGTATTGCAAGGTTTATTGACCAGATATAATAGAGCTTGATGACCAGTGAAAAACTTGAACTTGTTGGCCAATAAGTAGTGTCTAAACTTTTTCACAGCATATACCATGCCTAAGCCTTCTCTCTCGGTTGTTGTGTAGTTTCGTTTAGCTGCATTTAATTGCCTACTAGCATATGCTATCGGCAAATCTAGGTTTCCTTCACCTGTGGGTTGTGCTAGCACACATCCTATAGCATGATTGGATGCATCCACATGGACATGGAATGGTTTACTCCAATCAGGAGTGGTCAGTATTGGTGCTGAGCACAAACGTCTTTTTAGCTCATTGAAAGACTTTTCACATTCATCGTTCCACTCAAAATTTGTCAACAATCCATAAAGAGGTTTAGCAATGATGGCATACATGTGGATAAACTTGCGGTAATATCCACAATGGCCCATGAAGGCTTGTACCTCTTTAACATTCCTTGGTCTTGGCAACTCTGCTATGGCTCTTACCTTGTCTTCATTTGTTGATATCCCATTTTTAGAAACAATGTGACCTAAGATTTTACCTTGTCGTACCATGAACACACACTTCTCTGGGTTCAGACACACTTGATATTCTCTACACTTGTTGAAGATTTGTCTGAGCTCAGGGATGTGGTATCTTCTTTCTTGGGAGTGAGCGCATAGATCATCCACGTATACTTCTAAGTTCTTTTGCAAGAACTCTTTGAAGACATGACAAATGAGCCTTTGGAATGTTGCAGGTGCATTGGTGAGACCAAATGGCATCACACGAAATGCAAAGATTCCCCATTCAGTAGCAAAAGCCATCTTGTGTTGATCTTCTGGGGCAATGGCTACTTGGTTGTAACATGAAAATCCATCAAGGAAGCTATAAACTTCCTTACCTGCAACACGCTCCAATAAATGTTTAGTGATGGGAAGCGGATAACTATCTCTGATGGTAGCAGCATTAACTTTTTTAAGGTTAATACACACTCGCAACTTCCCATTCTTCTTGAGCACCACTACAATGGGGAACACCCATTCAATATGCTCAATCTCATAGATAAATCCAGCTTCAATCAACTGATCAATCTCTTCTTTGATTTTAGCTGCATACGTGTCATTATATGTGTAGGGCTTTTGTTTTGTGGGTTTAGCATCGGCGGTCATGGGAATAGTATGAGAGAAAATTTCTGGATCTACTCCCTTCAAATCTCTATAGTGCCATGCAAAAACATCCCTATATTCCCTTAATAGAGCTACAAGCTCTGCTTCTTCTTTTGCACTTAAGTAGTCTCCTATGTACGTACATCGCTCTTCATTTCCTTCAATGATTACTACAACTTTTTTGGTCTTTTCTTTGTTATCATATGCTTCTCCTATGATGGCCTCTCTCTTAGGCATTCGTACCAAAATTTTTTGGTCTTCCACTTCATATTTCTTGAAGTTTTCTGGTACTTCAAACAATGATTCCTCCTCTCCTTGTTTCACTGCTTTTCATTTCTTTTTCTTTTGACCTCCTTCACTTCCTTCCTTTGAATTTACAGTTTTGATGCTTGTGAGGGGTTCTTCTTCTTTTTGAGTCAATACTCCTACATCTTCTAGATAGTGCTCTTCTGAGATGAAGCAACTATCCATCACAATGGACTCTAGATCATCGTCATTCTCTTCTTCTTCTATGACATCACTAGGGTCACATTCTTCCAACAAGGGCTGACACATGAACATTGAAATATCATAACCCTCCTCATCACAATGAGGTGTCCATTGTTCTTCATTGAATGCAATGTCCATGGTAGCTAAGATTTCTACCCAACCATGAGGCTCAAATTCCTCATCTGGAAATATCATCGGTGTATAGGTTGGGTCTTTGATTGGTCTATCTCCTGGGGGAGTTCCTTCTTCTCTTGCTTTTAGGCGCTTTTCCTCTTCCTCTGCGACCTTGCACGTCCACAAGTGAGTATCTTCATGCATCCATGATGGATCAGGTGAACTTCCAGAATGCACAGAGTTTGAATCTTCTTTTGTTTTGTGGATAGGATTCCACTGTAGGGGTGGTACATCTCTGAAGGTGTAATCCTTCAAATTGACCTTGGTCGTGACCCCTAAGTGTTGTAAGTACAAGGAGTTGGTTCCCCAATCTTGTACAATTTGCAACTGTCGTAGGAAGGGTCTTCCTAGGATCATCTCATAGACATTATTTTTTTCAAAGTCACATATAGCAAACGTGTGTTCAAAATCTACACCATAAGTGGTTAGAGTTATCCCTTCAAGCAATCCTAGAGGTCTTTCAAAACGACCGTCCGCCATTTGAAGCTTCATTCTAGTTGTTCTTAATGTGGGTTTGCCCCATCGCTTCCACAAGGATGTGGTCGCAATAGCAACATCCGCACCTGAATCTACAATTGCTTTGGTTGTCTAACCTTGATAGGTGATCGGAAGATAAGTACTACCTTCTTCACCTTCACTCATGTCTCCTATTTTATCAAGAGGTATCTCTGGGGCTTTTTACTTAGAGCCTGCTTTTGGCATATTGGAATCAAGTTCTGGAACCTGATCCTTCACATGATTCCATAGCTCCGGTTTCACTTTGAGCAGCTCTTCTACTGTGAGATGGCACTGGACCTTAGTGTTCTTCACGACATTAGTGTTTCTTGGAACCACTGAGTCTCCATTTCTTACCAATATTGTGGGAGCTCTGATCTGAAGAGATTCAGATTCCCATGGGCCTGGGAATTCTGGCAACTCTTGTAAAGAATTCGATTCGAAATCTAATCTTTCATCTTCATGTTGCTCTATTTGGTCTCCGTAGATAGACAGAATGTCTTGGGGAAATGGATCATGAAGGTCATCAATCTCAAGAATAGGAGGGGGATTACCCTTCTCCTTGGCCCATTTCTCTTCTTGTATTTCCCGCAAGAACTCTTGAGAGTACTGTTGAATTGAAAGAGGTGCTCCCTCATCTATGGAATCAGGAAAATAAGCTTTCCTTGGCAGTGAGCTTTCTCTTTCAATAACTGGTTGAGCCTATGGAGGTAAAGAAGCCTGGGGCTTGTTTACCAACTGCTCTAATCTTTCTAGTAAGCCCTGGAAATGCAAATCTGGCTTAACAGAGTTTGTCTGATTGAACTTTTGACTAGTCTCAAGCATAGCTTGAGCTACTTCTACCATATTCATGCACATTTTTGTTCGTTCAATCTCTAAGTCTGCTCTAGGGTAACTCTTGTCCAGGTTCGCAACTGTTGGCCCTTCTTGAAGAGGAGCCTGATAAGCCTTGAACATCATATCCAAGCCTTTTGGAATTGGATCTGCAAGAACAGACCCTGATTGCGGTCTATTTACAATGGGCGGTGGGGTGGAATGGGGTGGTGTGGATGGAGGTTCGGCATGAGAGGGGCTTTGAGATGCAATGTCTTCTATCTTTGTTTTGGTATCCCTTAGGCTTTCTTCTAGTTTGGATATTTTTTTGTTCCACTTGCGATTAGCCTTCTCTCTGGTATCCTTCCATGTTCTTGGTTTCCTCTTACTAGACTCTCCTGAGTCACTTGGTTTTGGCTGCTCAGTCGGTTTATCCTGTTTTAATGCTTGTGCCCTAGTAACTACCTGTACAGGAGCCACGTTACTGCTACTTGAACTTGAATCCACCACTAAGCCTACCACATTGATGGGTGTAACCTTGGGCGCACTAGAGGGGTTCCTAGGACACCCTCTTGGAAGATGTTCCTTGCCACACTCAAGAAAAAAGCCTTGTATTGTAATGTTTTCTCCTTGCCCCAGAGTTGGTGAATGGGGACAATCACGAATGAAATGGTCACCCTGACATCTAAAGCATGGTCCTCCATGGGCTTGTGGTCTCACTTGTCTCGCTTGGGGCCTGGGGTTTGGAGTATTCTGGTACATAAAATTGGAGTATTCTGGTTCCCAATTTTGTTCCATAAGTGGTGTCTCGTATTGATATGGAGAAATCTCACTTTGCTCAGGTGACTCTATGTAATAAGCATGTGGACTACCTTCATGGGAGTAGTCTGAATTATGAGCATGAGAGTCATTTTCTGAGACCAAAGGGGTTAGTGGCCCCAATGCTCTATTAGGGTTCTCCTCCACTATCATATACTTAACTGGATCACATTGGTAGGATTTGGTGGTTGGTTTCCCAGGACTGGCTGTGGCCTGTTTGGTGCTTGATATTGTTGCTGGTATTGAGGTTGATATTGTTGTTGTGGCCTATAATATGGCTGTTGGTACTGGTTCTGATACCTACCCTGTTGGTAAGGTTGTTGGTAATTTTGTCTAACAACCTGCCTGTTATAGGGACAATCTTGAGCCATATGGTTCGTGTATTTTCTCTCAGTAGTGCAATATAGAGCATTAGGGTTTCCTTGGGGCTGAGCCATCATTGGGCAAACATTAGCCATGTGGTCTCCTCCACATTTGTAACATCGTTTCAATGACGTGACCTTTGGAATTTGTCTATTTTGAACTCCTAGCCTCTTGGCAACTTGCTCCACTATCTCATCTATCTTCTATGTCAATGCACATGCGCACACACTCTTCTATGGATCTAGGCTCTTTCAACTACATGTATGACCTTAACTTTGTGCTGAGTAAACCGTCTAGAAACAAGGCCACTTGTTTGGCTGTCGTGGGTAATTTTGGCATAGGACATCTTTCCAAGTACTATCTAAACCTTCTTCCTGCAAGTCGCACTGTTTCTTGGGGTGTCTGCTTAAAGCTGTGGATCAAGGATGATGTATTATGCCTGATGCCACTCTTGGAAAACTCTACAATGAATTCTTCTAGCAGTTGACCTATCTCTCGATAGTTGCGACTATTCAAGGGCTGAAACCAAGCTAAGGCAGTACCCTTAAGAGTCAAACCAAATACCTTGAACTAGGTGAACAAATCCTCAATCTGTTCAGCTCTTAACACTTGTTTGAACTCGGCCACATGATCATAAGGATCTCCTGACCCATCAAAATAGTTCTTCATTGTCTTAACCACTTGAGAGGGTCTAAGGGTTCTTGAGTGCTCTCGTGGTCTAGATAATGGGACATCATGTTCGTCTCTTTGATGCCGATGTACGCGATGTCTCTCTCTTTCAGGTCTTTCATTTTCAATTCCTGATTGGTCTCTACCTATGGTGTGTGCAAAGCTTACCTCCGGTCTCTCTCTAGTTCTTTCCCTCTGGGTTTCATGAGCCTTGGATGATCCGGCTCCTTGGAGGCCATGGGAAACATTAGATCTTGGTGGAGGGAAAATTGATTCACCTTGCCAAGTGTAAGCATGTTTTTCATGATCTGATACCAAGAATAATTTCTCAGATGTGTGATCTAGATAGACAACTTTCCCTGGTGTCTCTGGATCCTTGAATTCATAGATGGTGACTATTGGGCTGGGTTGATCTGGCCTAAATCTCTAAAAGGCTTCCTTCATTTCTCTATTCAAGAATAGTTCTATGATTTTGTTATCTTGAGGAATCCATCTTGGAGTGAGCACTCTGGTCAAGACTGACTTACCTCTAGGAGTCTTCGGTTCTCCCCCTAGGTTCCTTGCTCTAGGTTTCCTATCTCATTCTCAGGAATAACATTTCCAAACTCATCCATCCTATCTGGTAAGTTGGTAACCACATACATGGTTCCTTCCTTATCAATGTATGCACCCTCTTTGAACTTGACCACTGGGTGTTCAAGTCCGAAGGGTTGATCAGGATTTTTGAGTTGGACCATTGATCATCTCAGACCATCCTCATAGATGCAAGCACCTAAGTGGTTGGTCCTGATATACTCCAATTGTGTCTTATAGGGACCTTCTCGTGTCTGTAAATAAGCAGTGCCTGAATTACGGGTGGGTCTCTCCATGCTAAAAGACATTTCGGAATCACTTGTGTCGGAACTTAGTGTGTAGGGATACCCACTTAGTTGTTGTGCCCAAGACTTAGCTGTATGATTGACACTAGCCTCAGATGATCTAATGCTTTGCCTATCCTTGCCTAAGTGTCTGCCAGATATCAGGTTCATAAGCTTTGTCTACAAGTCCAAAATTTCCCCTTGTATTGCTCAAAATCCTTTGGAACTCCTTGGTCTCCTAGTCCACCTGAGGGTCAACTAGACAGATCACGATACTCGATATCCAGCAAGTATCGCGGAAGGACCCTCAAGATATTTGATATTGCACAGGTATCGCCAAGAGGAATCCTACGATACACGATACACGATATCAGGCAAGAGTTAGACTCACAATACTTGACACTACAGGTCACGATACACGATATTAGGTGGGTATCACAAAAAAAATCATGATACACGATACTTGGAATTCCCGCGATATTCGATATTCCTCAAGTATCGTTTTTAGGTCTCTACGATACTCGATACGTGACCAATATCGTGAGAAATTTTCAGACGATACTCGATATCTACCAAGTATCGCGAAAATTAACTCCACGATACACGATACACGATATCAATCTAGTATCGTGAATGTTTCTCAGTGATACACGATACTCGATATGTGAACGCTACAAGTATCGCAATACTCGACCACAGGAGTCTCACGATATCCAGGTATCGCGATACTTCAACCGCGGGAGAACACGATACTTGGATTTTTTGGAGTCCAAATTCAAAATTTTTTGCAAGTATGAGTACCTTGTGTCCTCCTTCTCACTCCTATGTGTCTGTAGATGCCAAATCTCCCTTCAAACCCACGATATTGCACTCACGGTACTTGGCACAGGTTGTGTCACGTCCGGGGCTGTTTTCTCTAATTTTTGGCTATTTTGGTACTATTTCTTCAGCGTTTCAGTTCTGCACCCTCTCTAAGACTCTCTCTCACAACGACAAGTAAAAAGCGAGGTGAATGGACTCTAAAAAATGGAAAAAACTGAGAATACAAAGGTGGGTGGAGATGGTGATGATGATGAAGATGAAGGAGAAGAAAAACTCAAAAACTGAACTAAAAATGGTGATTTTTTTTTTACCTTCCAACGTCACTACTCTACGTCTTACCGTCACATGCTCGTCCTCCAAGCTCTCTCCCGGGCAACGGCGCCAAATTTGGTGTCACTCTAGCACAATGGTGAGTACCAACGTGAGGAGATACACCTCATAAATATCAATCCGTGGAGACGTGAGGACTGGTATGAAGACTGCGAGCAAGTGATGGCACCAGTGCGTGAGTGAAAGCACACAAGCATGCACACACATGCACACACACGCACACAAGGTAAGAGCAAAGAGTGGAACAATGGAAAGCTTCGATTACAAAAGAAATCTCTTACAAAGCTCAAAACTACAACAAGCTAACCTCAAAAATGAGCTCTCCAACCCTTTTTATAGTTTTTTGAGTGGTTTTGGCCCTGTCCAGACCTAGTGTCCAACCTAGTTAAAAAATAGGTTCCAGTGCTTATTTGGGGGCTCAAACGGAGTCTAAAATTTATGAAAATTGGATGGTAGTTCTAATACTCCTCAAGCTCAAGCACTCCTCGGCTTGAACAAAATGGAGCTACAAAAATGGAAAATGGTATTTACAATGGTTTTTAGTGATGAAAATCATTATTTTTATAGGGATTTCTTTTGAAAATTTGACAGGTGCTTCTTGGAGCTCCCTACTTGCTCCTTCTTCTTGTGTGTACACTTCCTTGATGCACTTCCATGCTTTGTCCTTGACCTTGAGCTTTAACATAGAGTGACACCGAATTTGGCACTGTTGTCGGGGAGAGAGCTTCGAGGACGAGCGTGTGATGGTAAGATGTAGAGTTGAGACATTGGAGTCATAGGTATTATCCTTTCTTTTCCTTATTTTTCTTCATTTTTTTCTTCTTTTTGCATCACCATCATCATCCTCACCATCTCCCACGTCCATCTCCATCTTCACAAAGAATTTCAGTTGTTTTGGTCATATTCCCCTCCCCACCTCATTTCCCTCATTTCATTTGTGAGAGAGAGCGAGAGAGAGGTTTCTTGGTATCTATTTTTGTGTGTTTTTTGAGCTTTTGCTGCAGGATCTAGTTGTACCACCATCTCCAGCAGCTTGCACAGGTACGACAAAACTCTGCACAGGTCTCGGGACGACGACCTCTGTCTATCGCGACAGACAAAAAAACTTAGTAATTTTTGAATGCATGCTTGGCACGATAACCTACACCTTTAGAGCACTCCAAATCACTAAAAGTCTAAAAAAAGTTTGCGTTTTTTCAGTCTATCGCAAGAGACAGGACCCCAGGATAGACCTCGTCTATCGCGACAGACACTGTCTATCATGACAGATAGGCCCACGTGACAGCTAGTATCTATAGCGACAGACAGGCCCACGCGACAGCTAGTATCTATCGCAACACACACCTGTCTATCGCGACAGACAGAGCCCCACAATAAATAACGTCTATCGCGACAGACATCGTCTATCGCGATAGACCAAAACCATGATAGACGACAGACCCCGTCTATCACGATAGACACCTGTCTATCGTGATAGACAGGAGCCCATGATAGAGACCGTCTATCACGACAGACCCCATCTATCGCAACAGACCAAACCACGACGGATGAAAGACACTGTCTATCGCGACAAACACCCGTCTATCGTGACAGATAGGCCCACGATAGATGATAGACCCCGTCTATCGTGATAGCCACCCGTCTATCGTGATAGACAGGCCCACGTGACAACTAGTGTTTATCGTGACATACACCATCTATCACGATAGACAGGCATTTTTGGCAAAAAAAAAGAGGGGTAAATTTTTGAAAATTTGGGCTAAAATTTGGGCATATTTGCATATTCAATCACCCATACCATTACAAAGGCTTTAGAAAAATGCACTAAACTCCTGAAAGGTCCTAATTGTCCTGAAGTTGACCCTCTGTGGGGTAGGTATACCAAGGGAGCTCTAGAGGAGATTTTTTGGTAGTACAAAAGGGGGAACAAGGGTGAATAAAAGTGTCTAAAATAGCTTGTTTGGAAATTGAAGGTAAAAATTTGAGCTAAACTTGGAATTTTTACAGGATCATCGAGAGATTTTGGAGAATTCAAAGCAAGTGTCATTGTGTGTAGGCTTGGGAACGCGCTTCCTGGGTAGACAAGTGTAGCAAGGAGAAACAACTTGAGGTTGGAACATCTCTCAACCCCCTCAGTCCATTGTTAGCTTAGGCTAAGTGTGAGTAGTTGTCTTGATTGACTAGGGGTATGATAGGAATACTCAAGTTCTAAGAGCCTCTAATTTCTCAAGTCTAAGAATAGGTTAAAGTGCAGTCAAGGGACAACTTAAAGGAAAATAACTTAAACTAAGTGGATGAAGAACATCAAGTATGACACACTTAAGTGCTCGTGATGTTGCTTAATTAAAGAGAAGAAAACACATACAAAGGAACTCAAAAGGAACAAGTGATTGGTATCAAAGAATTAGCAACGTGGTTGTACAAGGATCATTGGATTAATTGGAAGGGCATATGAACCTTAGATCGGGAAGACACCTAGGGAGAGACCGTCAAAGTATTAGATCATCCGAAGCTAGTGTCAACCATACAGCTAGATCTTGGGCCCAACAGTTGAGTGATTACCCCTACGCTCTAGACTCAAAAAACAGTGACTCTAAGATGTCTTACAACATGGAGAGACCCGTAGGTAGCTCAGGAAAGGCATATCTAGAAAAACCAGAAGTTCCCTACAAGACTCAATTGGAATATATCAGGACCAATCGCTTAGGTGCACGCATCTATGAGGATGGTCTGAGAAGATCAGTTGTCCTAATTAAAAACCCGGATTAGCCCATGGGACTAGAACACCCTGTAGTCAAGTTCAAAAATGGTTCCTACATTGATAAAGAAGGAACAATGTATGTGCTCACTAGCCAACTAGAAAGAACAGATGAATTTGGCAACATAATCCCAGAGGTCGAAATAGGTGACATAGAGCAAGGGAACTTAGGAAAGGAGCCAAAAACCCCTCGAGGCAAGTCGGTTCTGACAAGAATAATCATGCCAGAGTGGGTTCCCCAGCACAATAGGAGCATAGATTTGCTTGTGAATCGAGTGACGGATGAGGCTTTTTGGAGGTATAAACCTGAGAAGCCTAACAAAGTGGGAGCACTTACCATCTACGAATTCAAAGATCCTGACAGCCCAGGCAAAGTGACCTACTTAGATGATGCTTTGGAGAGGATTTTTGTGGTCTCAGAGCATGGAAGACACGCATACACTTGGAAGGGAGAATTTTGTTTTCCCCAACCTCGATCCACTGTGTCTTATGGTCACCAAGGAGCTGGAACATCTCAGGCTCATGGAACTCAAAGAGAAAGGAGTAGATATAGACCCGAGGTGAGCTTTGCTAACCCACTTCGAAGAGAGAGAATGAGGACCAAGACATATAGGATGGATAGGGAGAGACATAGGAACCCGAGGAATCCAAGAAATGCAAACGAATTCCCTCTACCAAGGCCTAGAGAACATGCTAGAACCTTAAGGCCTACACAATTGGTTAAGTCCATGAAAAATTTCTTCGATGGCACAGGAGACCCGTATGACCATGTAGCAAAGTCTAGGCAAGTTTTGAGAGCTGAGCAAGTTGAAGACTTGTTCACTCAATACAATGCTTTTGGCCTAACTCTCAAGAACACCACATTGACTTAGTTTCAACCGCTTCACCAAGGCCGGTTCAGAAATATAGACCAACTTCTTGAAGCGTTCATCACTGAGTTTTCCAAGGGTGGTATTAGGCATAACACGTCCTTCTTGATAATAGGAGAGGCCTATGATAACAAAGAAACTACAAAGAAAATCATAGTGACCTTAGAGGAAGGTGAAGAGCGATGCACATACATAGGACATGACCTAAGTGAAGATGAGGAGAAGGAGTTGATAACCTTACTACGAGAATATAGAGACGTGTTTGCATGGAGTTATAAGGACCTGAAAGGTGTAGACCCTGACATATGCTCACATACGATCCCCATGACCTCAGATGCCAGACCCTCTAAACAGAAGCCATACACATACAATGACAACTATGCTGCCAAGATCAAAGAAGAGATAGATTGCTTGGTTGAAGCTGGATTTATCTATGAAATCGGGCACACTGAATGGGTATCCCCCATTGTAGTGGTGCCCAAAAAGAATGGCAAATTACGTGTATGCATTAACTTGAAGATGGTTAACGCAGCCACTATCAGAGATAGTTATCCGCTTCCTATCACTGAGCATCTATTAGAAAGGGTAGCAGGCAAGGAAGTGTACAGCTTCCTGGATGGGTTCTCTGGTTACAATCAAGTAGCCATTGCACCAGAAGATCAGTATAAGATGGCTTTTGCCACAGAGTGGGGCATTTTTGCTTTTCGAGTAATGCCATTTGGTTTAACCAATGCACCTGCAACCTTCCAGAGATTGATGTGCCATGTGTTTAAAGAGTTCTTGAGGAAGAATTTGGAAGTCTATGTTGATGATCTCTGTGCTCATTCCAACATTAGACAGACACATATAGATGAAATGCCATTGAAACCTATGATGGGTGGACGTGCATTCTCTAAGTGGGGAATAGACTTTGTTGGTCCTATTAATCCCCCATCTAAGGGATCCCACGCTGAATACATTATTGTGGCCACTAACTATCTAACCAAATGGGTAGAACTAAAAGCTACCACGAAGAACGACGCCCAGACAATAGCTAAGTTCTTATTCGAGAATGTGTTCACCAGATACGGGCTGCCAATAGAGCTAGTAAGTGATAGAGGCACACACTTCTTGAACGAAGTCATAGAAAACCTTCTCCAAGAATTCTTGGTGATACATAAGAAGTCTGCCCCCTATCATCCACAAGCTAATGGACAGGCTGAGAGCAAGAATAAGATTCTATACAATGTATTGACAAAATTGGTAAATAATAAACGCTCTGATTGGGACAAACAGCTACACCATGTTGTTTGGGCATACAGAGTTTCCTATAAAATGGTACTCCAAGCCACACCTTTTTAGATGGTTTTTGGCCAAAATGGAGTGCTACCATTGGACTTTTTTATACCTACATTGAAAGTAGCACAAGAGCATGACTGGACAAGCCATGAGCTATCCTCTAGAATCTTCAATCTTGAACGATTAGGTGAAACATGATTGAGAGCTGCAGCAGGAATTTATGCAGCCAAGAAGAGACAAAAAGCATATTTTGACACACATGTGAAGGATAAGGGCTTGAAAGCAGGAGACCTAGTCTTAGTCTACAATTTGAAGCAACATGCTCAGAAATTAGAGAAGAGAGGCTATGGACCAATGATTATCAGTAGGATCTCCACAAGTGGAGCAGTACAACTAGCCACTCTAGAAGTGACATCCTACCAAGTTACATAAGCGGATGCAGAGTCAAGTTATATCAAGAACCCCTGACGGAAGAGATGCTAAATCGACTCAATACTGCAAAGAAATGTAAAGAAGAGGAAAAGCGAATTTGAGAAGAAGCACAGGTAGAAGCTTTAGAACGCATCCGACGAATGAAATGGAGAAGACAAGGTAGAGATCAACCCATGCCTGACACTCAAGAAGCTCTAGGTTATCATATGGCCATGTGCGAGGCTTCAAGTGAATGGTCCCATAGGATAGTTGATCGACGACCTTTTGTGACCCTAGAAGTAGGACAAGGAGAGAGTGCAAGGACCGTGAGAGCTTTAATTGACTCAGCAGCAGCCACTAGTGCAGTATGGCTTTCTTACTGCCAAGAATTGCAATTGAAGGTCAATCCTATAAAGGCAAATCTCATAGGGTTGGGAGGTGTTGAAACCCCTTGTATGGGAGAGGTGGAACTTCCCCTCTACATTCAAGAGGTTCTAATGGCAGTCAAAGTGCCAGTATATGAAGGTGAGGATCTTACCGAACCTCTTGTCTTGGGCCAAGATTGGATCTATGATCATGCAGTTAACCTTAATCTAAGAAGTGGACTTCTTCATGCTTGGGTAGACCAAAACCGCATCACGATTGAATTAGAAAATCAAGCACTCAGGCCACTAGAAAAGGCACCAAATCTTGGTCCCTCCAGGAACCCACATGAAGATAACAATGCTATTCTTGTCCAAAGTTCTATGGTGCAGAAGATTGTCACCCTTGATGAAGGTACAGAAGTCAATGAGGAGTTCCCTTCATTTCCAAAGAGGATTCGAGGAAAGCAAGCTGGGCAACACATGACACAGAGGAGGCCGATAATCAAGAAGCATGAGCAACGACCAGTGCATTATAAAGTACCTCTTGACATGAAGCAGATTTGGGTACGCAAGGGTGAACAACCCTCGGCTTTGGAGACAGGATCCCAAAGAAGCACCAAACGAGCTACAATGTGGAGGATTACAACAAAGGAGTATCCTAGGCATCAATCTAGACAAACCATTTCTATTTGGGTTCCAAAGCCGTCAATGAAGGCTATCCCAAATGCTAGATAGATATGGGTGCCCAAGACGTGCTTACGAGCTCAAATAGCTTCACCCCCATTCACAAGATTGAATCAACACTCAGAAGCACCCTTGGCACAAATCCCAGGGCAAACATCTACACTCCACACCACTACATCTTCGGTCACACCTAGGAATGTCGGGAAATGGGTACCCAAAAGGTCCCAAATCCAACACAATCCAGTCCACAAACCTTCACATGTCATCACCACTAAAAGCTACGATTCCACAATCAAAGTTTGGAGACTTAAACCACATATCAAACCCCTTGACCCACCTTTGTAAATCAATCCACTCTGATGTAGGTGCATTCTGAGTACCTTGAACATCCAAAGTATGCATCTAGGATGAACACTAACCTACTAACCAACATTCACGTACATCACAAACACCTCACCCACTAACCCCTAACCACTTGGAATGTCATGTTAGTATTGTGGAGGGAACACCATAACATCCTGTTTCCTATGCAATGCTAATGTGTCTCTCTTCTTCTAGCAGATAAGCATCAACAGCTACAAGCAGCCTCATGGCAGAAGCAGCGGGCCCGAGCTCATAGGCAGGAGTTAGTACTACAGGGATTAATGTGGAGAGTCTACCTTGTGATGTGCCACCAACTGAACGACCTGTAGAGCTGCAACACCTCCAGCAAATACCTATACTGGATCCTCCCACATGAGTCACAGAGAGAGTCCGTGCAAATTCTTATTGGTTCAATGGCATGCCAGGGCCCTTAGGAGAGGCCAAGTATATCTCCGAGTCCAAGTGTGAGTATGACAAGTCAAGGTCCGATTCCAGTTCTTTTCCAAGGAGTTTGAGACTCTCCAGAACACACAAGAACTTCAAACCATATGGCAGCGTGCAGGGCTGGCAGAGTACTTTGCAGCACCCTTACCCAAACCAGATGTCCTACGATGTTACTACTTGGTCTCAACATTATAGGCGAATGAAGAAAAAGATAAACCAAGAACATTTGTCCTTCCTTCTTTATTGGGCAACAATGAGTTGAAAAGGTTCGAACTCATGTTGGAATTGGTGAGATCTGCTTTGAACTTGCACGGCACACATGTGCCCTCTGAGAAGGATGCTCTTATTCCCACTAACATGAAGAACATGAAGCTACAAAAGTTAAAGGATATGGCAACACTCACACCAAATGTGTCCATTCCACTTCGAATGTGCATGCAACATTTTGCGTTTCCTGGGCAGGATCGATTCACACAACCCCACAAACGAATATGGTCCGCTCTTTACTTGGCAGAGACAGGTGCATTACCGATTAACCTTCCTGTATGGATTATGGAGCAGTTGTATGAAGCAAATAAAAGGTCATCTAGAAAGCTAGTGGTGAATGGTTGTTGTGCAATCACGCGCATCATCTACAAGTGCTTAGCATACGATGTGCCCATTGAGTGTGTGTTAGCCTAGTCACAACTACAAATGTTTAAGAGACTCAAAACTGCCACACATCAATCCAAGCGCATGAGGGGCTCAATTCCTTGTGTCCAGACACGTGAAGTTCTCACAATTCCGGAAGTCTCACCACGAGGGGTTGCCACCATGCCTCCCTTTACCATTCGCATACCTAGATCTAGATCTGAAAGCACATCACAAGCTGCCCCATCGACTCCTCCTGTCCCTCTTGAATTTGAATTTCCTACGACCGGAGACGTAGAAGGGATGAGTACCTTCGACTTTGAATCATTCTTGCAAAATACGCAACTCTCTAATGTAGATTTCTTTTCAGACACATAAGAGCAGGGCACCTCTTCCCAAAGACAGAGGAAATCCACAAAAGGCCACCATGTGCATTGGGATGATGATTAGAAGAGAACTTTATCTCAACAACTAGAACACTCAGAGGGAGAAGAAGACGAGGGAGAAGAAGCCGAAGCAGAAGAAACCACCGGAAGCCCAGCATATACAGCAGAACTTCGAAGGCTGTATCAAATCATGGAACGAGTGCAGTCGCAACAACTGCTCACCGAACAGAGCACTAGGGTGCTCATGGCTCAGCTATTAGAAGAAGCTAGAGTTGACTCGTTCAATATGATCCGCGAAGATTCCAAACACGACCACGGTCTGGTAAAAACATCTAGATTCCCATTACGACAATGGAAGGACCTATTATTACATCTGAACCCATTGAGACAACCTCCCAAGGAGCACTAACATCTGGCCAAGAGCTCCCAGTCACCCATGATGAATCAATCGAGCCAATACTACCAACCCCCCCACCATCACCTCCTAGAACAAAAGCTATGGGGATCACCTCGACTACTCACACCACAGAGCAAACATTCATCTTCCATACTCCCACCTCTGGTTCAACTTTGTTCTCCACCTTTGAAAACCCTGTCTATCAAGCCACCACCATCACAACCGAAGCAACCAAATCGCTCATGGAGACAGCCATAGGACAACCAGCCTCCACAACCTCTGTCATAGGCCATCTTGACACTAGATCCATATTTTTTATATTCCCTGCCACCACACTACCTTTCATGACCTTCCCGCCTCATTTCTCTCACTTCCCACCCCCCATACCACCAATCCTTCAACCCACCCATGACTACTTTTGTAGAATGTTTCAAGCCACCACCCAACCCTCCTCGTCAATCCCATTCCCACCATCCACACACCACTTATTCACCACTCTCACACACACACCACCTACCATTCCAATATACATGGTAGACACTACACTCACGTCCACCCCTGAGGGTATGGACATTTCACCACCAACAACACCTCCACCTCCCCCCACACTCCCACCTTCCCCCATCCCCCCTCCACTAATCTCACCAGCACACACATCTCCTATAGACACAATGTTCACACTTCCCATTCCCCAATTCCCTCAGCTTGCATCTTCCATTATACAAATCACACCTTCATCCATAGGCAATGCATTTGAAACCATGATTGCATGTATGTCACAGTTAAGGACAAAATACAATGTGCTACAGGCACATAGTCAAAGGTTACAAGAGCACTCGGAAGCATTACAACAATGCCTCGATACACTGGAAGAGGACAAAGCCAGTCTCCAAACTCAATTTCAAACCTTACAACAGGCTCACGGCATATTGGAGACACAATTTCAAAACATAGATCAGGAAGCGATCCAAGGGTTGGAAAGCCATTTGCAGATACAACAGGAAAGAAATTCCAAACTCCAGCGCAATATGGCCCTACTCAAATGACACCTTGCAGTAGCACATGAGGAAAATAGATGTCTCCAACAACAGAACTAGGAAAACTTAGAGGCAGCCATCGAAAGCACACCCGGGGCACTCATTAGTCCCTCCAAGTTTCAAGCGGTGACCCCAGAGAGCATCAAAATCATTCTTGAAGACTATGCCACTTTACTCGATGCACATGACCAGTTATCAGAAGAACTGGGTCAACTGAAGCAGACAAGACATAAAGAAATGATAGCGGATCCCCAAGCTACTGACTCAACCACTTGACTTATCACAGACTCTGAGGCCCTTCAAGATCTCCAAAAGCAAGTCGTAGAATTGCAGGCACGTCTACGACAATACGAAAGACCATCCCCCCTGAGTTGCCCACAGATGAAGAGACAGTCTCCATTCCGATGTAACAAACATTTGAAGAGGAATATGATCCGCAACCCTTCCCAGGGGGATGACAAATGGAAGAAGGACAGGATATTTTCGAAGCACCACGACCCCCATGGCTATGACAAGTGGAAGAAATGGGGAGTTCTCATGAAGAGTGCACAATAGTGCAAAATCAAGCCATGAGAGTCATAGAAGAAACCGTGTTACAATCCAATTACTTCAAGAACTTGTCATCTAGATGCCTCATCCTCTCATTAGAACTCCAATATAGGCCTTACTATGTTATTCTGGCCGACTACAATGCAGAAATAAAGAGAGTCACGGGTAAGATTCCTTCTTTCGCTACCTAGTTCCAACCCGAAGACCTTCCTCCAGAGGTGCAGAAAGGCAAAATCGATCAACTGAAATGGCGCTAGAAACTTCTAGAGACATATCCCAAAATGCTACGCACATGGAACAACGCGCCTTTACATCTACTCTACAATCCATGCTATGGCCCCATTCCACGACGAAGATCATGGAAAGCCTTGAACATAAAGGTACATAATAATGCTCAATGTAAGGAGTGGCTCGATTATCCGTACATAGCGCCACCGTAGGGACCACCCTCAACAGCCTACATGATCGAAACAATTCGACATTGGATCCCTCGATTGAAATCCATGCCAGTAGTCGTTGGTCAAATGATGCTTAAGTTTTCGGATATGATGCAGGTCGTGCTCAAAACTTTTAGAAATGCAGAAGCACCACATGTACGTCTACTGGGGTTTCCAATGGAAATTATGATTTGGTGTATGACATGAGCACCACCTCCAGCATTCATGTGGCTTATGCTTGGCATGCACGCATCAAATACCTTCTCGGGTGTTTCAAACAAACATTCAAAGACATGTTCTGAACAGGTTTTTGGGAGTATGACTTGAAGGTCTTCGCACCTATGCCCACACACCTGCTTCATCTCTTTGCATGTGAACAAGCCATGTACTCTGAGTACTACACGACACCGCAACCAGATGTATCGACCACCCTATAAGAGAGCAGAGGTCTGTCAGGGGCGACAGACGCTAGAGAGGGGGGACTGTTGGCATACAAGTCATAAGAAGAGCATGCAGGCACAAAGGAACAGTCATGCACAATATGGCAACAAAGCCCAATCATTTTTTTCATAAACTATTTCCAACTCAAGTGATTTTCATCACTACACACACATTGTAAATCCCGTTTTTGGTAGAATGGACTCCATGTTGTTCAAGCCGAGGATTCCTCGAGCTTGAGGAGTATTAGAATTAGCTACATAGCAATTTTCATAATTTTTAAACTCCATTTGAGCCCTCAAATAGGCTATTTTTAACTAGGTCGGACACTAGGTCTAGACAAGGCCAAAGCTAATCAAAAAACTATAAAAAGAGCTAAAGAGCTCATTTTTGGGGTTAGATTGTTAGTGATTTCAACTTATGTAAGAGACTTTTTGAATAATGCAAAGAACTCCATTGTTCCTCTCTTTGTTCTTCCTTATGTGCAGGTGTGTGTGTATGTGTGTGCATGTTTGTGTGCTTCTCACACACGCACTTGTGCCTTCACTTGCTCATAGTCTTCATACTAGTCCTCATGTCTCCACGGATTGACAATTACAAGGTGGATCTCCTCACGTTGGTACTTGCCATTGTGCTAGAGTGACACTCGCTCATCATCATCCCTACCATCCATACTCCCTCCCTACCTTCATCTCCACCTTAGTGAAATTCCACCAATTTTGATCATATTCTCTCCTTCCCTTCATTCTTCTCATTTCAATTGTGTGTGTGTGTGAGAGAGAGAGAGAGATCATGCATGCTGTGTTTTTGTGTGTTTTGTGAGCTTTCTAGGAGGTATGAGCATCCACAACAGCAAAAATGGATCCAATAGGTACAAAATTTTTGTGTGTGCATCCCAAGATGAAGATCTTTGTCAATCACGATAGACAATACAACTCATCATTTAGTAAAACAAAGTGCACCACACCTAGAGAAGAGACGATGCACATCACATATATGTAAAAACTTTTAGAAAATATCCGTTTTTTCAATCGATCAAGATAGATACCTCTTTCCATCAAGACAAACATGTGTCAATTGCCGATTGATGAGAGACAAGCCCCGACAGACAAGTGTCCATTGTGATCGGTAGTCTAGGCATCATGATAGACAAAGCTTCTTCAGCATTTTAGTCAATCAGAACAGATAGACCATCAATCATGACATACAGTTGTCCATTGTGTGAAAGATAGTTGTCCACCACGATGGACTAGTCAATTGCGATTGACAACCCTCGATAGACAGTGTGTCCATTGTGACAGACAAGCCTTGTCAATCGAGATAGATAGCCATTTTTTACCAAAAAATAGGGTTTTAAATTTTTTTAATTTTTGAGCTAAAATTTGGTATCTTTTAGGTAATTGGAGCTCTTGAGCAAGGCAAAAAGGTTAGCTCGCACATAGATTGCACTTGGGGTGCATGCTTCTTGTATGTTGAAATACTTATAGGAGCTTTAGACTCAAGGTTGTGTGAAGAGAGATGGTGGATGCAATCCAAAGATGAGTAGGTGCTGCTACAACCAGCTTCACACCAGCCAACTGAGACTTCAGAGTTAATTAGTAGACCCTTTAAGCTTCCTAAATCCACCAAAATATCAGCCAAGTACTTTGGAACATGTATCCCAAAAGTTTAAGTCAAGACAGACTAGTTGCGAAATGACTAGCTCCCAAAACTTGCATTTTGGACATACACCTACTGGAAAAAATGAACATTGCTCTCAACTTGGTAGGAATTAGAAAAATTCCTTTTGGGCATAGCAAATAGACTTAGCAAGCTTCCCAATCCAATTTAAAACACTTCAAATGATGCACTGAGCACTGAGAACAAGATTTATCAATTTCTGGAACATGCCCACCATTCTCGGGGCTCTGTGGAGATAGACCAGTGAGCAGTAAAATGCATATATCTCCAAAATTATAAATCCAATGACCTTGAAAACGGATATGCAGAAACTAGACAGTAAGAGCTATCCAACGCACATTAAATCACCGAAAAACAATAAGTAGAACGCGAGATATGACCTTCTGAAGGTACTGCTGTGAGTGAGTATAGCAGAGAACAAAACAGAGGAGTAGATGATAATAAATGTATAGATTCACATATGATTACAACCACATTGGCAATGAATCTTTGCACAATGGGAGTAGAATGATAGAGCTATGGATTAAGCTCTTCAATCTCTACAAAATCACATGAAGTGGTCACGTACAAGGCTTGCTAATCGCCTCTTCCTTCTTGCTCTTTTTATAGCTATTCTTGGAGGGAGTTTTGAATTCGAATTCGAATGGCTCCACCTAAAAGTGATCCCCAAAGTTAGGAGATATTCCCTCAGCTAAAAAAGTCGTGGGTTTTGGTAGTTAGAGCCACGAAATTGTTTTTACATCATGCATGAGGTAAGCCATCCTTTTCCATTTTCTTTTTTCAATTACAAGAGATAAAAATGAACTCTTTTACAAGAGGTGTTCACATGACTAGTCATGTGACTTACAAATGAGGATGATATCAAATATATCAAGCATGTAGGCTTGGGTAAAATGCACCAACAGCTCCCCCTCAAGCCTAACATGCTTGGCCTTCAAATAAGTCTTCAATTGTCCTTGATTTCCTGCAAGCCAATCATCAACTTGAATCTACTTAACTTCATACCATCAAGAGCTTTAGTCAACATGTCGGCACATTGCATATTTGTAGAGACATAGGATAGTTGAATATCCTTGCTCATTAGCTTCTCCCTTACATAATGGTAGTGGACTTCAATATGCTTGGTTCTAGCATGGTATACCGGATTAGCTGCTAGATGTAGTGAGCTTGTGTTGTCACAAAAAATGTGAGGTGTTGAAGAATGAAGTCCAAGATCTGTGTACAAAGACTTTAACCACATGATTTCTTGAGTTGTATTAGCCAAACCTCTATATTCTACTTTAGTAGAAGATAATGCCATGGTTGGTTGCTTCTTTGATGACCAAGAAATGATTTTTGAACCTGCAAATGATATATACCCTGATGTGCTTCTTCTATCATCTTTAGATCTGGCCCAATCTGCATCTGAGTAGACCTTTAGCTCAATATCTGAAGTATATGAATAGAAAAAACCTTCATTCATGGTCCCCTTTAGGTACTTGAGGACTCTCTTGGCCGCTTCCATATGTGGTCTTCTCTGCTTATGCATACATTGACTCAATATGCTAACACTATAGCATATATCCACCCTTGTGAGAGTTGCATAATTCAAACTTCCAACCAAGCTTTGATAGCTTGTGATGTCTTCAATTGGCTCTCCTTCATAAGCACTAAGCTTATGATTTTGCTCCATAGGTGTACCTGCACACTTGGTATTTTCCATCTTGAATTTGACGAGCATGTCATGGACATACTTCCTTTGTGTGATGTATATACCTGAATCTGTGTAGATCAACTCCAATCCAAGAAAATAAGTGAGTGGTCCGAGGTCACTTATTTTGAACTCCTCCTTCATTTGACTCTTTACCTGTTTGATTCCTTCAAGATCATTGCCTGTGATAATAATATCATCAACATACACACATAAATAGATCACTTCAGATCCATTCCTCTTTATGAAAAAAGAGGTATCCGCCTTGCTAGCTTTGAATCCTTGGTCCTGCAAATAAGTCACCAATCTGAAATTCCAAGCTCTTGGAGCTTGCTTCAATCCATACAAAGCTTTCTTTAATTTGCATACATAGTTAGGATGATGTGCATCCTCATATCTAGGAGGTTGTGCCATATACACTTCCTCAGAAATCCATCCATTCAAGAAAGCATTCTTTACATCAAGTTGATAAAGATTCCAATTTCTAGATGCAACAAGACTAATGAGAACCCTAATTGTAGGCATTTTTGCAACAGGAGAGAAAATCTCCTCATAATCAATACCATGGGTTTGAGCAAACCCTTTAGCAACTAACCTTGCTTTGTGTCTATTTATACTTCCATCTGGATTCCTCTCGATTTTGTATATCCATCGAGATCCAATTACCTTCATAGATGGCTTGTTAGGTACAAGCTCCCAGGTGTCATTCTCCTTCAAGGCTTCCATTTCTTCATTCATTGCATCTCTCCAAGCTTTCTTGCTTTGTGCTTCTTCGAATGTGGTAGGTTCTTCATTGGTTGAATCCTTTGCAATGTAGATTGAGTGCTTCGTGACCAAAGAAGTATCATAACCAAACCTCTATGGTTTCTTCTTCTTCTCCCTCGAAGACCTTCTAAGTGGTTGATGTGAGCTCTCGGGTCCATATGTAGCATCCTGCATCTTTGCTTTACCTTTGTTCTTCCATAGCTTTAGTCTTTCCAAGTCTTCTAGGTCAATCTCCGAATCACTTTCTTCAATCTGGTTTGGCTCCTTTGGTTGAAGTGATGGACAATCTTCATCCAAGTCATATGGCAGCTTCATTTTCCTGTCATCATCAAACCATGATTTGTTTTCATCAAAAATTACATTTCTACTCACAGAAAATCCTTTATTGGTTGGATTGTACAATCTATATCCTTTTTGGTTTTGGTCATAACCAATAAATACACACTTCTCTGCCTTGGGATCCAATTTCCCTCTTACTTGAGAAGGAATGTGAGCATAGGCTAAGCATCCAAAGATTTTGCAATGCTCTAGACTAGGTCTTCTTCCATTCCACACTTCATATGGAGTGGTTCCATCTAGTGACTTAGATGGAAGTCTATTTATGAGATATGTGGCTGTCGACACAGCCTCTGCCCATAGGTAGTTCGGCAATCCCTTTTCGTTGAGCATGGACCTTGCAACTTCGAAAATAGCTCTGTTCCTCCTCTCTGCTACACCATTGAGTTCGGGTGTATACCTTGTAGTGACTTCCCTTTTAATGCCTCTTTCATGCAAGAAGGCATCAAATTCAGAAGAGAAGTATTCTCCTCCACCATCTGATCAAAGTCCTACCTGTTTGGTTTTCAACAAGAGCAATATACTTCTTAAAGCAATTAAACACTTCATCCTTGTGCTTCATGAAAAACAGAATGGTCCACCTGCTACAATCATCTATGAAAGACACATAATATCTTGAGCCTGATATAGATGGCTCCTTACTTGGACCCCACACATCCGTGTGCACTAGATCCAAAGGATTTTGATACATATATCCTTTCTTATTGAAAGGTTGTCTATGAGCCTTGCCGAGTTGACAAGCTTCACACTTATAAATCATGTGTTGCCTTGTGATATTAGGCAAACCAAGCACACTTTGGTCCCTGCAAATCTGTTTGAGTGTCCTCTCACCAATGTGAGCAAGCCTTTTGTGCCATATCTCCAACTCTGTTAGAGTTTGAGATCCATAGCTAAACAAAGCTATGTTCTTTGTATCTTCCACTTCAAAAGTGAAAAGCCTTCCTATCTTTTCTCCTTTGGCAATCCTTCAAAAGCCTTGCCTTGGGTCTTCAACATATGCTCCAAATCGGTTGAATCTAACCTGCAATCCTTTTTCAACAATCTGTCCAACACTAATTAAATTTTTGGTAATTGTAGGGACATACAGGACTTTGCTTAAGAGGTTCATATTCCCATCCGATGTCTTCACATTAAAGAGAAAGAAAGAATCTATGTGATGAAAACTCACATGGAGTGCCTGAGGGAAACAAATTCATGAACCTCAAATCAAGAAAGTACATAGGAAAGGCTGATCGACATAGTGTTAGGTCATCTTGAAGCTAGCATCAGAACCACATCACGATCTTGGGCTCAACAACTGAGTGGTTACCCTTATGAAATAAGATTAGAAACAAGTGAGTCACAGATGTCTTACAAAATGGAGACACCAGAGGGTGCTTCAAGGTTAGCCTACTTAGAAAGACATGAAGGACCACACAAAACTTAGTTAGAGTACATTCGAACCAACCAATTATGTGCTCGTATCTATGAGTATGATTTACGGAGTTTTGTCGTTCAATTGAGAAACCTTGATCAACCCATTGGATTGGAACCTTGTGGTTAAATTTGAGAGAGACTCATATATCCATAAGGGGGGAACAATGTACATAATTTCTAATCAACCCCACATTACTAATGAATTTGGAATAGTAATTCTCGAAGAAAAAAGAGGCGACTTAGAGCAGGAACAGTTAGATGGTGAACCTAGAACACCAAGAGGGAAATCAGTGTTGACATAAATACTCAACCCAGAATGGATCCCTCAAGATAAAAAAAGTATTGAGTTTTTTATTAAATAGGGATACTGATGAGGCATTCTGGAGGTATAGGTATGAGAAACTAAGCAAACTAGGAACAATCACAATCTATGAGTTCAAGGATCAAGAGGCACTGGGAAAAGTGGTGTACTTAGACAACACTTCAAAACGAGTGTCTTTGAGCATGGGATGCACGCCTTGTTGGTGCAGGACAATCAACAACTGATGATTTGGACAAGGATTGAAGTCAAATAATAAAGCTAAGATCAAATTTTGAAGCTTGAAGATTAGTGCATGGTTAGAAAATGAAGACTTGTATATACATGTACATTAAGCTTAATATTAGTTCACTTACACCTTTGTAATGGTGATGAGTTTGTACATATATGCCTATATATACAAGTATAGAGTCGGGAAAAAAGGGAGAGGAGAGATATAAACCAATCATAGATGAGTAGAAGAAGAATGTATGTGATGAATGAATGAGATTCATCAAATTAGTTGTTTTCATGAGAATAGAAGAAAACTTCTGAAATCTGTGTTGCGATCTTTTCTCCATTTCTCTTCCTATGCTTGATCATATCATAAATCCTTTTGTAGATGCCTAAGTCCATAGTTAATGCATCTATAGTCAAAATTTCAGATTCTAATTGTAATGAGGCTGAGAGAATTGAAGACTCGAACATTTACATGTGTAAATGGAAGAAGTGAAGTCAGGAACAATTGCAATCCCAATGGTTAATGTTTTGATCAAATCTCCCTCCACAATGTAAAGTTTTGAGCAGATAAGCACTCATACTTTAAGTTGAAAGGTAGGCTACTTTTGGCTAAAAGGATTTGAATAAACAGTGTCTAGTTTGGGAGAGTCATGCATTAGAAGTTGTAGGTGTCAAAGTCGACTACAAAGAAGAACAGTTTCAGACATAGGTACAATGTTTGAAGTAAATCTTAAGATCTAATGAATTGTTTGGAGATATTTCACTTGGAGAAGGTGCACAAACTTTAGCAGACACCTTGTATAAAGTTTCATTAAAAACTTTACATATCTGATTAGTCAATGAGTGAATTAAGTGCAACAGACTTTTTTGAATAATTAGTTTCTTCTTAGTTAGTTCAAAGTTTGATAATTTGGTATTAGTCTTCCAAAATTGGTTGAGGTTTTGAGTTGTTCTTGATATAGAGGTGCTTTAACATCAAGGATAACATGTTCTTTTGGAGATTAACACTCTCCATGAGTGGTATCAGAGCAAGAATCATCAGAATTGAAGAAAGGAGGACCCCAATTGTTATAGTTATCAGAAATCAATCTTTGAAGATTCAAAAGGTTAAAGTTTGAAGTGAAAGCTAGAAAAGGAGGTCTGAAGCTATCAAGAAGATCAAAAGGAACTACATTCAAAGTAAAGCTACATTCCTTTTTCACAAATCTTGAAGAATTTATTGCACAGGTGAAGAAAGGATGGGAGATTCTCTTCAGATAGAGAAATTGGATAGAGAAAACTATCCTGCTTGGTCAATAAGGATGGAAGCTCATCTCATGAGCAAAGACTTGATAGGATACATCATAGGTGAAGAAGGAAAACCAGAAATTAGGGATCCTAGTGTTCCAAGAAGGGAAGAGCTCTCAGTTTTGAAGACATGGATGAAGAAGGATGCTCAAGCAAGGAGCATTATCTACATGGGAGTCAATGATTACTTGCTACCTCACATTAGAGGACTTGAAAGTGCAAGTGACATATGGAATGCTTTGGAGGAGCATTTCCAAAACACTAAAAAGTCAAGAAAGGCATCTTTGTGGGAAAAATTCACCACATTCATGAAGAAGGCTTCTCAATCTATTTCTGATTATGTAGCAAGGATGAAGGACATTGCAGATGCATTAGGAGCAGTTGATGAAGATATTGAAGAAGACAAATTGGTAAGACAAATTCTCACACATTTGAGAGGAGATGATAAGTGGAAGCCATTCATTCTATCCACTAAATTGTCACTAGATCATTTCACTCCTGATTTGAATCAATTGCTAGGACATATGCTAACCTTTGAGCAGGATGTTAAAAGTGATGTTGTTAAGAGTACAGGTCAAGCAATGTATTCAAAGGATAAGAAGAAGATTAACAAAGGCAAGAAACAATTGAATGAAGATGAAGGCACTATGATTCAAGCTAACTTCGTAAGAGGAAGAGGAGGTGGCAAAGAAGAGGAAGAGGCAGAAGCAATAAGGATGGTATCAAAGCTTGCTGGATTTGTGGTAAGACTAATCATTTAGCTCATGAATGTTGGCATAATAATAAAAATGGTGGAGGATACAAAGTTTAATTCAAGAGGAAGAGGTAATAGAAATCAGAGAGGTAATTTCAGAGGTAGAGGTAGTAGAGAGTTACTTTGGAAGAAATGCAGATAGGGGCTTCCAAACTCAATCCTACAATAATACCTACTACAATTATGCTTCAGATCAGAAGGAGGATTCAACCTTAATTATGAATGCAACTTGTGAAAGACAAAGTGAAGATCAAAAGACTCAGGGTGTAGCAATCACCTAAGTGGCAATATAGCTTTGATGACTGATTTGGAGAATAAGATGTAATCATGTAGTTCAAATGGGTGATAACACAAAGCACAATGTGAAGTCCATTTGATCAGTAAAGGCCACGGATGGAAGCACTCTTTTGAGTAAGGTTTTGTATGTTCCTACAATCCCAAAGAATCTGATAAGTGTAGGGCAAATTGTAGAGAAAGGCTATGAAGTAAGGTTCACTAATGATGGAGTTTTTGTGGAAGACCCTAGCAATGGGTATAAACAAATTGTTTCAGAAGAGAAAGAAGAAAGGCTGTTCACATTGAAGATTCAAGGCAATGTTGGTCATGCCTTGTTCACTTATGGAGGACATAAGATCTCTGAGTTAGATCTTTGGCATAAAAGGCTTGGACATTTCAATGAAAGAGGTATTAAGGATATGATCAATAATGGTTCGGTGCTTGGATTACCTAATGTTGCCGGTCAACACATGACATACTGTTGAAGCTGAAGGTCAAGGAAAAAGCACATGAGCACATCAAAGAGGTGGACACACAAGAAGAAGGAGCAACTAGGGAGCTCCAAGAAGTACATGTCAAGTTTTCAGAACAATCCCTATAAAAATAGTGATTTTCATCACTAAAAACCATTGTAAATACCATTTTCTTTTTTTGTAACTCCATTTCGTTCAAGCCAATGAGTCCTTGAGCTTGAGGAGTATTAGAAGCATCATCCTACAAATTTTCATAATTTTTAGACTTCGTTTGAGCCCTCAAATAAGCCTTGGAACCTAATTTTTAACTAGGCCGGACACTAGGTCTGGACAGGGCCAAAACTAGTCAAAAAACTATAAAAAGAGCTAGAGAAATCATTTTTGAGGTTAACTTGTTAGAGAATAGAGCTTTTGTAAGAGAACTCTTTTGCAATCGAAGCTTTCCATTGTTCCTCTCTTTGATCTTACCTTGTGCGCGTGTGTGTGTATGTGTGTGCATGTTTGTGTGCTTTCACTCACGCACTTGTGCCTTCACTTGCTCGTGGTCTTCATACCGGCCCTCACGTCTCCGCAGATTGAAAAGTAAAGGAGGTGGTGCTTACGCTTGAGCTACACCAAATTTTGGCGCCGTTGCCGGGGAGAGAGCTTCAAGGACGAGCGTTGTGATGGTAAGATCGTAGATTTGCAACGTTGGAAGGTAAAAAAACTGTCATTTTTGTTCATTTTCTGATTTTTCTTCTTCATCTTCATCATCATCACCATCTCCATCTTCTTCCATCTTCTTCTTCATAGAAATTTCTTTTTTTTTTTGTGCATTTTCACCATTTTCATACCATCTTTCATGCATTATTGTGCGAGGAGGAGTTAGGAAGTGCAAGAGAGAGCAAGCGCTTGTGTTATTTCATGATTTTCTGCACTTATGGAGCTCGCCATTGCTCGGTGCTCAGAAATTCAAAGTTCCCGCCAAAAAACACGATTCTGTGATGAAAATCATGATTCTGTGAAAAATTCAAATTTTTTTTTAAAATCATGATTCTCTGTTTCCCGCCTAAAAGCCTTTTGAAAAGAACACGATTCTGGGATCATTCTCAAAATCACGATTCTGTGGTTGTGCTCAAAATCGCGATTCTCTAAATTTTTGAAAACCACAATTCTGAGGCAAAATCGCGATTTTCTAGTAAAAACACGACCTTGAGAAAACATGATTTTCAGTGGGCTCAAAATCACGATTTAAAAAAAAACCACGATTCTCTGTTGGCAATCGCGATTTTCAAAAAACACGATTCTCTGTTGGCAATCGTGATTTTCAAAAACACGATTTTCATCCAAGGCACAAAATCGCGATTTTAAGAACACGATTTAAAAAAAAAACACGATTTTCATCCAAGGTACAAAATCGTGATTTTCAGAATACGATTTCCAATCAAAATGGCGATTCTCTGGTCAAAAAACACGATTTTGAGAAAAATACGATTTTCATTCAAAATTGCGATTTTGTGGTCATTCTCAAAATCGCGTTTTTCACGATTCTCACTCAAAATCGCATTTCTTGGGGATTGCTCAACATCGCGATTCTCTTGATTTCACAGCATCGCGATTCTCTTGATTTCACAGCATCGTGATTCTCTTGATTTCACAGCATCGTGATTCTCTTGATTTCACAGCATCCCGATTCTCATGATTTCACAAAATCACGATTTTCACACAAAATCGTGATTTTTTCCAAGAGGTCTTGTTTGCCTGTTTTGACCCCCAGGAGCCTGATTTGACATAACTTTTTCATCCAAAGTCCATTTTTTGAGCTCTATAGCTCGTTAGAAAGCTCGTTTTGAATCCTGCACGCCAAGGTGGGACTAGGGAACCAAGGGGACTCCAATGGATTTGAAGTTGACCCTCAGGTGGGACTAGGGAACCAAGGGGACTCCAAAGGATTTTGAACCATACCAAGGGGAAATCTTGGACTCTTAACCAAAGCTTATGAACCTGAGATCTGGTAGACACCTAGGCAAGGATAGACAAAGCATTAGATCTTCTTAGTCTAGTGTCAACCATACAGCTAAGTCTTGGGCACAACAACTAAGTGGTTGTCCTTACGTACTAAACTCTGACACAAGTGACTCAGAAATGTCTTTAAGCATGCGAAAACCTGCAGGGGGCTCAGGAACTACCTATCTACAAACACCAGAAGGTCCCTATAAGACACAATTGGAATATATTTGGACCAACCGATTAGGTGCTCGCATCTATGAGGATGGCCTGAGGCGATCAGTGGTCCAACTCAAAAATCCAGATCAACCCTTTGGACTTGAACACCTAGTCAGTTTAAAGAGGGTTCATACATTGATAAGGAAGGAACCATGTATTTGGTCACCAACTTACCAGATAGGATCGATGAGTTTGGAAATATCATTCCTGAGAATGAGATAGGAGACCTAGAACAAGGAAATGTAGGACAAGGACCCCAAACTCCTAGAGGTAAGTCGGTTTTGACCAGAGTGATCACACCAGATTGGATCCCTCAAGACAACAAAAGCATAGAACTATTCTTGAATAGAGAAATAGAGGAAGCCTTTTGGAGATTCAAGCCAGATCAACCTAGCCAATTGGGTATAATCATCATCTACGAGTTCAAGGATCTAGAGATACCAGGCAAAGTTGTCTACCTGGATAACACATCAGAGAAAATATTCTTGGTAACAGAACATGATAGACATGCATATACGTGGAAGAGCGAATTGATTTTCCCTCCATCAAGATCCAATGTTTCCCATGGCCTCCAAGGAGTAGGATCATCCCAAGCTCATGAAGCCCAACTAGAGAGAGACCTGAGGTAAGTTTTACACACACTGTGGGCAGAAATAGATTAGGATGTGAAAATGAAAGACCTGAAAGAGAGAGACATCAACCCACTCAAGTAATCAAGGAAATGAAGAATTATTTTGACGGGGCAGGAGATCCTTATGACCATGTGGCCGAGTTCAAATAAGTGTTAAGAGCTGAACAGGTTGAGGATTTGTTCACCCAGTACGAGGCATTTGGTTTGACTCTTAAGGGCACTGCCTTGGCTTGGTTTCAACCACTGAGTAGTCGCAGCTATTGCGATATAGGTCAGCTGCTAGACGAATTCATTGTAGAATTTTCCAAGAGTGGTATCAGGCATAACACATCATCTTTGATCCACTCTTTCAAGCAGACACCCCAAGAAACAGTGCGACTAGCAGGTAGAAGGTTCAGATAGTACAGAAAGATGCCCTGCTCCAGAGTTACCCACACCAGCCAAACAAGTGGCTTTGTTCTTAGATGGCTTACCGAAAACAAACTTAAGATTATATGTGTACTTGAAAGAGCCTAGATCCATAGAAGAGTATGTGCGGACGTGCATTGACATAGAAGATAACTTGGGTGAGGAGTTAGGATTGTCCAAACTCTATAAGGATTCTGATAGTTCTACTAGTCATACTGCAAAAATCTCCACGGAAATAGATGAGATAGCTGAGCAAGTTGCCAAGAAGCTAGGAGTCCAAAATAGACAAACACAAAGAGTCACCTCATTGAACCCATGTTATACCTGCGGAGGGGACCACATGGCTAACGTATGCCCAATGCAAAACCAAAACATTAGAGAAAGGAATGCTCCATATTGCACTATTGAGAGAAAATACACAAACCACACAACTCAAGAGTGTCCCTACAATAGGCAGGCTGTTATACAAACTTATCAGCAACCTTAGCAACAAGGTAGGTATCAGAACCAATACCAACAGCCATATTATCAACCACAACAGCAATATCAGGCACAATATAGGCCACAACCAATCTTGGGAAACCAACCACCAGCTCTTGCCAACGTGATTCCAGTCAAGTATGTTGTGGGAGAAGAAAATCTAAATAGAGCATTGGTGCCACTAACCCCATTGATACCAGATAATGACTCTCATGCTCATAGTTCAGACTACTCCCATGAAGGTAGTCCACATGCTTATTACACTGAGTCGCCTAAGCATAGTGAGATTTACTCGTATCAATATGAGGCACCACCTATGGAGCAAAATTGGGAGCCAGAATACTCCAATGTCATGTACACAAATCCTAACCCTAGGCCCCAATTGAGACAAATGAGAGCACAAGCCCCTAGAGGATCTTGTTTCAGATGTCAAGGTGACCATTTCATTCGTGATTGTCCCCACCCACCATCTCCGGGATAAGGACAGGCTATCACAATACAAGCCTTTTGTCCTGAATGTGGCAAAGACCATCTCCCCAGAGATTGTCCAAAAAACCTCTCCAGTGTACCCAAGATTACGCCCATTAATGTGGTAGGCTTAGTGGCACATTCAAGTGCCAGTAGCAGTAATGTGGCTCCTGTACAGGCAGTTACTAGGGCACAAGCATTAAAACAAGATAAACCAGCAGAACAATTGGAGTCGAGTGAATCAGGAGAGCCTAGTAAGAGGAAAACAAGAACATGGAAAGATACCAGAGAGAAGGCCAATCGCAAGTGGAATAAAAAGTTATCAGAACTAGAAGAAAGCTTGAAAGACGCAAAAACAAAAATAGAAGACATTGCATCTCAAAACCCCTCGCATGCCAAAACTCCATCCACTCCATCTCATCCCACCCCACCACCCATTGTAAATAGGCCGCAACCAGGGTCTGTTCTTGCAGATCCAACCCTAGAAGGCTTGGACATGATGTTCAAGGCCTACCAGGCTCGACTTCAAGAAGGGCCTACAGCTGCAAACCTAGACAAGAGTTAGCCTAGAGCGGACTTAGAGATTGAACGGATGAAAATGTGCATGAAAATGGTAGAACAATCTCAAGCTATACTCGAGACTAGTCAAAAGTTCAATCAGACAAACTCTGTCAAACCGGATTTGCATTTCCATGGCTTACTAGAAATATTAGAGCAATTGGTAAACAAACCACAAATTTCTTTACCTCCACAGGCTCAACCAGTTATTGAGAGAAGAAGCTCACCACCAATGGGAGCTTATGTTCCTAATTCCACGGATGCTCGAATACCTCCTTCAATTTAGGAGCACTCTCAAGAGTTCTTGCAAGAAATACAAGAAGATAAATGGGCCAAGGAGAAGGGTAATCCTCCTCCTATTCCTAAAATTGATGATCTTCATGATCAATTTCCCCAAGACATTCCATCTATTTACGGAGATCAAGTAGAGCAACAAGAAGACGAAAGGTTAGATTTTGAATCTAATACCTTAGAAGAACTGCCTCAATTTCCAGGCCCTTGGGAATCTGAATCTCTTCAGATCAGAGCTCCCACAATATTGGTAAGAAATGAAGACTCAGTGGTTCCAAGGAACACTAATGTTGTGAAGAACACCAAGGTTCAATGTCACCTCACTATAGAAGAGTTGCTCAAAGCAAAACGTGAGCTATGGAATCATCTGAAGGATCATGTTCTAGAACTTGATTCCAATATGCAAAAAGCAGGCTCTAAACACAAAGTTCGAGAGATACCTCTAGACAAAATAGGGGACATGTGTGAGGGTGAAGAAGGTAATACTTATCTTCCAATCACCTATCAAGGTTACACAACCAAAGCAATCATAGATTCAGGTGCTGGTGTTGCTATTGCGACCACCTCTTTGTGGAAGCAATGGGCAAACCCACATTAAGACCAACTAGAATGAAGCTTCAAATGGCTGACGGCCATTCTGAAAGACCTCTAGGATTGCTCGAAGGGATAACTCTAACCACTTGTGGTGTAGAGTTTGAACATACATTTGCTATATGTGACTTTGAGAAAAATAATGTCTATGAGATGATCCTAGGAAGACCATTCCTACGACAATTGCAAATAGTATAGGATTGGGGAACCAACTCCTTGTACTTGTAGCACTTAGGGGTCACCAGCAAGGTCAATTTGAAGGATTAGACCTTCAGAGATGTACCACCCCTACAGTGGAATTCTATCCGCAAAGCGAAAGAAGATTCTATCTCTGTGCATTCTGAAAGTTCACCTGATCCATCATGGCTGCATGAAGATACTCAAATGTGGATGTGCAAGGTCACAGAGGAAGAGGAAAAACGTTTAAAGGCAAGAGAAGAAGGAACTTCTCCAGGAGATAGACCAGTTAGAGACCCAGCCTACACATCGATGATCTTTCCAGATGAGGAATTTGAGCCTCATGGTTGGCCATAAATCTTAGCCACCATGGACATTACTGTCAATGAAGAACAATGGACACCTCATTGTAATGAGGAGGGTTATGATATTTCAGTGTTCATGTGTAAGCCCTTGCTAGAAGAATGTGACCCTAGTGATGTCATAGAAGAAGAAGAGAATGACGATGATATAGAGTCCATTGTGATGGATAGTTGCTTTAACTCAAAGCAGCACTATCTAAAAGATATAGGATTGTTCACCCAGAAAGAAGAAGAACCTCTCACAAGTATTAAAACGGTAAATTCAAAGGATGGAAGTGAGAACAGTTAAAAGAAAAAGAAAAGAAAAGTTGTGAAACAAGAAGAGGAGGAATCATTGTTTGAAGTACCAGAAAACTTCAAGAAATATGAAGTTGACGACCGCAAAATTTTGGTATGAATGCCTAAGAGAGAGGCCATCATAGGAGAATCATATGATAATAAAGAAAAGACCAAGAAAAATGTAGTGACCATTGAAGAGAACGAAAAGAGATGCACATATATAGGAGATGACCTAAGTGCAAGAGAAGAAATGGAGCTCGTAGCTCTATTAAGGGAATATAGGGATGTGTTTGCATGGCACTATAGAGACTTGAAAGGGGTAGATCCAAGAATTTGCTCTCATACTATCCCCATGACTACTGATGCCAAGCCCACCAAACAGAAGCCCTACACATATAATGATACATATGCAGCCAAAATAAAAGAAGAAATTGATAGACTGATTGAAGTTGGATTCATCTATGAGATTGAGCATATTGAATGGGTGTCCCCCATTGTAGTGGTGCCCAAGAAGAACGGGAAGTTACGAGTGTGTATTAACCTTAAAAAAGTTAATGCCGCTATGAGGAGAGATAGTTATCCACTTCCAATCACGGAACACCTATTGGAGCGTGTTGCAGGCAAGGAAGTTTATAGCTTCCTTGATGGATTTTCAGGTTACAATCAAGTAGCCATTGCCGCAGAAGATCAACATAAAACAGCTTTTGCCACAGAGTGGGGAGTCTTTGCATTTTGTGTGATGCCATTTGGGCTCACCAATGCACCTGCAACATTCCAAAGACTCATGTGTCATGTCTTCAAAGAGTTCTTGCGAAAGAGCTTAGAAGTGTATGTGGATGATTTATGTGCTCATTCCCAAGAAAGAAGATTTCACATCCCTGAGCTCAGACAAATCTTCAACAAGTGTAGAGAATATCGAGTGTGTCTGAACCCAGAAAAGTGTGTGTTCATGGTGCGTCAAGGTAAAATCTTAGGTCATATTGTTTCTAAGAATGGAATCTCAACAGATGAAGATAAGGTACGAGCCATAGCGGAGCTGCCAAGGCCAAGGAATGTTAAAGAGTGTTGACAGCATACGGGTAGAAGCAAGTACGAACACACATGCAGATCTAGCACTAAGGCAACCCTTCATTTTTTTCAAAACCCCTACATCATTTTTAAGTGATTCTCATCACTAAAAAACCTTGTAAATATCATTTCACCTTTTTGTAGCTCCATTTTGTACAAGCCGAGGAGTCCTCGAGCTTGGGGAGCCTTAGAAGTAGTGTCCTGCCAATTTTCATAATTTTTAGATCTCGTTTGAGCCCTCAAATAAGCCCTGGAACCTAATTTTTAACTAGGCCGGACACTAGGTCTGGACAGGGCCAAAGCTAGTCAAAAACTATAAATAGAGCTAGAGAGCTCATTTTTGGGGTTGGCTTGTTGTAGTTTGAGCTTGTATGAGAACTTTCTTGCAAGAGAAGTGATTCCATTGTCTTACTCTCTTTGTTCTTGCCGTGTGTGCGCGTGTGTGTGTATGTGTGTGCATGTTAGTGTGCTTCTCACTCACGCACTTGGGCTTCCACTTGCTCGTGGTCTTCATACCATCCTCACGTCTTCCCGGATTGACATTAAAGGAGGTGCTACTCATCACTGAGCTACACCAAATTTTGGCGCCGTTGCCGGGGATCGAGCTTTGAGGACGAGCGTGTGATGGTAAGACGTAGAGAGGACGCGTTGGAATGGTAAGTAGTAGGTAAATTTCTGATTTTTCTCCATTTTCATCTTCATCTTCACCTCCACCTCCATCTCCACCTCCACCTCCTTCTCCACTACATATTCCCTCTTCCTTATCATTCCCTCATTTGTTGTGTGCGAGTTTGAGAGAGAGCGAGTGTGTGTGCTTGTCTTTGTGTGTTTTTTGCATGTTTCTTGCAGGTGGCAGCTCCATCATCATCTCCAGCAAGCTCAGCAGGTACAGAAATTGTCTGCACAGTCACCGAGGCGTTGAGCTCGAGCTATCGCGACACTCCGAAAATTTCACCCAATCACGATTCTGAGTGCACCACGACACTGCGCAGGCCTAGAGCTCCCAGGATCACTAGACAGAACAGAAAAATTCACCATATCCCGACCTATCGCGACACCCCGAGCTATCGCGACACCTCACGACCTATCGCGACACCCCGACCTATCGCGACACCCCGACCTATCGCGACACCTCACGACCTATCGCGACACTTCACGAGCTATCGCGACACCCCGACCTATCGCGACACTTCCCGACCTATCGCGACACCTCACGACCTATCGCGACACCTCACGACCTATCGCGACACTTCACGAGCTATCGCGACACCCCGACCTATCGCGACACTTCACGAGCTATCGCGACACCCCGACCTATCGCGACACTTCGACCTATCGCGACACCTCACGAGCTATCGCGACACCCCGACCTATCGCGACACATCACGAGCTATCGCGACACCCCGACCTATCGCGACACTTCGACCTATCGCGACACTTCACGAGCTATCGCGACACCCCGACCTATCGCGACACCTCGACCCGACCTATCGCGATACACGGCCTTTAACGCATGAAAATTTAGGGTTATTTTTGAGTGATTGGAAGGGTAGTTGAGCTTAATTTTGGGCACCTTAGCATAACTTTAGAACCTTGGAAGTGGGCAAAAGGCCTAGAAACCAGAGAGGGATCTCCTGAACCCCCAGAGCCTATTTTGACCCTTTAGTGCCTGAATGGTCATAACTTGACCATACGAACTCCGATTGATGAGATTTTGGTCTCGTTGGAAAGCTTGTTGAGAATCCTACGTGGACCTCGACTGGTTTTTGTAAGAATCATACACGGAGTTTTAGAACATGCATTTTTAAGTTGACCTTTAGGTGGAACTAAGTGGTCCTCAGATTCAGGGGGTACAGTGAGTTACTCCAGGGGGACTAAAATTATTGATGTGTGTTTTTTCAATTACTTGTGGTTTTAGAGCTATACTAACGGGTGAGCTTTTGCAGGAACTTTGTGTGCGCTCAAGGCAATCCAAAGCAAGCTAGCAAGGGTGAGTACCAAGCTTGGGAGAAGTCTTCCTGGGCTTGTGTAGCAGTCTGGTCAACCAGCTAATTGAGGTTGGAAGATCTCTCAACCCTCCTTTGTCAATTCCTAGCCTAGGCTAAGTACGACTTAGGTGTGGTAATTAATTAGGGCAACGTTAGGCACGAATCAAGTCCAAGAGTATTAACCAACCAAGTGCAGGAAGTAAATAGGTCTTAAGTGCGAAAACCCTAAGGGACAAAAGGTAAACGGGAATCGATCACTTATCAAGTGCAGAAATTCACTTAAGTACTCCTGACGACGCAATTTCAGACAAGACCATAAACATAATATTCAACTAAAAAGAACAAAGTGATTGGTGCAAAATCAACCTGCAACGAGAGTGTGCTTGGGTTCCAGGGGGTAAATAAATCAGGCATATGAACCTTAGATCAGGCAGACACTTAGGCCGAGACAGACAAAGCCTCAGATCTTCTGAAGCTAGTGTCAATCACACTGCCAGGTCTTGGGCCCAGCAGTTGAGTGATTTCCCATACACTCCCAGATCAGAAACAAGTGATTCTGAGATGTCCTATCACATGGAGAGACCAGTAGGTAGTTCAGGGTTGGCTTATCTAGAAAAGCCAGAAGGACCATACAAGACTCAACTGGAATACATCAGGACGAATTGTCTAGGTGCTCGCATCTATGAAGACGGCCTGAGAAGATCGGTGGTCCAGATTAAGAACCCCGATCAACCCCATGGATTAGACCACCCAGTAGTCAAGTTTGAGAATGGAGCATACCTAGATAAAGAGGGGACTATATATGTAGTCACGACTCTTCCTGATAGAACTGATGAGTTTGGAAATGTGATTGCTGAGACCGACATGGGTGATATAGAGCAAGGGAACTTTGAGAGAGAGCCAAGAACCCCCCGTGGTAAATCTGTCTTGACCAGAATCATGACTCCAGAGTGGATTCCACAGGATAATAAAAGCATAGATCTGCTTTTAAACCGAGAAACCGATGAGGCTTTTTGGAGATATAAATCTGCTCAACCTCAGGAAGCGAGTGCCCTCACAATATATGAGTTTGAAGACCCTGACTGCCCAGGTAAAGTAACATACCTAGACAATACATCAGGGAGGATCTTCGTGGTCACCGAGCATGGCAGACATGCCTATACATGGAAGGGAAAATTTGTTTTTCCCCAACCACGGTCTACTGTGTCCTTTGGTCACCAAGGAGCTGGGACCTCCCAAGCTCATGGGGCTCAGAGAGATAGAAGTAGAGACAAACCTGAGGTAAGTTTCGCCAACTCCCCGGGAAGAGAAAGAACGGGAACAGAAAGGAATAGAGTGGAACCTGAGAGACATAGAACCCCATGGAATCACAGGGACATTGACGATTTTCCTTTGCCAAGGCCGAGAGAGCACACTAGGACCCTACGACCAACTCAACTGGTGAAGTCCATGAAGAATTACTTCGATGGCACTGGAGACCCTTATGATCATGTGGCAGAATTTCGGCAAGTCTTGAAAGCTGAGCAGGTAGAGGACCTATTCACACAATATAATGCTTTCGGTCTAACCCTTAGGAACACTGCCCTTACGTGGTTCCAACCACTGAATGAGAGGCATTTCAGAAACATAGACCAACTCTTAGAGGCATTCATTGTAGAGTTCTCTAAGAGTGGCATAAGACACAATACCTCCTCATTGATTCACAGCTTCAAACAAACACCTCAAGAGACGGTCAGACTAGCTGGAAGAAGATTTAGACAGTACCTGGAGAGATGCCCGATGCCGGAGTTACCCACACCAGCCAAACAAGTGGCCTTGTTCCTAGATGGATTGTTGAGTACTAAGCTCAGGTCATATGTGTACCTGAAGGACCCTAGAACGATAGAGGAGTGCGTGCGCATGTGCATAGACATTGAGGACAATCTAGGTGAGGAATTAGAACTATCAAAAATCTATAAGGATTCTGATAGCTCTAGTAACATGGCATCTGGTCAATTCACATCCATCGAGGAACTTGCAGAGAAGGTAGCCCAAAAACTAGGTGTCTCTAGCAAGCAAATTCCAAGATTTGCCCCAGTTAAGCGGTGTTACAATTGTGGCGGTGAACATATGGCAAGTGTATGTCCCATTATGGCCCAACCTCAGGCGAATCCTAGTAGCCAGTACTGCACCATAGAGCGTAGGTACACAAACCACACTGCACAAGACTGCCCATATAACAAACAAACTGTTAGGCAAAATTACCCTCAGCCATATCCACAACAGGGTAGATACCAGAATCAGTACCCTCCACAACAATACAACAGACCACAACAAACTTATCAAGCACCTTATCAAGGGCAGCAGAGACCTCAACCAGTCCTAGTACAGCAACCCCCTGCTCCAACCAATGTGATCCCAGTGAAATATGCATCTGCTGAAGAAAATTTGAACAGAGCCATAGTCCCAATCACCCCATTGCTATCAGACAGTGATCCAAGTGACCATAGTTTTGACTCCACACATATTGATAGCCCACAGGCTTATTACATGCAGTCACCCGAGCATAACGAGTCATACTATTATGAGGACCCAAGTGAAAATAGTGGGGAACCTGAGTATGCTAATGTCATGTACACAAACCCCAACTCTAGACCTCAACCTAGGCAGACACGACCCCCATTTCCTAGAGGACCATGCTTCAGATGTCAGGGAGAGCACCTTATACGTGATTGTCCACTGCCTACCCCTACACAGCCTCAACCAGTAACCATTCAAGGCTTCTGTCAAGATTGCGGGAAAGAGCATCTCCTACGAGATCGCCCGAAGAACCCTAATAACATGCCTAAAATCACTCCTATCAATGTTGTTGGGTTAGTTGTAGACTCCACAGGGAGTGTGACTTCCACTGCACCTGTGCAGGTGATCACAAGAGCCCAGGCACTTCAACAACACCAAGGTGTTGGTCCCGAAAAGAGCCTCGAGGTGAGTGAAACAGAGAGCATACCCAAAAAGAGAACTAGCGCCTGGAAGGATAGTCGTGAAAGAATGAAGAGGCAATGGGCAAAAAAGATAAACGAACTTGAAGAAAGCGTGAGAGAAACCAAGGCAAAAATCACAGAGATCACATCTCAACCGCACTCCCACATACTTCCACCACTACCATCCCCATCACCCTCCATTTCTCCACCCTCTAATACACCCCTCGTAACCCACCCACCACCCCGAGTAGGATCAGTATTAGCTGACCCCACTCCTGAAGGCTTGGACACGATGTTCAAGGCCTACCAGGCTCGACTTCAAGAAGGGCCAACAGCTGCAAACCTAGACAAGAGTTACCCTAGAGCAGATTTAGAGATTAAACGGATGAAAATGTGCATGAAAATGGTAGAACAAGCTCAAGCTATACTTGAGACTAGTCAAAAGTTCAATCAGACAAACTCTGTCAAGCCGGATTTGCATTTCCAAGGCTTATTGGAAAGATTAGAGCAGTTGGTAAACAAATCACAGGTTTCTTTACCTCCACAGGCTCAACCAGTTGTTGAAAGAGGAAGCTCACCACCTAAGGTAGCTTATGTTCCTAATTCCACAGATGCTGGAATACCTCCTTCAATTCAACAGTACTCTCCAGAGTTCTTGCGGGAAATACAAGAAGAGAAATGGGCCAAGGAGAAGGGTGATTCCCCTCCTATTCCTGAGATTGATGATCTTCGTGATCAATTTCCCCAAGACATTCCCTCTATCTATGGGGATCAAGCAGAGCAACAAGAGGATGAGGGATTAGATTTTGAATCTATTTCTTTACAAGAGTTGCCTCAATGCACCGGCCCATGGGAATCTGAATCTCTCCAGATCAGAGCTCCCACGATATTGGTAAGAAATGAAGACTCAGTGATTCCCAGGAACACAGATGTTGTGAAGAACACTAAGGTTCAGTGTCACCTCACTGTAGAGGAACTCCTCAAGGCAAAACCGGAGCTCTGGAATCATGTGAAAAATCAGGTCCCAGAACTTGAATCCAATACACCAAAAGTAGGCTCTAAACAAAAAGTACCAGGGATACCTCTCGACAAGATAGGAGACATGAGCGAAGGTGAAGAAGGTAACACTTATCTTCCGATCACCTATCAAGGTTACACAACCAAAGCAATTGTGGATTCGGGTGCCGGTGTTGCTATTGCGACCACCTCCCTGTGGAAGCGATGGGGCAAACCCACCTTAAGACCAACGAGAATGAAACTTCAAATGGCAGATGGTCATTTTGAAAGACCTCTCGGATTGCTTGAAGGGATAACTCTAACCACTTGTGGTGTAGAGTTTGAACATACGTTTGCTATATGTGACTTTGAGAAGAATAAGGTTTACGAGATGATCCTAGGAAGACCCTTCCTACGACAATTGCAAATAGTACAGGATTGGGGAACCAACTCCTTGTACTTACAGCACTTAGGGGTCACCACCAAGGTCAATCTGAAGGATCACACCTTCAGAGATGTACCACCCCTACAGTGGAATCCTATCCACAAAGCGAAAGAGGACTCTATCTCCGTGCATTCTGGAAGTTCACCTGAACCATCCTGGTTGCATGAAGATACTCACTTGTGGATGTGCAAGGTCGCAGAGGAAGAGGAAAAGCGCCTAAAAGCGAGAGAAGAAGGAACTCCCCCAGGAGATAGACCAATAAAAGACCCAGCCTATACACCGATGATATTTCCAGATGAGGAATTTGAGCCTCATGGTTGGGCAGAAATCTTAGCTACCATGGACATTGCAGTCAATGAGGAACAATGGACACCCCATTGTGATGAGGAGGGTTATGATATCTCAGTGTTCATGTGTCAGCCCTTGTTGGAAGAGTGTGATCCTAGTGAGTTCATAGAAGAAAAAGAGAATGACGATGATCTAGAATCCATTGTGATGGATACGTACTTTGACTCAGAGGAACACTACTTAGAAGACATAGGAGTGTTAACCCAAAAAGAAGAAGAACCCCTTGCGAGTATTAAAACGATAAATTCAAAGAAAGGAAGTGAAGGGGGTCAAAAGAAAAAGAAAAGAAAAGCAGTGAAACAAGAAGAGGAAGAATCATTGTTTGAAGTACCAGAAAATTTCAAGAAATATGAAGTGGAAGACCGAAAAATTTTGGTACGAATGCCTAAGAGAGAGGTCATTATAGGAGAAGCATATGACAATAAAGAAAAGACCAAAAAAATTGTGGTGACCATTGAAGGGAACGAAGAGCGATGTACATACATAGGAGACGACCTAACTGCAGAAGAAGAAGCAGAGCTTGTAGCTCTATTAAGGGAATATAGGGATGTGTTCGCATGGCACTATAGAGACTTGAAAGGAGTAGATCCAGAGATTTGCTCTCATACGATTCCGATGACCGCTGATGCCAAGCCCACCAAACAAAAGCCCTACACATATAATGACAATTATGCAGCCAAAATAAAAGAGGAAATTGACAGGCTGATTGAAGCTGGATTCATCTATGAGATTGAGCACACTGAATGGGTGTCCCCCATTGTAGTGGTGCCCAAGAAGAATGGGAAATTGCGAGTGTGCATTAACCTTAAAAAAGTTAATGCTGCTACGATCAGAGATAGTTATCCACTCCCAATCACCGAACATCTTTTGGAGCGTGTGGCAGGCAAGGAAGTTTATAGCTTCCTTGATGGATTTTCAGGTTACAACCAAGTAGCCATTGCCCCCGAAGATCAACACAAAACGGCCTTTGCCACAGAATGGGGAATCTTTGCATTTCGTGTGATGCCATTTGGGCTCACCAATGCACCTGCAACATTCCAAAGACTCATGTGTCATGTCTTCAAAGAGTTCTTGCGAAAGAGCTTAGAAGTATATGTGGATGATTTATGCGCTCATTCCCAAGAAAGAAGTTACCACATCCCTGAGCTCAGGAAAATCTTCAACAAGTGTAGAGATTATCGAGTGTGTCTGAATCCAGAGAAGTGTGTGTTCATGGTACGACAAGGTAAGATCTTAGGTCACATTGTTTCTAAGAATGGAATTTCAACAGATGAAGACAAAGTAAGAGCAATAGCAGAGTTGCCCAGACCGAGGAATGTTAAAGAGGTACAAGCCTTTATGGGCCATTGTGGGTATTACCGTAGGTTTATCCACATGTATGCCATCATAGCTAAACCTCTTTATGGGTTGTTAACAAATTTTGAGTGGAACGAGGAATGCGAGACTTCCTTCAACGAGCTGAAAAGAAGTTTGTGCACAACACCAATATTGACTACTCCGGATTGGAGCAAACCCTTCCATGTCCATGTAGATGCCTCCAATCATGCAATAGGATGTGTGCTAGCACAACCCACAGGTGAAGGAAACCTAGATTTGCCAATAGCATATGCTAGTAGGCAATTAAATGCAGCTGAACGAAATTATACCACAACGGAGAGGGAAGGCCTAGGTATGGTGTATGTTGTGAAGAAGTTTAGACACTATCTATTGGCCAATAAATTCAAGTTTTTCACTGATCATCAAGCTTTACTATATTTGGTCAATAAACCTTGCAATACAGGCCGCTTAGTAAGATGGTTCCTCTTACTAATGGAATACGACTTTGAAGTTGTTGTCAGGAAAGGTAGAACCCATCTTAGGGCAGACCATCTTTCTCGCATCACTTCAGGAGAGCCACCGCAAGGAGTGTCTGATGAATTGCCCGATGCTTATCTGTTCAATTTAGAAGTTGTTCCTAAATGGGCAAGTAAGTTGGTACCGGTCCTAACCTTCGGGCCTGCAAATAAGAATGTGAAAACAAGCAAAGAGGAAATTGTAAAATCACTAAAGTATCAAATATTGGCCGGAAGTATGTACAAGCAAGATACCGAGGGCGTATTAGCTTGTTGTGTCGAGGAGGATGAACATACTAGTTGGTTGCAACAAGCCCATGAGGGATTGCTAGGGAATCACTACTCTAAACAACGAACATTGCAGAATCTAAAACGTTTAGGAGTGTATTGGCCTAGCATGGACAAAGAAATACGAGAGTGGATTCACAATTGTTCAGTGTGCCAGAAGAGAACCCCAGTGGAACATGCCACTCTTTATCACGTGTCTTTAATCCCAGATTGGAGTGCTCCATTGGTTGAGTTCATGAGATCGGGAACATTGCCCAATCAGGCTAGTCTTGCAAGAAAACGGAGCATGGAGCAAGAGGCTCAAGACTATGCCTTAGTAGGAGACAACCTATATCGAAGAGGCAAGGATGGTTACCTAAGACTGTGCGTTCATGAATCAGACTATTTGAAAGTCTTAGAAACTGCACACAGCGGTGCTGCAGGTGGACACTTTGGGCCGGACAGAGTAATTAAGACCATTCTATTCTCGGGACTTTGGTGGCCCACTCTTCATATGGATGCACACTCTTATGTGAAGAGTTGCGACACATGCCAACGTGCCCAATATCCGATAAGAAAAGATGAAATGCCCTTAAGGCCAATGATGGGAGGACGTGCATTTTCAAAGTGGGGTATAGACTTTGTAGGTCCCATCAACCCCCCAGCTAGAAAATCCCATGCAGAATACATTATTGTAGCCACAGATTACCTTACAAAGTGGGTGGAAGTAAAGGCCACGACAAAGAATGATGCTCAAACGACGGCTAAGTTCTTATTCGAAAATGTGTTCACTAGATATGGGTTACCAATAGAGTTGGTTAGTGATAGAGGTACGCACTTCTTGAATGAGGTCATTGAAAATCTCCTTCAAGAATTCATGGTGATACATAAGAAGTCTGCACCCTATCACCCACAAGCTAACGGACAAGCCGAGAGCACGAATAAGATCCTATGTAACGTATTGACGAAACTTGTAAATAATAAACGCTCGGATTGGGACAAACAACTTCATCATGCTGTTTGGGCATACCGAGTTGCTTACAAAACGGTACTCAATGCCACCCCATTTTAGATGGTCTTCGGACAGAATGCAGTGCTACCACTAGATTTCCTAATCCCAGCTTTAAGAGTAGCACAAGAGCATGAGTGGAATGGACACGAGTTGTCCTCTAGGATCTTTGATCTAGAACGTTTAGGTGAGACGAGGCTACGAGCAGCAGCGGGCATCTATGCTGCAAAGAAACGGCAAAAGGCATACTTTGATGCCCATGTGAAGGATAAGGGCTTGAAAGCAGGAGATCTAGTTTTAGTCTACACATTGAAACAACACGCAAGAAAGCTAGAAAAGAGGGGCTACGGACCTATGATCATTAATAGGATCTCCACGAGTGGAGCAGTACAACTAGCCACTTTAGAGGGGGATGTCCTCCCAAACTATATTAGCGGATGCAGAGTCAAGCTCTATCAGGAACCCCTCACGGAGGAGATGCTAAGCCGACTCAATACTGCTAAGCAACGTAAAGAGGAGGAAAAACGAATTCGAGAAGAAGCACAGGCAGAGGCCTTAGAGCGTATCAGACGAATGAAGTTGAGGAGACAAGGAAGGGACCAGCCTATGACTGACACTCAAGAGTCTCCAGGCTATCACATGGCCATGTGTGAGGCTTCAGGTGAACGTACCCATAAGATAGTGGACCGACGACCTTTTGTGACCCTAGAAATAGGACAAAGAGACAGCACAACCAGCGTGAGGGCTTTAATTGATTCAGGAGCAGCCACAAGTGCAGTTCGGCTCTCTTATTGCCAGCAGCTGCAATTGGAGGTAAAACCCCTAGAAGCATATCTGATAGGATTAGGAGGTGTTGAAACCCCTTGTATGGGAGAGGTGGATCTTCCCCTCTACATACAAAAGGTCCTCATGCCAGCAAAAGTGCTAGTGTGTGAAGACGAGGATCTGACCGAACCTCTTGTCTTGGGCCAAGACTGGATCTATAATCATGCAGTCAACCTCAACCTAAGAAGTAGACTTCTTCAGGTGTGGGTAGGCCAAAGCCGTCTCACGATTGAATTAGAAAATCAAGCACTCAAACCAATAGAACAGGCACCAACTCCTGGTCCCTCCAGGAATCCACATGAAGACAACACTGTTGTGCTTGTCCAAACTTCTATGGTGCAGAGGAATGTCAATCTTACTGAAGGTTCAGAGGCCAAGAAGGAGTTCATAACTGATCCAAAGAAGATTCTAAACGAGCAGACCGAACATCACTCTACACGAAGGAGGCCACTAATCAAGAGGCAGGAGCGCCAACCCGCGCAACATGGAGCGTCTCATGGCGTGAAGCAGATTTGGATACGCAAGGATGGAAAACCCACAGCTCCAATAGCAGATTCTCAAGGAGACAAGAAACGAGCCTCACCATCAAGGAACAAAGTGAAGAAGCCCCCTAGGATAACCCCTAGGCATACCATTTCTATTTGGGTTCCTAAGCGGTCAATGAAGGCCACCCCTAATGCTAGACAGATATGGGTGCCCAAGGCTTGCTTACAAGCCCAAAGTACTTCACCTTCAGGCACTAGGATGAAGCAGCTTTCACAAGCACTCTTGACCAACAACTCAGAAAGTGACAAGATACCTACACCTCTCACTGTCCCCACTCCCATCAACCCCAGGAATGTCTGGAAGTGGGTACCCAAAAGGTCCCAAATACATCACACTCTCATACCAAAATCTTCATCTGTCCTTAGCTCTAAGAGCTACGACTCCTCTATTAAAGTGTGGAGAATTAAACTGTGTACTAAACCCCCTGACCCTATTCTGTAAATCCGTCCACACTAACACAGGAGCATTCCGAGCCATTGCATAACCAAAGTATGCATCTAGGATGACACTGACCTTTAATCACCACTCACACATATCATAAACACCTCACCACTAACCACTGACCTCCGGGATTGTCATGTTAGTATTGTGAAGGGAACACCATTACATCTTATTTCCTAAGCAACACTAATGTGCCTTTCGTCTTCCAACAGATAAGCAACCTACTCTCATGGCAACCGCGGCAGGCACAAGCTCTCAGGCAGGATCTGGTGCTCCTATCAATTGGGATGCCATGCCAGTGGAAGCTCCACCAACAGCTCGGCCTGAAGAATTCTTGAATGTGCGAAGGATTCCTATTCCAGATCCACCCAATGGACTAACTGAAAGAGTAAAAGGGCACTCCCATTGGTTCAATGAAATGCCAGGGGATTTGGGAGACGCAGATCACATCTGGGAGTCCAAGATGGAGTGTGGAGGGGTTTGGTGGACCTTCCAGTTCTTTTCAAGAGAATTTGAGACCTTACAGAATGCAGCTCCACTTCAAGACATCTGGCAAAAGGCAGGACTACAAGCTTACTTCAGTGCAGCTCTACCTAAACCCGACTTCCTCAGGTGCTACTACTTGATTGCTACGATGAAACCTACCGGGGATAAAGATCACTCAGGCACATTCTGGGTGCCCTCCTTATCCAATCTAGAGGAGATGAGGAAGTTTGAATTAAATGTAACGTTAATCAGGGAAGCCCTTCAAATGTATGGCACTCATGTGCCTTCAGATCGCGACCCCTTGATACCAGAATCAATGAAAAGCAATAGAGTCAAGAAGCTCAAAGAAATGTGCGCCCTCACCCCCAACATCGCCATACCCCTGCGGATGTGTCTCCAGCACTTTGCATTTCCCGCTCAGGACCGTTTCACTCAGCCTCACAAGAAGATATGGTACGGACTGTATTTAGTAGAGACCGGAAGCTTGCCCATTAAGATGCCGGTATGGATCTTAGATCAAGTGTATGAGGCAGGCAAGCGGGGAGTGAGGAAGCCCACTCTACATGGTTGTTGTGCGCTGACAAGAATCATTTACAGATGTCTTGCATATGACGTGCCAGTTGCCCGAGCCCTAAAGTATGCACACCTGGAGCTGTTCAAAGGGCGAAAGTCAGGGAGTCAGCCTGCAAAAAGAATGTGTGGATCCCTTTCACAGGTCCTGATCCCTCCAGAAGCCACCGCCGAAGTCTCCACTAGAGAGGAAGCCCAAGTGGCACCTTTCACAATCCATCTCCAAGAGTCTCAACCAAGAGAGGTGGTACAGCCCACCCCTTCTGCCCCTCCACTACCTACTGACGCAGAATTTGCAGCTATGGCCACCTTCACCGAGGACCCAAACTTTGATTTTGAAACATTCCTGCAGACGGCCCATCTATCAGACAGTGAAGGTTGCCCTGACAATGTCGATCCGGGGACATCAGCCCAAAGAGAACATGCACGAGGCGAGGCAAGCAGTGTACAGGAGATAGGAGTGGCACAACTTCCTCAGAGACTAAGCACACAAGCTCAGGAGAAGGCACCAAGAGATGACCCAGAAGAGAGTGAAGACGAAGCCCCTGCATATACGGCACAGCTCAAACGACTATACCAAACAATCAAGCAGAAGAAGCAAATAGGGCCCTAGTAAACCAGATGCTGCAGTCGGAGAATATCGACCCCCATTTTGTAGAATCGCTAAATCTTTTGGCGGACACCTGTGGCATCAGTGAAGCAATGAGAACCTTGGTCTATCGAGAGAACCCTGCTTATGATCAAAGAAGAATTGATACACGGCCTCGACAAGGAAAGATGATTCAGATGGAAGTATCTACCGCGTTAGCTACGTCCACATCAGAAGATGTTCACATGATTAGCCCTAGGCTCAATGATGAACCGGAGGAAATTACGCATGCACCATCCCCCCCATCATCTCCTATCCCACCCTCAGAACCTCTCTCCACGTGTCTTTCTACACAACCATTATCCTCCTATAGTGAGACCATTGTACACACCCCCGTTTCCACTTTCCTTCCTTCACCCTCATCCATCTCTGTCACTCAGATTTTTGAACCCCAACTAGGTCACCCTTCCTTCCTCCATGCTTTTGGACAACCATCTGTCACTAGACAGACTCTTTCCTTTCCTTTACCCTCCACCCCTCCATTTCCTCCCTCCCAAACTCTACCTACCCCGTCCCTTGTAACTGCCTCGGGCACCACACTAATCACCCAACCCTCCTTCTGGACCCAACTTGTAAACATTCTTCAACAGGTTGATGAACATAATAAAAAGTCCCTTCCCCAAATTCACTCCCCCACATTCACGGCCACCACTATCACACCACCCACCATCCCGGTATTCACATTTCACGAATCACACTCTCTCATGTCCGACCCATGGACATCTCACCATCCGCTGGATCACCCACCACCACTGTTCTCACAACACCATCACAGGTTATTACACTCACATCACCACTTCCACACACGGTAGGCACAACATCCACCTTCCCCATTCCCACTTCCCAACCCCCTGCATCTCCCATCCTTACCCCTGCATCCACCTCATTTAGTCTTGCACTCGACACCATGCTCGAAGCTGCCACTCAGCTTAAACAGGAATATAAGTTATTGGAAGAAAATAACAAGGAGCTTTGCACCCTCTCAACAACACTCCAAGAGCGTATCAATGCTTTGGAGTCCAGTCATACGGAGTCACAAAGCAAAATATCCGCCCTCGAACATGCAAATGCGCAACTCGAAGCGAGGCATATGGAAGAGAGCAAAGCCATGGAGGAACAGCTGCGAGATCAAATGGGCCGCAATGCAAGGCTTCAACGAAACATGGCCTTGCTACGACGACATCTGGCGGCAGCTCAAGAAGAGAACAGACGGCTTCAACAACAAAACCAAGAGAACCTCGAGGCTTCCATGGCGAACACCCCGGGAGCACCCATAGACCCGGCTAAATTTCAAGCTGTTCCCTCAGAAAGCATACAACAGATCTTGGAAACTTATGCCAATCTTTTAGAAGCACATGATCATCTTGCCGACCAACTGAAGGACCTACAGAGACCCCAAGAGTCTACACCACACCAACGGGAACCTAAAGAGATGACCGACGCTGCTACTTCACCTGAACCTGAACATTCAACGACCAATGACGTACTGGAGTTACGGCAACAGGTTGCAGAATTAAAATTGAAGTTGATGCAGTATGAGCGACCTCCTTCCCCACCTGAGCAACCCATGGAAGAGGAAGAAGTTATTATTCCAGTGGCGGAAGCATATGAAGAGAACTATGAGCCTCAACCTTTTCCAGGAGGCACGACCACTGAGGAGGGACAGGACACTTATGAGGAACCCCCATCGGCATGGATGAAACAGGTAGAAGAAATGGGGCAGACTCATGAAGAACGTATCACCTACCAGATGTTGGCCATGAAGACCATTGAAGAAACCATACTTCAATCAGAATACTTCAGACAGCTGGCTCCTAGAAGACTAATCACCAGCTCAGAATTACAATATAAGCCATACTTTGTACTGTTGGCAGACTACAACGCTGAGATCAAACGTAAGACCAACAAGTACCCAACGTTCGCAACGCAATTTGAACCGGAGGACATTCCAGAGGAGGCGTGCAAAGGGAGAATACATCAACCCATCTGGAGGCAAAAGCTATTGGAGACCTATCCCGAGATGCTACGAGCATGGGACCACGCACCCATGCATTTAAAGTATAACAATTGCTATGGACCAGTACAACGGAGAAGGACATGGAAGTCATTTACAATCAAAGTCAAGAACAATGCCAATTGCAAAGAATGGCTCAATTACCCCGCCATCGCTCCCCCAACCGGTACTCCCACGGTGTCATACATGATGGCAACCATCAGACATTGGATACCACGTCTCCACCCCATGCCAGATGTCGCTGCCCAGATGATGCTCAAGATCTTTGATATGATGCAGGTCGTACTCAAAACTTTTCGCAATGTATGCCGTATTCAACCTCCTATTCCCGGGTTTATTAATGGTAACTACGACCTGCTATATGATATGAGCACAACCCCGAGCATACGAGTGGCTTACGCATGGCACGCACGCATCAGATATCTCCCTGCCTGCTACAAGCAAACCTTTGATGATATGTTCACCACGGGGTTTTGGGAGTCACACTCAGAAGTGTTCGCACCACGCCCAACCCACCTGCTACATCTATTCGCGTGTGAACAAACCATGCACTCAGAGCTCTACACAACGCCACAACCGGACATACCGGGTGCAGTCAATTGGGAGACCCTCCAGAGAGACTTGGTCCGGGGACTACGCATCAAGGAACAAGAAGTGGCAACCGACCTCCTGCAGAAGTACATTGATCAAACATTGGAGCAGAGGTCTGTCAGAGGCGACAGACGCTAGGGGGGGGAGAGTGTTGACAGCATACGGGTAGAAGCAAGTACGAACACACATGCAGATCTAGCACTAAGGCAACCCTTCATTTTTTTCAAAACCCCTACATCATTTTTAAGTGATTCTCATCACTAAAAAACCTTGTAAATATCATTTCACCTTTTTGTAGCTCCATTTTGTACAAGCCGAGGAGTCCTCGAGCTTGGGGAGCCTTAGAAGTAGTGTCCTGCCAATTTTCATAATTTTTAGATCTCGTTTGAGCCCTCAAATAAGCCCTGGAACCTAATTTTTAACTAGGCCGGACACTAGGTCTGGACAGGGCCAAAGCTAGTCAAAAACTATAAATAGAGCTAGAGAGCTCATTTTTGGGGTTGGCTTCTTGTAGTTTGAGCTTGTATGAGAACTTTCTTGCAAGAGAAGTGATTCCATTGTCTTACTCTCTTTGTTCTTGCCGTGTGTGCGCGTGTGTGTGTATGTGTGTGCATGTTAGTGTGCTTCTCACTCACGCACTTGGGCTTCCACTTGCTCGTGGTCTTCATACCATCCTCACGTCTTCCCGGATTGACATTAAAGGAGGTGCTACTCATCACTGAGCTACAAAGAGGTACAAGCCTTGATGGGCCAATGCCTTGTCTAATTTTGAGTGGAATGATGAATGCGAGAATTCTTTCAATGAACTAAAGAAACGTTTGTGCACATCACCAATACTGACCACTCTTGATTGGAATAAACCATTCCATGTCCATGTGGATCCATCCACTCATGCCATAGGATGTGTGCTAGCATAACCCACAGGTGAAGGGAATTTAGATTTGCCCATAGCATATGCTAGTAGACAATGAAAACCAGCTGAAAGAAATTATACCACAACCGAGCGAGAAGGCTTAGGCATGATATATGCTGTGAAGAAGTTTAGACACTATTTATTGGCCAACAAGTTCAAGTTTTTCACTGATCATCAAGCTTTGTTATATTTGGTCAATAAACCTTGCAAACAGGATGCTTAGTAAGATGGTTCCTCTTACTAATGGAATATGACTTTGAAGTTGTTGTCAGGAAAGGTAAAACCCACCTCTGGGCAGATCACCTTTCTCGCATTACTTCAGGAGAGTCACCTCAAGGGGTTTCTGATGAACTACCTGATGCTTATCTATTCAATTTAGAAGTTGTTCCTAAATGGGAAAATAAGTTGGTACCAGTCCTAATTTTTGGACCTGCGAATAAGAATGTGAAAACAAACAAAGAGGAAATTGTAAGATCTCAAAACTATCAAATATTGGTAGGAAGCATGTACAAACAAGATACGGAAGGTGTATTAGCTTGTTGTGTTGAGGATGATGAACATATTAGTTGGTTGCAACAAGCCCATGAAGGATTGCTAGGTAATCATTATTCTAAACAATGCACATTGCAGAATCTAAAATGTTTAGGAGTGTATTGGCCTAGCATGGACAAAGAAATACATGAGTGGATTAGGAATTGTCCAGTGTGCCAAGAGAGGCCCCCAATGGAGCATGCCACTCTTTATCAAGTGTTGTTAATTCCAGATTGGAGTGCTCCATTGGTAGAATTTATGCGATCAAGAACATTACCCAAAGAGGCTAGTCTAGCAAGAAGACGAAGCATGGAGCAAGAGGCTCAGGACTATGCTTTAGTTGGAGACAAATTATATCAAAGAGGCAAGGATGGTTATCTAAGATTGTGCGTTCACGAATTAGACTATTTGAAAGTCTTAGAAACTGCACACAGTGGTGTCTCAGGTGGACACTTCGGTCCTAATCGAGTAATCAAGACCATTCTATTCTCAGGACTTTGGTGGCCCACTCTTCATACGGATGCTCATACCTATGTGAAGAAATGTGACACATGCCAACATGCACAATATCCAGTTAGAAAAGATGAGATGCCTTTGAGCAATGATGGGAGGGCGTGCATTTTCGAAGTGGGGCATAGACTTCATAGGTCCTATTAACCCCCCAACTAGAACTCCCATGCAGAGTATATTATTGTAGCCACAGATTACCTTACAAAATGGGTAGAAGTGAAAGCCACAACAAAGAATGATGCTCAGACTAGGGCTAAGTTCTTATTTGAGAATGTTTTCACGAGATATGGGCTACCAATAGAGTTAGTGAGCGATAGAGGCACACACTTCTTGAATGAGGTCATCGCATTTTTTCCTTACTTTCGCATCACCATCATCACCATCATCATCCCCACCATCTCCCACCTCCATCTCCATCTCCACAAAAATTTCAATTTTTTGGTCATATTACACTCCCCACCTCAATTCCCTCATTTCATTGTGAGAGAGAGCGAGAGAGAGCTTGCATGCTATCTGTTTTTGGTGTGTTTTTGAGCTTTTGTTGCAGGAACTAGCTGTACCATCATCTCCAGCAGCTTGCGCAGGTACGACAGACTCTGCACAGGTCCCGGGACGACGACCTCTGTCTGTCGCGACAGACAGAAAAACTTAATATTTTGTGAATGCGTGTTTGGCACGGTAACCTACACCATTAGAGCACTCCAAATCACTAGAAGTTTCTCAAAAATTTGTGTTTTTTCAGTCTATCGCGACAGACACCATCTATCGCGACAGACACCGTCTATCGCGACAGACCAAATCACGACAGACGACAGACACCGTCTATCGCGACAGACACCCGTCTATCGCGACAGACAGAGACCCACGATAGACCCCATCTATCGCGACAGACACCTGTCTATCGCGACAGACCAAATTCCACGACAGATCCAGTCTATCGCGACAGACACCGTCTATCGCGACAGACGAAAACCACGACAGACGACAGACACCATCTATCGCGACAGACACCATCTATTGCGACAGACCACTCTATCACGATAGACACCGTCTATCGCGACAGACCAAAGCCACGACAGATGATAGACACCATCTATCGCGACAGACCACTCTATCGCGACAGACACCGTCTATCGCGACAGACCACTCTATCGTGACAGACACCGTCTATCGCGACAGACATCGTCTATCGCGACAGACAGCCCCCCACGACAGTTTGTGTCTATCGCGACAGACACCGTCTATCGCGATAGACAGACATTTTCAGCAAAAATTAAGGGGTAAATTTTTTGGAAATTTAGGCTAAATTTTGGGCATATTTGCACTCTCAAATACTCACACACTTGCAAAGGCCTTAGAAAAATGCATTAAAACTCCTGAAAGGTTCTGTTTGTCTGTTTAACCCCCTAAACCCTGAACGGTCATAACTTTTTCATATGAAATCCATTTTTTGAGCTCTAGGGCTCCATTTTCAGATAGGATATTTGGAAGTTGACACACTGAGGGGTAGGAACACCAAGGGAGCTCTAGAGGAAATTTTTAGCAATACAAAAGGGGGAACAAGGGTCATTAAAAAAGTGTCTGAAATAAATTGTCTGTCAATTGAAGGATCAAATTGAAGCTAAACTTGGGATTCTTACAGGATCATCGAGAGCTCTTGGAGAAAGCAAAGTAAGTGCCAGGGCGAACAAGCTTGGGAACGTGCTTCCTGGGTAGACCAGCATCGCCAGGAGGAGCGACTTGAGGTTGGAACATCACTTAACCCCCTCAGTCTATTCTTAGCATAGGCTAAGTGCGAGTAGTTGTTCTGATTGACTAGGGGTACGATAGGAACACTCAAGTTTGAAGAGCCCTTAATTTCTCAAGTGCAAGGGTACGCTAAATTGTAGTCAAGGGATAACTTAAAGGAAAAGAACTTAAACTAAGCGGACGCAGAACATCAAGTACGACACACGAAAGTGCTCCTAATGACGCCTAATTAAAAACAAGAAAACACATCCAAAGGAACTTAAAAGGAACAAGTGACTGGTACCAAATAATCAGCAACGTACAAAGGGCATATGAACCTTAGTCAGGTAGACACCTAGGGAGAGACAGACAAAGTCTTAGATCTTCAGAGGCTAGTGTCAATCATACTGCTAGGTCTTGGGCCCAGCAGTTGAACCATCATTCGTATTACCCTAGTTCTGAGACTAGCGAGTCTGAGATGTCCCACGGTATGGAGAGACCTATAGGAAGTTCTGGGGTGCCATATTTACATAGGGTGGAAGGCCCTTACAAGATGCAACTCGAGTACCTTAGGACCAACCGATTAGGTGCTAGCATCTATGAGGACGGCCTATGAAGAGCGGTGGTCCAGATTAAAAACCCTGACCAATCCATTGGACTAGAGCACCCAGCTGTCAAGTTTGAAAATGGAGCATACTTGGACAAGGAAGGGACAATATATGTAGTCACCAGTCATCCCGATAGGACAGATGAATTTGGGAATGTGGTCCCAGAAACGGACTTAGGTGACCTAGAGCAAGGAAACATGGGCGAAGAACCTAGAACCCCCCGAGGCAAATCTGTTCTCACGAGGATTATCACACCAGAGTGGATTCCCCAAGATAATAAGAGCATAGATCTCCTCTTGAACCGAGAGACGGATGAAGCCTTTTGGAGATATAGACCTAGTCAGCCGAGTGAGGTAGGAACAATCATGATATATGAGTTCAAAGATCCTGATATTCCAGGAAGAGTGACCTACTTAGATCACTCTTCAGAGAGGATTTTTGGGGTTACAAAAAATGATAGGCATGCTTACACTTGGAAAGGAGAATTTATTTTCCCCCAACCAAGATCGAATGGGTCCTTTGGTCGCCAAGGACCTGGAACATCTCAAGCTCATGGGACTCAAAGAGAAAGAAGTCGAGAGAGACCTGAGGTAAGCTTTGCCAACTCTTGGGGAAGAGAAAGAACAAGAACGGAAACGAATAGAGGGGAACCTGAGGGACATAGAGCCCCAGGGAACCGAAGAAATGCCGATGATTTCCCTTTGCCAAGACCGAGAGAGCACACGAGGACCTTGAGACCGACCCAGCTAGTTAAGTCCATGAAAAACTACTTCGATGGCACTCGAGACCCCTACGATCATGTAGCTGAGTTTAAGCAAGTCTTGAGAGCTGAACAAGTTGAAGACCTGTTCATGCAGTACAATGCCTTTGGTTTAACCCTTAGGAACACCGCCCTGACATGGTTTCAGCCACTAAACGAGAGGCAGTTTAGAAGCATAGATCAACTTTTAGAGGCATTCGTTATCGAATTCTCTAAAAGTGGCATAAGGCATAATACTTCCTCATTGATATACAGCTTCAAGTAGACCCCGCAAGAGACTGTGAGACTTGCAGGAAGAAGATTTAGGCAATATCTTGAGCGATGTCCTGGTCCTGAGTTACCCACAGCCGCTAAGCAAGTGGCTTTATTCTTGGATGGATTGCTAAGTACCAAATTGAGATCATATGTGTACTTGAAGGACCCCCGGACTATAGAAGAATGTGTACGCATGTGCATCGATATTGAGGATAACCTAGGGGAGGAGTTAGAGCTTTCCAAAATCTACAAAGATTCAGATAGTACCTCTAGCCTCTCTTCCTCACAATCCACATCAATTGAGGAACTTGCGGAAAAAGTAGCTCAAAAACTAGGTGTCTCTAGTAAACAAATTCCTAGATTTGCCCCAGTAAAGAGGTGCTATACTTGCGGTGGTGACCATATGGCAAACGCATGTCCCATCACGGCTCAACCCCAAGTGAATCCTAGCAGCCAATATTGCACCATAGAGCGAAGGTACACAAATCACTCAGCACAGGACTGCCCATACAATAAGCAAGCAGTTAGGCAAACCTACCCTCAGCCATACCCTCAACAAGGCAGATACCAGGGTCAATATTCACCACAACAGTATACTAGGCCTCAGCAAAATTACCAACCGCAATATCAGGCCCAACTGAGACCCCAGCCAGTGCTAGCACAGCAACCACCTGCTCCTACTAATGTGATTCCAATAAAGTATGCTGCTGTAGAAGAAAACCTGAATAGAGCTATAGTCCCAGTAACACCATTAATCTCAGAAAGTGATCCCAGTGACCATAGCTTTGATTCTACACATGTTGATAGTCCCCAGGCTTACTACATGCAGTCTCCTAAACATGGTGAGTCTTACTACAGTGAGGAACCGAGTGAACCTATTTGGGAGACAGAGTATGCGAATGTCATGTACGCGAACCCCAACCCTAGACCTCAATCTAGGCAGGTAAGACCTCCATTTCCTAGAGGGACATGCTATAGATGTCAGGAGATCATCTCATTCGTGATTGTCCCTTGCCTCCACCTACACAACCCCAGTCAGTGACAATCCAGGGCTATTGCCAGGAGTGTGGAAAGGAGCATCTCTTACGAGACTGCCCAAAAAATCCTAATAATATGCCAAAAATCACTCCTATCAATGTGATTGGCTTAGTGGTAGAATCCACAGCAAGTGTGACTTCCACAGCCCCAGTACAAGTCATCATGAGAGCCCATACACTTAAGCAAAACCAAGACTTAGGCCAGGAAAAGAATGCGGAGGTTAGTGAGACTGAGAGCCAGAATGAGAAGAGGACAAGCGCTTGGAGAGATAGCCGTGAACGTATGAAAAGGCAATGGGCAAGAAAGATGAGCGAACTTGAAGAAAGCCTACGAGAAACCAAAGCCAAAATCATAGAAATCACATCTCAAACGCACTCTCACGCATCCCCGCCACTACCATCCCCTTCACCCTCCATTCCTCCACCCACCAATCCACCACACGTAACCCAATCACCACCCCGAGTAGGATCAGTCTTAGCCGATCCCACTCCTGAAGATCTAGACATGATGCTTAAAGCATATCAGGCCAGAATTCAAGAAGGGCCCAATGTAACAGATCTTGAGAAATGTTACCCTAGAGCCGATCTAGAGATAGAGCGAACAAAGCTTTGTGCTAAAATGGTCGAGTTGGCGCAAGCCATGTTTGAAGCCAGTCGTTTGTTCAATGGCTCTAACCCCATCAAAACACCATTGCACTTTGATGGTCTATTGGATAGATTGGAGGGGTTACTTGCAAAGGCTGGAAAAGGAGCCACCTCCCAGGCTAAGGAGAGGGCAAGTGATAGAATAAGCATTCCTCCCAAGGAAGCTTATGTGCCTAACTCCACTGAACTAGACACCTCTTCTTCTATGAATCAATACACACCATAATTCTTGCGAGAGATTCAAGAAGAGAAATGGGCTAAAGAGAGTGAAGTTCCTCCTCCCATTGAACTCGTGGATGACACACACGATCAATTCCCACAAGACCTTCCTTCCATTTATGGAGAGCAGGAGAGTGCCCAATCTCAAGAAAGATTAGACTTCGAGTCTAATTCTTTACAGGAACTACCCCATTTCACAGGCCCATGGGAAGCAAAGTCCACTTGTATGAGAGCACCCACGGTCATGGTACAAAATGAAGATTCAGTCATACCTAGGAACACAGAGGTAGTGAAAAACACTAAAGTGCAGTGCAACCTCACCTTAGAAGAGTTGCTTAAGGTTAGACCAGAAGTGTGGAAACATGTAGCCAATCAAGTGCCCGAGATAGAAAAACCTCGTTCCCAGGTAGGATCCCAGAGAACAGTGCCAGAAATACCCTTAGAGAAGATAGGAGACATGAGTGAGGGCGAAGAGTGAAACACATATCTCCCCATCACTCATCAGGGATACACAACCAAGGCCATTTTCGACTCAGGTGCAGGAGTTTCAATTGTTACCACTTCCTTATGGAAACGATGGGGCAAGCCAACTCTCAGGCCAACGAGAATGAAATTGCAGATGGCTGACGGGCACATAGAAAGACCCTTAAGACTACTAGAGGGGATAACTCTCACTACTTGTGGTGTAGAGTTTGAGCACACATTTGCTATCTGTGACTTTAGCAAAAATCAAGCCTATGAGATGATTTTGGGAAGACCATTTATGCGGCAGTTGCAAGTGGTACAGGATTGGGGAACCAATTCCTTGTATTTGCAGCAGTTAGGTGTTACAACCAAAGTCAATCTCAAGGATTACTCTCATAGAGATGTCCCTCCTATCCAATGGAACCCCATCCATAGAGCCAAAGATGATACGGAATTGGTGCATTCCCTAGGATCAGGATCCTCATGGATGCATGAAGACACTCACTTATGGATGTGTAAGGTAGCAGTAGAAGAAGAGAAGAGAGAAAAAGCCAGGGAGATAGGTGCAAAAGAAACCCATAGATCAATCCAAGACCCAGCCTATGCACCTGTAGTTTTTCCAGACGAAGAATTTGAGCCTCACGGTTGGGCTGAAATTTTAGCAACAATGGATGTAGCCATCAATGAAGAACAATGGACACCCCACTGTGATGAGGATGGCTATGACATTTCAGTCTTTTCAATAGAACCGATCATGGGAGACGTAGTGTTAGAAGAATGCAAACCTAGCCCTGATGCATTTAAGGATGCAAGTGACTCCGACCTAGATTCAATCATCATGGACCCACCGTTTGCATCAGAGGGAGAATACTTCTATGAGGTAGAAGTTGACCCTCAGAGACATGAAGAGCTCATGAATGAGGTAAGATTAACCACACAAGTGACCACCAAGAGTGAAGGGAAGAAAAGAAAGAAGAAAGAAGCCACACCGGAGGAAGAGGAGTCCTTGTTTGAGGTGCCGGAAAATTTCAAGAAGTATGAGATAGAAGATAGAAGAGTCATGGTAAGAATGCCTAAACGTGAGACACAATCAGGAGAGGCCTATGATAGCAAGGAAACTACTAAGAAAATAGTTGTAGCCATAGAAGAAGGAGAAGAAAGATGCACCTAGATAGGACATGACCTGACGGAAGAAGAAGAGCAAGAGTTGATAGCTTTGCTAAGGGAGTATCGAGATGTATTCGCTTGGAGCTACAAGGACCTGAAAGGTGTAGACCCTGACATATGCTCACATACGATCCCCATGACTTCAGAGGCTAGGCCCTCTAAGCAAAAGCCATACACATACAATGACAACTATGCGGCCAAGATCAAGGAAGAGATAGATCGCTTGGTTGAAGCTGGATTTATCTATGAAATTGAGCATATTGAATGGGTATCCCCCATAGTAGTGGTGCCCAAAAAGAATGGCAAATTACATGTATGCATTAACTTGAAGAAGGTTAACGCAGCCACTATCAGGGATAGTTATCTGCTTCCTATCACCGAGCATTTATTAGAAAGGGTAGCAAGCAAGGAAGTGTACAACTTCCTAGATGGATTCTCTGGCTACAATCAAGTAGCCATCGCACCAGAAGATCAGCATAAGACGGCTTTTGCCACAGAGTGGGGCATATTTGCCTTTCGAGTAATGTCATTCGGGCTTACCAATGCACCTGCTACCTTTCAAAGATTGATGTGTCACGTGTTTAAAGAGTTCTTGAGGAAGAATTTGGAAGTCTATGTTGATGATCTATGCGCTCATTCCAACATTAGACAGACTCATATACCCGAACTCAAGCAAATCTTTGACAAATGTAGAGAATATCAAGTCTGGTTGAACCTAGAAAAGTGTGTTTTCATGGTCAGGCAAGGCAAGATCCTAGGACACATAGTGTCAAAGAACGGCATATCCACTGAGGAAGAGAAAGCGAGAGCCATTGCAGAACTACCTAGGTCAAGGAATGTCAAGGAGGTACAGGCCTTCATGGGGCATTGTGGTTACTACCGCCGGTTCATTCACATGTATGCCATCATTGCAAAGCCTCTATATGCCCTTCTAACTAACTTTGAGTGGACTGATGAGTGTGAGAACTCTTTCACGGAGCTCAAATGAAGATTTGTGTTCAACACCAATCTTGACCACACCAGATTGGAATAAGCCATTCCATGTCCATGTAGATGCATCCAATTATGCAATTGGATGCATGCTAGCACAACCTACGGGTGAAGGTAATATGGATCTTCCAATTGCCTATGCCAGTAGACAACTGAATGCAGCTAAACAAAATTATACCACCATTGAACGGGAGGGGTTAGGCATGACACAATTAAAAAGTTTAGACACTATTTGCTTGCAAATAAGTTAAAATTTTTTACTGATCATCAAGCTCTGTTGTACTTGGTAAACAAGCCATGCAATACAGGTAGGTTGGTAAGATGGTTCCTCTTGCTAATGGAATACGACTTTGAAGTTGTGGTGAGGAAAGGAAAGACCCATCTGAGAGCAGATCATCTCTCTAGGCTCACATCAAGAGAGGCCCCACAAGGAGTGTCAGATGACTTACCTGATGCTTACTTGTTTAATTTGGAGGTTGTACCTCAGTGGGCTAAGCCATTAGTGCCAGTATTAACATACGGGCCTAATCACTCAGTAATAAACACACAAGATAGGGAGATACTAAAAGCTCAAAAGTATCATATCTTGGCAGGAAGTATGTACAAGCATACCGATCAGGGAGTATTAGCCTGTTGCATAGAGGAGGACGAGTACGCTAAATGGTTGCAATTAGCACATGTAGGTGCATTAGAGCAACACTACTCAAAACAACAAACCCTACAGACTCTAAGGAGACTAGGAGTGCATTGGCCAACTATGGAAGTTGATGTTCATAGAATGTGCAAAGAATGCCCAATCTGTCGCACTAAACCACCAGTGGAACACGCCACTCTTTATCAAGTGTCCATAGTGCCAGAGTGGAGTGAACCATTAGTAGCCTTCCTGAGGACGAGAACATTCCCTCAAGATATGACACTGGCCAGACAAAGAAGTCTAGAACAAGAAGCCCTAGATTACTCACTCATTGGTGATAATCTATACAAGCGTGGTAAAGATGGTTACCTAAGACTATGTGTACATGAAAGCGAGTATCTTAAGATCTTGGAAACTTCTCACCAAGGTGTAACAGGAGGACATTTTGGACCAGATCGGGTGATTAAAGCAATCCTTTTTGCAGGCTTTTGGTGGCCCACCCTTCACATGGATGCACATACCTATGTGAAGAGGTGTGAGGTTTGTCAGCGAACCCAGTATCCCATACGCAAGGATGAGATGCCATTGAAGCCTATTGCATTCTCTAAGTGGGGAATAGACTTTGTGGGTCCTATTAATCCCCCAGCTAAGGGTTCACATGCTGCGTATATCATTGTGGCCACAGATTATCTAACCAAGTGGGTAGAAGTGAAAGCCACTACAAAGAACGATGCTCAAACAACAGCAAAGTTCCTATTTGAAAATGTGTTCACTAGATACGGACTACCTATAGAGTTAGTTAGTGATAGAGGGACTCACTTCCTAAATGAAGTCATTGAAGATCTTCTTCAAGAGTTCTTGGTGATACACAAGAAGTCTGCCCCCTATCATCCACAAGCTAATCACCAGGCTGAGAGCACAAATAAGATCTTATGCAACGTGCTGACTAAATTGGTGAATAACAAACGCTCTGATTGGGACAAACAGCTACACCACGCTATTTGAGCATACCGAGTTTCCTATAAAACAGTACTCCAAGCCACACCCTTTCAGATGGTGTTTGGCCAGAATGCATTGCTACCATTGGATTTTTTGATACCTACGTTAAAGATAGCACAAGAGCATGACTGGTCAGGAAATGAACTCCCCTCTAGAGTCTTTGATCTTGAACATTTAGGGGAGACACGATTGAGAGCTGCAGCAGGAATCTATGCAGCCAAGAAGAGGCAAAAGGCATATTTTGATACACATGTGAAGGATAAAGGCTTGAAAGCAGGAGACCTAGTCCTAGTCTACACATTGAAGCAACATGCACGAAAATTAGAGAAAAGGGGCTATGGACCAATGATTATCAGTAGGATCTCCACAAGCAGAGCAGTACAACTAGCCACTCTGGAAGGTGACATACTACCAAGTTACATAAGCGGATCTAGAGTCAAGTTATATCAAGAACCCCTAACTGAAGAAATGCTCAATCGACTCAGTATTGCAAAGAAACGTAAGGATGAGGAAAAGAGAATTCGAGAAGAAGCACAGGTTGAAGCTTTAGAACGCATTCGACGAATGAAATTGAGAAGGCAAGGTAGAGATCAACCCATGACTGACGCTCATGAAGCTCTAGGTTATCACATGGCCATGTGCGAGGCTTCAAGTGAACTGGCCCGTAAGATAGTTGATCGACGACCTTTTGTGACCCTAGAAGTAGGACAAGGAGAGAGTGCAAGGACCATGAGAGCTTTAATTGATTCACGAGCGGCCACTAGTGCAGTTCGGCTTTCTTATTGCCAACAATTGCAATTGGAGGTAAAACCCCTAGAAGCATATCTGATAGGATTAGGAGGTGTTGAAACTCCTTGCATGGGAGAGGTGGAACTTCCCCTCTACATTCAAGAGGTCCTCATGCCAGCAAAAGTACTAGTATGTGAAGACGAGGATCTTACCGAACCTCTCGTCTTGGGACAAGACTAGATCTATGATCATGCAATCAACCTCAACCTAAGAAGTGGACTTCTTCAGGCTTGGGTAGGCCAAAGTCGCCTTATGATTGAATTAGAAAATCAAGCACTCAAACCATTAGAACAGGCACCAACTCCTGGTCCCTCCAAGAACCCACATGAAGATAATGTTATTCTTGTCCAAAGTTCTATGGTGCAGAGGATTGTCACTCTTGCCAAAGGTACAAAAGTCAAGAATGAACTCCCATCTGTTCCAGAGAAGAATCTAAAGGGGAAGGCTCAGCAACACCCGACACTGAGGAGACCGATGAACAAGAAGCATGAGCACCAACTTCGGCAGTATGAAGTGCCTCGTGGCATGAAACAGATATGGATATGCAAGGGGAAAAAAATCACGGCCCCAAAGATAGGGTCTCAAAAGAGCATCAAGCAAGCCACACTATCAAGGACCAAAACGAAGGAGATCTCTAGTCAACACTCTAGGCATACCATGTCTATTTGGGTCCGTAAGCGGTCAATGAAGGCTAGCCCCAATGCTAGACAGATATGGGTTCCCAAGGCCTGCTTACGAGCCCAAATAGCTCCAACTCTAGTCACTAGCATAATTCAACACTCACAAGTCCTCTTGGAAAACAATTGAGGAACTCTACTTACATCCCACACTAACATGCACTTGGTCAAACCTAGGAATGTCTGGAAATGGGTACCCAAAAGGTCCCAAATCCAACACAATCTAGTCCATGAACCTTTAACCGTCATCAGCTCAAGGAGCCACGAATCCTCAAACAAAGTCTGGAGAATTAAACCCTATATCAAACCCCCATATCCAATTTTGTAAATCCATCCACTCTGAAGTAGATGCATTCTGAGTACCTTGCATATCCAAAGTATGCATCTAGAATGACACTAACCACTAACCACCACTCACATCATCACAAACACTTCACCTCTAACCATTAACCATCTCGATTGTCATGTTAGTATTGTGGAGGGAACACTATTACATCCTGTTTCCTATGCATCACTAATGTGCCTCTCTTCTGCTAGCAGATAAGCATCAATTGTTGCAAGGAGTCTCATGGCAACAGCAGCAGGAACAAGCTCCTAGGATCCTGTTGAATGTGAGAAGAATCCCTATCTTGGATCCTCCAAGTGGCCTAACAGAAAGAGTGAAGGGGCATTCTCATTGGTTCAACGAGATGCCAGGAGATTTGGGAGATGCGGACCACATATGGGAGTCCAAGTTGGAATTCGGAGGAGTATGGTGGACATTTCAATTCTTCTTGAGAGAATTTGAAACATTACAGAATGCAGCTCCTCTTCAAGATATTTGGTTGAAAGCGAGATTGCAAGATTATTTTAGTGCAGCTTTACCTAAACCTGATTTTCTTCGGTGCTACTACTTGATTGCCACACTGAAGGCGACAGGAGATAAAGATCATTCAAGCACATTCCTGGTGCCCTCTCTATCAAACCAGGAGGAAATGAAGAAGTTTGAGTTGAATATTACTTTAATCAAGGAAGCCCTTTAGATGTATGGCACCCACATACCTTCCAATCAAGATCCTTTGATACCGGAGTCTATGAAGAACAATAAAATCAAGAAGTTGAAAGAAATGTGTGCCCTCACCCCCAACATCACCATACCATTACGGATGTGCCTTCAACACTTCGCTTTTCAAGCGCAAGACCGGTTCACCCACCCTCATAAGAAAATCTGGTATGGATTATACCTAGCAGAGACTGGGAGCTTACCAATTAAAATGCCCGTGTGGATCTTGGACCAGTTATATGAAGCAGGCAAACGAGGCGTGAGGAAGCCTACCTTGAATGGTTGTTGTGCGATTACAAGAATTATCTACAGATGCCTTGCCTATGATGTGCCGATCGCAAGGGCCCTTAAGTACTCACAACTGGAATTCTTCAAGGGGCGAAAGTCAGGGGTTCAACCTACAAAAAGAATGCGTGGTTCGCTTTCACAGGTTCTAATCCCTCGTAAGGCCACCACAGAAGCGTCCCTCAGAGAAGAGGAACAAGTAGCCCCTTTCACTATCCATCTCCAAGGACCACAATCAGGGGGTATGGTACAACCCACTCCATCAGCCCCTCCACTACCCACAGATGCTGAGTTTGCATCCATGGCTACTTTGACAGAAGATACATCTTTTGACTTTGAAAGCTTCTTGCAGACAACCCACTTATCTGAGAGTGAATTCTTCTCAGACACGGAAGGCCCCGAATCATCATCCCAGAGAGGACGGACACATAGTGAAACCCGAAGAGTGCATTGGGAAGATGAGGCACAACACACTCAGGTGGGAGGCACACATGAACAAGTGGAGATATAGAGGAATGAATCCGAGGAGAGTGAGGAGGAAGCCCCAGCTTACACCGCACAACTCAAACGGCTCTACAAAACGATCAAGCAGGTACAAAAGAGACATAAGCTATCAGAGGAGGCAAATAGAGAAATGGTGAATCAAATGCTTCAAGCAGAGAACGCGGATCCCCATTTTGTGGAATCATTGAACCTTTTGGCAGAGACATATGGGATTATAGAAGTTATGCGGATCATGTTACATCGCAACCCTCCTCAATACGATCAACGAAGGATCGATACACGACCACGAAGGGGGAAGATGATTCAAATGGAAGTCTCTACCGCCTTCCCTACCACCACTCAAGAAGATGTTCACATGGCCAGCCCAACTAACCTCGATGAACCAGATGTAAATATACAGATTACATCTCCACCGTCACCTCCCATTCAGCCCACCGAACCCCTCACTGCTAGCATTCTTGAGCAACCAATATCCACCCTCAGTGAACCTATATCACACACCATCATTTTGTCATCCTTACCTATCCCTACCTCTATCATTGCGGGTCCATCTTCCCAACTTCATATAGGTCATCCTGCCACCCCTCAAACCATCATAGGTTACCCTTCTTTCCAACCAGCTCTTGGGCAGCCATATCCCCCTACCCAGACCTTAACACCCCCATTTCCCTTCACCACTACATTTCCTCTTTCCCAACCTCAGACCATTGAGCCCCTCTTCACCTCCTCAGAACCAGCACAAGCCACCCTACCTCCATTGTTGGCAAACCTTGTAAATATGATGCAACAAATTGATGATTATAAGAGAAATTCCCTTTCCCAGCACACCTCATCCACATTCACACCCACCACTAACACACCGCCCACCATTCCCGTATTCACGATTCACACAACACACACAATCACGTCCGATCCCATGGACATTTCACCATCAACAGGACCACCCACCCCCACTTTTGTTCCAACATCATCACATATCAATTCACTCACATCACCATTTCCAACCACTGTAGGCACAACACCCACTTTTCCCCTCCCCATTTCCCGAACCCTTGCATTTTCCACCTCTACCCCTGCATCCACATCATTTAGTCATGCACTAGACACCATGTTTGAAGCAGCCACTCAACTTAAGCAAGAGTATAGATTACTGGAAGAAAATAACACAGAGTTGTGCAATACCCTCTCCACCTGATCAACCAATAGAAGAAGAAGCAGTAATCATTCCAGTGGAGGAAACATTTGAAGACAACTACGAGCCTCAACCCATTCCAGGAGGCAGCATCATGGAGGAAGGACAAGACACATATGAGGAGCCCCCGACGGCATGGATGAAACAGGTAGAAGAAATGGGGCCAACTCATGAGGAACGTATCTCCGCCCAGATGTTGGCCATGAGGAATATTGAAGAAACCATACTTCAATCAGAATATTTCAGACACCTCGCCCCTAGAAGACTGATAACCAGCTCCGAATTACAATATAAGCCATACTTTGTACTGTTGGCAGACTATAATGTTGAGATCAAACGTAAAACCAACAAGTACCCTACTTTCGCTACCCAATTTGAACCTGAGGACATTCCAGAGGACGCCCACAAAGGGAACATATTCCAACCCACCTGGAGGCAGAAGTTACTGGAGACCTATCCGGAGATGCTACGAACATGGGATCACGCACCCATGCACTTGAAGTATAACAATTGCTACGGGCCAGTGCAACGAAGAAGATCATGGAAGGCATTTGCCATAAAAGTTAAGAACAATGCCAATTGCAAAGAATGGCTCAATTACCCCGCCATTGCACCCCCAACCGGCACACCTACTGTAGCTTACATGATGGCTACCATCAGACATTGGATGCCACGCCTCCACCCCATGCCTGACGTCGCTGGACAGATGATGCTCAAGATACTAGACATGATGCAAATGGTGTTAAAGACTTTCCGAAATGTACGTAATATTCAGCCGCCAATTCCGGGCTTCATCAACAGTAACTATGATTTACTTTACGATATGAGCATGACCCCGAGTATCAGAGTGGCTTATGCGTGGCATGCACAAATAAGATATCTCCCTGCTTGCTACAAGCAAACGTTTGATGACATATTCACCACGGGGTTCTGGGAAGCACACTCAGAAGTGTTCGCACCACGCCCAACTCATCTCCTACAATTATTCGCCTGCGAACAAACGATGCATTCAGAGCTCTACACTATGCCACAACGTGACCTACCGGGCGCAGTTAATTGGGAGGCCCTGTAGAGAGACCTGGTCAAAGGACTGCGGATTAAAGAACAAGAATTGGCAACTGACATACTACAGCAGTACATTGATCAAACCATGGAGCAGAGGTCTGTCAGAGACGATAGACGCTAGGGGGGGGGAGAGTGTTGGCATCATACGAGAAGAAGCAAGTACAGGCGTACATGCAGATCTAGCACTGAGGCAACCCATCAATTTTTTCCAACCCTTACATCATTTTAAAAGTGATTCTCATCACTTAAAACCATTGTAAATACCGTTTCACCTTTTTGTAGCTCCATTTTGTACAAGCCGAGGAGTCCTCGAGCTTGAGGAGCCTTAGAAGTAAGTGCTTACCAATTTGCATATTTTTTAGACCTTGATTGAGCCCTCAAATAAGCCCTAGAACCTAATTTTTAACTAGGCCGGACACTAGGTCTGGACAGGGCCAAAGCTAGTCAAAAACTATAAATAGAGCTAGAGAGCTCATTTTTGGGGAGCTTCTTGTAGTTTTGAGCTTGTATGAGAACTTGGTTATAATAGAAGTGATTCCATTGTCTTACTCTCTTTGTTCTTGCCGTGTGTGCGCGTGTGTGTGTATGTGTGTGCATGTTGGTGTGCTTCTCACTCACACATTTGTGCCTTCACTTGCTCGAGGTCTTCATACCATCCTCATGTCTTCCCGGATTGACATTAAAGGAGGTGCTACTCATCACTGAGCTACAGGTTTATACCTCCAAAAAACCTCATCTTTCTGTCGATTTAGCTTCATTAGGTTGGTCGGGTTTATACCTCCAAAAAGCCTCATCTGTCTCTCGTCTGTCTCTTGTATGCTCTTATTGTCCTAGGGAACCCACTCGGGAGTGATTATTCTAGTTAGGAATGATTTGGCTCGAGGGGTTCTTGGCTCTCTTCCTAGTTCCCTTGCTCTATGTCACCTATTTCAGCCTCGGAGATTATGTTTCCAAATTCATCTGTCATGTCTGGTTGAGTGGTGACTACATACATTGTTCCTTCTTTATCTATGTATGCACCATTTTTGAATTTGAACTACTGGATGTTCTAATCCAATGGGTTGATCTAGGATTTTATTCTCGACAACAGATCTTCTCAGAGCATTCTCATAGATGTGAGCACCTAATTGGTTGGTCCTCATGTATTCCAATTGAGTCTTGTAAGGTCCTTCTAGATTTTCTAGGTATGCCACTCTTGAGCTACCTATGGGTATTTCCATGCTAAATGACATCTCATAGTCATTCGTTTCTGAACTTCGAGCATATGGGTAATCACTCAACTACTCGGCCCATGATCTAGCAGTATGATTGACACTAGCTTCAAAAGATCTAAGGCTTTGTCTATCTCGTCCTAGATATCTTCCTGATCTAAGGTTCATAAGCATTGGTGGTTATCCCATTTTTTCCTAGTATAACCTCGTTGCTGGGTTCTTTTGTAATAGTCACTTGTTCTTTTTATTTTCCTTAGGCTATCACTTTCTAGTCCAATAGCTTCCACCATGAGGAACACTTAAGTTGTTCGCACTTAAAGTTTGATCCCTTGATTTATACACTTTCACCTTAGAGTTTGTCATAGAACTAAATTATTGATGCTTTCACTTGAGGAATTAAGGTTCTTGTACTTGATCGTGCTTAATGTTGCCCTATATAATTAATACCTTTATCCATACTAAGCCTAAGCCAAGAATTGATAGAGGGGGTTGAGAATGATCCAACCTCAATTCGCTTGTCCCTTGCTCATGCTTGAGTACTCAAGACACTCGTTCTCAAGCTTGCAGTACTCTCATGATTTGGACCCCCTTCATTGCTCTCAATGGACCTGTAAAAGACCCAAAGTTAGCTCAAGACTTTAATATAATTGACACAACAAACCATCTTCAGTCATGTGATTCAAAGACCTAATTTTGCTTTGTCTTTATGAAAATTTCCCTTAGAGATCCCTCAACTTTCTCACCCATGTGATCTTGCTCAACTCCAACAAGCCCAAGATAACCCCAATCAAATTTTGTATGAGAAAGTTATGTTTGTTCAATGTTTTGGGGTTAAAACAGGCCAACAAGCAAATAGGATCTTTGCCTCACTATGCACCAATTGCTTGAAATTTATGCTCAAAATTGACCAAAATTTGAAAACTAAAAAACCCTAAAAATTAGTCAAATTTACCTATCAATCGTGATCAACAGGGCTGTCAATCACGATGGACTGAGCTGTCCGTCATGGCCTATCACTCGTGATGGACAGGTGTCAATCACGATTGATGGGTGTCAATCGTGATGGATGGTGTTGATCGTGATTGATGGTGTCCATCAGGATTGATGGTGTCAATCATGATGGACAGATTTTCTCAGGTTTTTTGTGTGATTTTGTTTCAATTGTGGCCTACACGTCACGATGGATAGGTTTATCATCGAAATGGCATGTCAGTCGCGATTTTTAAATCAATCGTGATGGACAGTGATGAATACCTGTCTCTCACAATGGACACCTATCTGTCACGATGGACACCTATTAGTCACGATGGATAGGAAGTCCATTAAGGGCTGTCAATCACAATTGATTGATTTTTCTAGATTTTTGTGTTACCTTGTGTCAATCGGGCCTCTATGTGTTGTGATGGACTAGATTTTTGCCGAATGCAAGTGTCAATCACGATTTTTCAGTCAATCACGATTTTTCAATCAATCACGATGGACAGAGGTCTCCGTCACGATGGATGCTGTCAATCGTGATTGATGGGCTCTCTATCAGGGTCCATTAATCATGATGGATAGGCAATCCATCGCGATGGAAACTGTCAATCACGATTAATGGAGTCAATCATGATGGACAAGAAAACTGCAATTTTTTTTTTTTTTGTGGTACTGTGATGTGCAAGGCCTCTAGACTATGAATGTGCACTTAGTTTTACTAAATGGCCACTTTTTCTGTCAATGGTGATTGATAGAGGTCAATGCCCCGAGACTTGTGTAGACATTTTCTATACCTACTAGAGTTGTTGCAGCTGTTGTGGATTCTCCTACCTGCAAGAACACTCAAGAAACATGCAAAAATAGCACACACAAATTCGCTCTCTTGCTCTCTCTCACAAGTGAAATGAGGGGAAAGAGGTGGGGAAGGTGATATGAACAAAAAAATGAAAATTCAACGAAGATGGAGATGGAGGTGGGAGATGGTGAGGATGATGATGGTGATGATGTAAGAAAGAGAAAATAAGGAAAACTAAAGAAATTACCTATGACTCCAATGTCACAACTCTACGTCTTACCATCACACGCTCATCCTTGGAGCTCGCTCCTCGACAATGGTGCCAAATTTGGTGGCACTCTAGCACAATGGCAAGTACCAATGTGAGGAGATCCACCTCATAATTGTCAATTTGTGGAGATGTGAGGACTAGTATGACGACTGTGAGCAAGTGAAGGCACAAGTGCATGAGTGAGAAGCACACGAGCATGCACACACGTACACACACACGGCACACAAGGCAAAACAAAGAGTGGAACAATGGAATCTTCTATTAGCAAGCTCGAAGAAAGTATACAAAGCTCAAAACTAGCTTCAATCTCCAAATAGCTAACTATTGGGATTCAACCACACATAACTACTGACTTCATCACACACTCTCAGGAAATTAATCTCAACATTAATCCTTACTCACACAAAAGAGAATACTCACAAACAGTACTTCAGATTCACCATTTTCTTGCTACGTCAACACAACATCAAACTAAATTTGCTCAAACAAACATGACTTCAATACACGCAGAACAGGTTAGGAAAAATACTTCATTAATGTTCTTTGAATACCAGAAATTACAAGATAGAAGTGATAACGTTCACCAAAATGGAAATACTAGAACAACACTAAATAAGTCTACACAATACAATCTATGATCTCTCTATTCTTCTTCTCATCTGACATACACGTCTTGCTCAGTTACAACCCCCTACTTAAACAAGAATTCAACGAACTATATTCCCGTGACATGAGCATAACTAGATTATAACTACCTATTAAAACTTTGAGTCACCAAAATTCGGATGCAACAACATTCTGACTAAGTAACATCCAATTCAGCAAACACTTAGAAATCTGATTAACTACTTGTCTTCAAAATTGTCAACCCTCAATAGTTGGTACTACCCGATGGGGGATTTTGCAAAAATACAACTCAGATTCACAATCCCTTGATCAAATACTACTACGCTAAGCTCCTTGTGCATATTTTCCTCTTGAATCATATCTGAAACTATTTTATCCTCTTGAACCTTCTCTGCTTTCTCGTGCATTTCCTTTTGATCTAGGACCACTTCTCGAACCAACTTTTCCTTCTGTCGTACCTTCTGCTAAACCTAATTCTGCAAATCATTGTCTAAAGTCTGTGTAGCTCAGTGATGAGTAGCACCTCCTTTAATGTCAATCCGGGAAGACGTGAGGATGGTATGAAGACCTCGAGCAAGTGGAGGCACAAGTGCGTGAGTGAGAAGCACACAAGCATGCACACACATACACGCACACGCGCACACACGGCAAGACAAAGAGTGAGAAGCAATGGAGTTCTTAGATTACTTTCAAAAAGCTCTTACAAGTTCATTTCAATTACAAGCTAACCTCAAAAATGAGCTCTCTAGCTCCTTTTATAGTTTTTGACTAGCTTTGGCCCTGTTCAGACCTAGTGTCCGGCCTAGTTAAAAATTAGGTTCCAGGGCTTATTTGAGGGCTCAAATGAGATCTAAAAAATACGAAAATTGGTAAGCAACTACTTCTAAGGCTCCTCAAGCTCGAGGACTCCTCGGCTTGCACAAAATGGAGCCACAAAAAGGTGAACATGGTATTTACAAGGGTTGTTAGTGATGAGAATCACTTTTAATTGGTGTAAGGATTTTGAAAAATTAAAGGTTGCCTTAGTGCTAGATCTGCGTGAATGCTCGTACTTGCTTCTTCATGAAGAAAATTATTGGCCTACTTGCCAGATCGTCGTTGACTCCCTTGTTTGCTTGTGCCTTCTCTCCCCTCTGACTCTCTTCTCTGACTGCCATGCCTTGTCAGTCCTTCAGTTCCTTGTCTGTTGCTAACACCCCCCCCTTCTCTCGCGTCTATCGTCCCTGACAGACCCTTGTTGGGAGGGTCGTTGGACGTAGTATTCGACAACGTCTTGCGCTAAGTGATGTTCGGCAATCCTCAATCCTTTGTCCAAGTCTGTGAGTAGAGCATCCCAATCTACCGGCCCGGGAACCTCTGGATGTGGCATACGTAACTTTTCTGAATGGAGAGCTTGTTCCACTGCAAACAATTGAAATAAATGTGAGGGCCTGGGAATGAAGATCTCTTAGTGATATTCCTAGAACCCTGTGACAAACATCTCTTCAAATGTCTGTTTGAAGCAGGCGGGTAGGTATTTGATGTGGGCATGCCATGCATAAACAACATTAATAGAGGGCGTTGTGCTCATGTCATAAACAAGATCCTGATTGCCTTCATTGAATCCGAGCGCAGAGAGGTGAGGTTCCTTAACATTCTTGAAGGTTCGGAAGGTGACTATCATGAGTTCAAAAATTTTAAGGCACATCTGTGTCATGACATCTGGTATGTTTTTGAACCTAACACCCCAATGCCGAATTGTCGATATCATATACCCTACGGTAGGTTGACCTTTAGGTGGTGCTAAGTAGACATAGTTGAGCCATTTCTCACATCCTTTGGTTGTCAGCACCATCTTTGTGTATTCCGGCCACGACCTTCTTCGGAAAATAGGACAGTAGCAGGGATTGTACTTGATATACAAGGACATGTTATTCCATGTGCGATTCATTTCCGGGTAGGTTTCAAGCAGCCGAATTCTCCAAGTCGGTTGGCGAATATTTCCCTGCTTGGCACTTTCTGGGATGTCGTCTGGTGCAAACTGTGTGGCAGAGGTTGGTTCCCGTGAGGTGTGGTGCTTGATTTCAGCATTATAATCCGCCATTAAGACACAAAAAGGAACATACAAGTCGTCGGAGGTGCCGATCCACCTGTGATGTGAGAGGTTTCTAAAGTACTCGGATTTTATGATTACCTCTTCCAATCGTGACATGGATGCTATTTGAACTGCTACCCTGTCATCATGGGTTGTGGCCACTTTCTCTAATCTCTGCATCCATTCAGGGGCCTCTATCTCAATGGTGTCCATGCCCTCTACTGTCTGCTTGCCTCCAGGTGCTGGCATCGGAACGTACGGGTCCTCAAAAGTTTCCTCTACTTCGATTAGTACTAGGTCTTCAGGTTCTGGTTCTACCAAGGGGGAGGGTTGGCGTTCATACTCAAGCACTTTCTTTTGTAATTCTTCGAGTTGTGCTTTGAGCGCTGCAACTTCATCAGTTGTGTCAGCTGTGGTTGGGACTTCTTTGGGTGGTTCTGGTTGAGCTTCCAATTGCCTTAGTAGTTCGTCTCTTTCCTTTTCTAAGGCTGCATGGGCTTCGAGGAGATCAGCATGGGTTTCCAATATGATTTGCATATTGTCCGAGGGAATAGCCTTAAACTTCTCCGGGTCAATTTCTTGTGGGGAACCTTCCATGGCTACTTCCAAGTTCTCTTCGTTTTGTGTCTAAAGCCGTCTATTTTCTTCCAGGGCTGCAGACATATGCTTCCGTAATAGAGCCATGTTGCGGCGGAGCTTGAGGTTCTCTATGATTTGGGAGTGTAGCAGAGCATCCATTTGTTGTCTTTCTTCTGCATCTGGCTGCGGTGGATTTTCCACTAATTGCTCATGTTGTTCTTGCAATGCACTAAACTGCTGTTGTAATTGTTTCTTCTCTTTCTCTAAATCAATGAATCTTCCTTGTAATGCTTCATGACTCCTGAACAAACTTGTATGCTGAGCATCGAGGTGCTGATAGTGTTGTTGTAACTGAGACATGCACTGATACATGTTATTAAATACATTATTAATGGGGGTGGATGCAGGAAGGGTGTTAAATGCAGAAGGAAAGGGAAAGGGGAAGGGAAGTGTGAATGCGGTGCTGGAAAATGGTGAAGTGGGTGGTGGGGGAATGGGAGATTGTGGCCGTATGGGGGGAGGGAAAGGTGCGGTGGGGGGTGATATGTCCATAAAATCCACAGTGGACTCAGTAGTGGGAGTGATTGTGAATAGTGGAATTGTGGGTGCAGTGATTGTGGTGAATGTGTATAGTGGTGTGTGCAGTTGTGAATATGAACTACCCGGAAGTGTGAGTGGGGGAATGGGGATGTCAGTAGCTGCCGTTAGGATTACAGTGTTAGTGGAGGTGTATACAAGGGAGGTGTTGAGAGGGTGTGTGGGTTGATTGGCGGTTTGTGCTTCAGTCGTGGCAGTGGACTCGGAGGCGGTGACGGTGGTTGTTACATTGGTAATGGGAGGTGAATGTGGTGGAGTGGGAGGCGGGGGTGGCAAGGGGGGTGATGGGGGTGCACTGGACACATGGGTCTCTTCAGTATCGTGCACAGTGTGTGCTGTGCCCGTGGTCGTGGCTGTCCCTTGTGTTTCGGATACTAAGACATTCATTTGTTTCCCTGCTCGTGGGGGACGTCTTCCGTATCTTCTTTCCGTTCTACGTGATTGTGCCAGGGTAGTATGCACTGTCTCAGGTACTCCTAAAGCATCAGAGATCATATCCAGTGTGGCACGATATTGTTCGTCGACTCCTTCCTCCTCAAGGATTTGGTGCATGATAGCCTTTCCTGCTGCAAGGGATAACTTATGTTGTTGTTGGACCCTGTTGATGGTATCGTAGAGCTTTTTCAACTCCTTTGTATATGCTGGGGCACCCTCTAGCTCCTGTATAACTTCTTGCTCATAGTCATGCGCCTCCTCATCAGAAAATCCTTCCTGTTCATCCTCTTGGCCTTCTTCTTCTTCATCCTCCACTTCCACCACTTCTGGTTGTCTTGGCTGGGGTTGTTCTGTAGCAGTTTGTTGTCCACTACCCTGCTCTGCTTAGACTTCCGCATTAACAGCTTCAATGATTCTGGCAACTTCTTCATCTGTTAGATCTTCCAAAGTGAATCCGTGAGGAAATTCCAGATCTGTAGGTACAGGTGGAAACACAAGATTAGGGCCATCTGTGCTGTGCCTAGGTAACCTGATAGTAAATGGTTACACTCGTCTGGGAAGCCTTGGCGTTGTTTCAGGTGTTAGGGTAGCACCGCGGGCTTGTGCACAAGGCATCTGGACAGCGCCTCTCATCTTCTTTGAGGGAGGCCCTGCAGCTGACAGTCTACGTTGAAACTCCTGCACTCTGGTCCAAATGAGAGCCTCTGTACTGGTACATCATACGCTAAACATCTATATACAATGCGGGTGAGTGCACAACATCCGTACAATACAGACTTTTGTTTTTTATACCACCTTTGATGAGCCAAGTGGATTTGGTCGATAATCCAGTGAGGCATGTTGATTGTCAAATCAAAAGCATCTGCTAAGTAGAGGCTAAACCAGATCTTTTTGGGAGGCATTGTGAACCTTTCCTGCACGGGGAATGCGAAATGTTGCATGACCATGCGTAAGTGAATGGCGATCGTAGGTGTCATCGCGACCATGTCCTTTAATTTCGTCAAATTTTGGTTCTTCATATTGTCTGGAACCATAGTCTCTTTCTCCGTAGGAATGTGCATACCTTTCATGTCCAAAGCTTCCCTTACCAAGTTGATAGTCAATCTGAAACGCTTGAGCTCCTTGCCCCTTGTGAGAGATGGGAGGACAAAGGAGCTATATCCCTTTTTGTCTTTGCTCGGAGTAAGGGTGCTAATCAGATACGAGCATCTTAGAAAATCCGGCTTTGGCAATTGGAATTTGAAATACTCGTAGAGTCCTGCCTTCTTCCATATGGGTTTCAATCCTTCATTATTCTGCAATCTCTCAAATTCCCTGGTAAAAAAGTGATACCTACCCCAACGCCCATTGAATTCTATCTCTGCCTCCCACATATAAGTGCCTTCACCTAGGGGTCCTGCCACATCACTGAACCAATGAGAGTTTTTGCTGACTGGCATTGTGTGCCCCTGTGGAGGGTTCTGAACCGGTATGGCATGCAATGCCCTCAATGCCGCTGGTCGTTCCTTTAATTCCTCCTCAACCGGAAGGCTTTCAATGTCCACAACTTGGGGGCTGGTGCCTGCCTGGGAGCTAGTTCCTACCGTATCTGCCATGTTACTTCTTGCTTCCTGTCTCTGTGAGAATATAGAAACATGTGTTAACATTGTACAGGTCAAGAGAGAACCGTTGTTGTTCCCATTACAACATTAATCATGAGGGTCGGGAGAGATTAATGGGTTAGTAAGTGCTCGGTGCGAGTGTGTGTGTGGTTAGGAGTTCGGTAGACCTAAGAGCTAAGTGGAATGATGTAGTGTGATAGTGATGTGGTTAGTAGGTTGTCATGGATTTACAAATGGGGTCCGGGGGTTTGTTACAAGTCTTAGGCTGCCAAATGCAGTGGATGGGTTTTGCTCTTGGTTTCGTAGAGACTCTCGAGAGCTTTATGGGTGTGTCGGCTTGAAAATGAGGCCTTTTAGGGACCCATTTACAAGTGATTATGTTCGTGCTCATGGGCCTTGGTGTGTTCCTGAGTGTTGAAAACGAGTGGATGCCGGCTGTGCGAGTGAATGGATCACGCTGTATAGGGTGTGGTCTTGGTGTAGCTATTTGAGCCCGCAAACAAGCCTTAGGCACCCAAATTTGTCTTGATTGTGGGCTAGCCTTCATCGACTTCTTGGGCACCCAAATAGACTTCACGTTAGCAGAAGAACTTCTGAAAGACTTCTTATTGGTGTCGTGTTGTTGGTTACTAATAAGAGGCTTTGCCCGTGTGGTTGGCTTGAGTGCAACCGGGTGTTCGCCTTTCGGCACCCACACTTGTTTCACTAGCTGAGACATTTTGCTGCGCAGGTACTTTTGATCTCCGACATAGGTAGTACTCTGCTTCTTCTGCCTTTGATCCACCTTTGGTTGCTGCCTCCCTCTGGCCTTTGGAAAAGAAGGGAGTTCCGTTGCATCCCTGACTCCTTTTTTGCGAACATCATTCCTCTGCAACACATAGTTTTGGACAAGAATAGCATGGTCATCTTCATGTGTACTCCTGGAAGGACCAGGAGTGTGTGCCTTTCCTAGTTCCTTGAGTGCTCCATTATCTAACTCTACTGTAATTCGACTATGATTGACCCATACCTGAAGAAGTCCACTTCTTAGGTTTAGGTTGACTGCATGATCATAGATCCAGTCCTGACCCAAGACAAGAGGCTCCGTGAGGTCTTCGTCTTGGCACACTAGTACCTTAACTGTCATTAACATGTCCTGAATGTAGAGGGGGAGCTCCACCTCGCCCATGCAAGGGGTTTCCACACCTCCTAATCCTATGAGATAAGCTTCTATAGGATTGACCTTTAATTTCAATTCTTGACAGTAAGAGAGTCTCACCGCACTAGTGGTTGCACCTGAGTCAATCAATGCTCGCACGGACTGTGCACTAGTTCCTTGTCCTACCTCTATGGTCACAAAAGGTCGTCGATCAATTATTCTATGGGAACTTGTTCCTGCGACTTCACACATTGCCATATGATATCCTTGATCTGCATAGTCATTTGATCTAGGCTGATCTCTACCTTGTCTTCGCAACTTCATCCTTCTGATGCGTTCTAAAGCTTCTGCTTGAGCTTCTTCTCGAATCCGCTTTTCTTCTTCCTTGCGTTTCTTGGCGATATTGAGTCGACTTAGCATTTCCTCTGTGAGAGGTTCCTGATATAACTTGACTCTGCATCCGCTTATATAGCTTGGGAGAACGTCACCTTCCAATGTGGCTAGTTGCACTGCTCCACTTGTGGAGATCCTATTTATGATCATAGGTCCATAGCCACGCTTCTCTAATTTTCTCGCATGTTGTTTCAAAGTGTATACTAATACTAGGTCGCCTGCCTTCAAACCTTTATCCTTAACGTGGGCATCAAAATATGCCTTCTGTCGTTTCTTAGCTGCATATATCCCTGCAGCTGCCCTTAGTCTTGTTTCTCCTAATCGTTCAAGGTCAAAAAGTCTAGAGGAGAGTTCATGACCCGTCCATTCGTACTCTTGTGCTACCTTCAATGTAGGTATCAAGAAGTCCAATGGTAGCACTGCATTTTGACCAAATACCATCTGAAAGGGGGTGGCTTGGAGTACCGTTTTATAGGCGACTCGGTATGCCCAAACAGCATGGTGTAGCTGTTTATCCCAATCAGAGCGTTTATTATTCACGAGCTTGGTCAACACATTGCACAGAATCTTGTTTGTGCTTTCGGCTTGCCCATTAGCTTGTGGGTGATAGGGGGCAGACTTCTTATGTACTACCAAAAATTCGTGGAGCAGATTTTCAATAACTTCATTCAAGAAGTGAGTGCCTCTATCGCTAACTAGCTCTATGGGTAGCCCGTATCTAGTGAATACATTCTCAAATAGAAACTTAGCTGTTGTTTGAGCATCGTTCTTCGTTGTGGCTTTTACCTCTACCCACTTACTTAGATAGCCTGTTGCAACAATGATATATTCTGCATGAGAACCCTTAGCTGGGGGATTAATAGGACCTACGAAGTCTATTCCCCACTTAGAGAATGCACGTCCACCCATCATAGGTTTCAGTGGCATCTCATCTTTACGTATAGGATACTGAGTTCTCTGGCAAACATCACACCGTTTCACATAGGTATGTGCATCCATGTGAAGGGTCGGCCACCAGAAGCCCGCAAATAGTATTGCCTTGATCACCCGATCTGGTCCAAAGTGTCCTCCTGCTACACCTTGGTGAGCAGTTTCCAAGATCTTAAGGTATTCACTCTCATGGACACACAGTCTCAGGTAACCATCCTTACCACGCTTGTAGAGATTATCACCAATGAGTGAGTAATCCTGGGCTTCTTGTTCTAAACTCCTTTTCCTAGCCAGAGTCATGTCTGGAGGGAATGTTTTCGTCCTCAGGAAGGATACTAGTGGTTCACTCCAATCTGGCACTATGGACACTTGATAAAGAGTGGCGTGTCCCACAGGTGGTTTAGTGCAACAGATTGGGCATTCCTTGCACAACCTTTGGACATCAGCTTCCATAGTTGGCCAATGTACTCCGAGTCTCCTTAGTGTCTGTAAGGTTCGTTGCTTTGAGTAGTGTTGCTCTAATGCACCTACATGTGCTAAATGCAACCATTTATTGTACTCGTCCTCTTCCACACAACAAGCCAAGATTCCTTGATCCGTGTGCTTGTTCATGCTTCCTGCCATGATGTGGTACTTTTGGGCTTTCACAACCTCTCTATTCTGTGTGTTTACTACTGGATGGTTAGGCCCGTATGTCAATATTGGTACCAATGGCTTAGCCCACTGCGGTACCACTTCCAAATTAAACAAGTAAGCGTCAGGAAGGTCATCTGATACTCCTTGTGGGACTTCTCCAGATGTGAGCCTAGAGAGATGATCTGCTCTCAAATGAGTCCTCCCTTTTCTCACCACTACCTCAAAATCATATTCCATTAGCAAGAGAAACCATCTTACTAATCTTCCTGTATTGCATGGCTTGTTTACGAGGTATAGCAATGCCTGATGATCAGTAAAAAATTTAAACTTATTTGCAAGCAAATAGTGTCTAAATTTCTTAATTGCATATATCATGCCCAAGCCTTCTCTCTCAGTAGTGGTGTAATTTCGTTCAGCTGCATTCAATTGTCGACTAGCATAGGCAATTGGAAGATCCATATTACCTTCACCAGTAGGTTGTGCAAGCACACATCCAATGGCATAATTGGATGCATCCACATGAACATGGAAAGGCTTATTCCAATCCGGTGTGGTTAAGATTGGTGCTGAACATAATCGCCGTTTAAGCTCATTGAAGGAATTCTCACATTCCTCAGTCCACTCAAAGTTTGTCAGAAGACCGTACATGGGCTTTGCAATGACAGCATACATGTGAATGAACCGGCGGTAGTAACCACAATGTCCCATGAAAGCTTGTACTTCTTTGACATTCCTTGGCCTAGGTAGCTCTGCTATGGCTCTCACTTTCTCTTCGTCAGTAGATATACCATTCTTTGACACTATGTGCCCTAGAATCTTGCCTTGCCTAACCATGAAAACGCACTTTTCTAGGTTTAGGCAGACTTGATATTCTCTACATTTGTCAAAGATTTGTCTGAGTTCAGGAATATGAGTTTGTCTAATGTTGGAATGAGCACAAAGATCATCAACATAGACTTCCAAGTTCTTCCTCAGGAACTCTTTAAATACATGGCACATCAGCCTCTGGAAGGTAGCTGGTGCGTTGGTAAGCCCAAATGGCATTACACGAAAGGCAAATATACCCCACTCTGTGGCAAAAGCTGTCTTATGCTGATCTTCTAGAGCTATGGCTACTTGATTGTAGCCCGAAAATCCATCGAGGAAGCTGTACACTTCCTTGCCTGCTACTCTTTCTAAGAGATGTTATGTGATGGGAAGCGGATAGTTATCTCGAATTGTGGCTGCATTGACCTTCTTCAAGTTAATGCATACACGCAGCTTGCCATTCTTCTTGGGCAGCACTACGATGGGGGATACCCACTCAGTGTGCTCAATTTCATAGATAAATCCAGCTTCAACGAGTCTATCTATCTCCTCTTTGATCTTGGCAGCGTAATTATCGTTATATGTATAGGGCTTTTGCTTAGAGGGTTTAGCATCTGAGGTCATGGGGATAGTGTGTGAGCATATGTCAGGGTCAACACCTTTGAAATCCTTGTAACTCCAAGCGAATACATCTCTGTATTCTCTTAGCAAGGCAATTAACGCATGCTCTTCTTCCTCTGTTAGGTCATGGCCTATGTACGTGCATCTCTCCTCTCCTCCTTCTAGGGCCACTACTATTTTCTTGGTGGTTTCTTTGTTATCATAGGCCTCTCCTACTTGTGCCTCTCGTTTAGGCATTCTGATCATAACTCTCTTGTCGTCTATCTCATACTTCTTAAAATTTTCTGGGACCTCAAACAAAGATTCTTCCTCTTCTGGTGAGACTTCTCTCTTCTTTCGTTTCTTTCCTTCTTCCTTCGGGGTCACATGTGTTGCTAATCTTACATCATTTGTAAGCTCTCCATGCCTCTGGGGTTGAAATTCTACTTCATGGAAGTATTCTTCATCTGATGCAAATGGTGGGTCCATAATGATTGACTCTAGATCGGAGTCACTTGCATCCTCAAATGCATCAGGGCTAGGTTCACACTCTTCTAAAACTGCCTCTCCCATGATTGGCTCTATGGAGAAGACTGAAATGTCATAGCCATCCTCATCACAGTGAGGTATCCATTGTTCTTCGTTGATGGCTACATCCATAGTTGCTAGGATTTCTGCCTAGCCATGGGGTTCAAATTCCTCATCAGGAAAGACTACAGGTGCATAGGCTGGGTCTTGAATTGATCTATGGTTTTCTTTTGCACCTACCTCTCTGGCTTTCTCTCTCTTCTCTTCTTCTACTGCTACCTTACACATCCATAAGTGAGTGTCTTCATGTATCCATGAGGATCCTGACCCTATGGAATGCACCGATTCTGTATCATCTTTGGCTCTATGGATGCGATTCCATTGGATGGGAGGTACATCTCTATGAGAGTAATCTTTGAGATTTACTTTGGTTGTAACACCTAAGTGTTGCAAATACAAGGAATTGGTTCCCCAGTCCTGTACCACTTGCAACTGGCGCATAAATGGTCTTCCCAAAATCATCTCATAGGCATGATTTTTGCTGAAGTCACATATAGCAAATGTATGCTCAAACTCGACACCACAGGTGGTGAGAGTTATTCCTTCTAGCAATCCTAAGGGTCTCTCAATATGACCATCGGCCATCTGCAATTTCATTCTCGTTGGCCTGAGTGCTGGCTTGCCCCAACGCTTCCATAGGGAAGTGGTGGCAATTGCAACTCCTGCACCTGAGTCCAAAATTGCCTTGGTGGTGTACTCCTGGTAGGTAATGGGAAGATAGGTGTTCCCTTCTTCACCTTCACACATATCTCCTATCTTATCCAAGGGTATTTCTGGTATTGTCCTCTGAGATCCTACCTGGGAACGAGGTTTGGCTATTTCTGGTACTTGTTTGGCTACATGTTTCCATAGCTCAGGTCTAACCTTGAGTAGCTCTTCTAACTTGAGATTGCACTGCACTTTAGTGTTTTTCACTACCTCTGTGTTCCTAGGTAAGACTGAGTCCTCATTTTGTACCATGACCGTGGGTGCCCTCATACAGGTGGACTTTGCTTCCCATGGGCCTGTGAAATGGGGTAGTTCTTGTAAAGAATTAGACTCGAAGTCTAATCTTTCTTGAGATTGGGTGCTCTCCTGCTCCCCATAAATGGATGGGATGTCTTGTGGGAATTGGTCATGTGCATCATCCACAAGTTCAATAGGAGGAGGGACTTCACTCTCTTTAGCCCATTTGTCTTCTTGAATCTCTCGTAGGAATTCTGGTGTGAATCGATTCATAGAAGATGATGTGTCTGGCTTCGTAGAGTTATGCGGGCACATAGGCTTCCTGAGCAGGAATGCTTACTCTTTCACTTGCCTTGTCCTTGTGTTGAGGGGTGGGTTCCTTTTCTGATTGTGCAATCAACTTCTCTATTCTTTCTAACAGTCCATCAAAGTGCAACTGTGTCTTCGCTGAACTAGAGATGTTAAATAGGCGACTGGCCTCAAACATGGTCTGAGCCAATTCCACCATCTTAGCACAAATTTTGTTCGTTCTAACTCTAGTTCTGCTCTTTGGTAACACTTTTCATGATCAGTTACGTTTGGCCCTTCTTGGATTCTGGCCTGATATGCTTTAAGCATCATATTCAGGTCTTCGGGAGTGGGATCTGCTAGGAGTGATCCTACTCTAGGGGGTGGTGGAATTAGTTGAGGCGGGTCGGAAGGTGGCGGGTCGGATGGAGTTGGGAATGGTGGAGGTGATAGAGGTGGGGCAGTGTGAGAGGGAGTTTGAGCTGTGAGTTCAGTTATCCTGGCCTTTGTTTCTCTCACGCTTTCCTCGAGTTCACTCATCTTTTTTGCCCATTGTCTTTTCATTCTTTCACGAATATCTCTCCAAGATCTAGTCCTTTTCTTGGTTATGCTCTCAGTTTCACTAGCCTCTGGGCTCTTTTCCTGGCCTACGCTTTGGTTCTGTTGCAGGGCTTGGGCTCTAGTGAGTACTTGTACCGGTGCAGTGGAAGTCACACTCCCTGTGGAGTCTACTACTAACCCGATAACGTTGATAGGAGTGATTTTTGGCATATTATTGGGGTTCTTTGGGCAATCTCGTAAGAGATGCTCCTTTCCACATTCTTGGCAAAAGCCTTGGATCATCACTGACTGGGGTTGTGTAGGTGGAGGTAAGGGACAATCACGAATGAGGTGATTTCCCTGACATCTGTAGCATGGTCCTCTAGGGAATGGGGGTCTTACCTGCCTAGGTTGAGGTCTAGGATTGGGGTTTGCGTACATGACGTTTGTGTAATCTGACTCCCAACTAGGTTCATTTGGCTCTTCGCTATAGTAGGGCTCACCATGTTCAGGAGATTGCATGTAGTAAGCCTGGGGGCTATCAACGTGTGTAGAATCAAAGCTATGGTCACTGGGATCACTTTCAGAAAGTAGTGGGGTTATAGGGACTATAGCTCTATTCAGGTTTTGGTATGGTTGCTGATAAGGTTGTTGTGGCCTGCCATATGGCTGTGGAGGGTACGGGTTCTGGTATCTTCCCTGCTGAGGGTATGGCTGAGGGTAGGTTTGCCTAACCGCCTGCTTGTTGTATGGGCAATCTTGCACGGTGTGATTGGTGTACCTCCGTTCTATGGTGCAGTACTGGCTACTAGAATTTACTTGGGGTTGAGCCATAATGGGACATACATTTGCCATATGGTCACCCCCACAAGTATAGCATCTTTTCACCGGGGCAAATCTCGGAATTTGTTTGCTAGAGACACCTAGTTTTTGAGCAACTTTCTCTGCAAGTTCCTCAATCGATGTGGATTGCGTGGAAGGGAGGCTTGAGTCACTATCTGAATCTTTGTATATCTTGTAAAGCTCTAACTCCTCCCCTAGGTTGTCCTCAATGTCAATACACATGCGTACACACTCTTCTATGGTCCTAGGGTCCTTCAAGTACACATATGATCTTAATTTGGTACTTAGCAATCCATCCAGGAATAAAGCCACTTGCTTAGCTGGTGTGGGCAGCTCAGGGACAGGGCATCTTTCAAGATATTGCCTAAATCTCCTTCCTGCAAGTCTCACGGTCTCTTGAGGGGTTTGCTTGAAGCTGTGAATCAGTGAGGAGGTATTATGTCTTATGCCACTCTTAGAGAATTCAATAATGAAAGCCTCTAGGAGTTGGTCTATGCTCCTGAAATGTCTCTCGTTTAGTGGCTGAAACCATGTCAGGGCAGTGTTCCTAAGGGTTAGACCAAAGGCATTGTACAGTGTGAATAGATCCTCCACTTGTTCAGCTCTCAAGACTTGCCTAAACTCAGCCACATGATCGTATGGATCTCCCGTGCCATCGAAGTAGTTCTTCATGGACTTAACTAGTTGAGTTGGTCTCAAAGTCCTTGTGTGCTCTCTAGGTCGTGGTAGAGGGAACTCATCCGCATTTCTTTGATTCGTGTGAGCTCTAAGTACCTCAGGCTCTACTCTGTTTGTTTCCATTCTCGTTCTTTCTCTGCCCCCTGGGGTGGCAAAGCTTACTTCTGGCCTATCTCTATGTCTGTCTCTTTGAGTTCCGTGAGCGTGGGAGGTTCCAGCTCCTGGGTGACCAAAGGACACGTTCGATCTTGGTTGGGGGAAAACGAATTCACCCTTCCAAGTGTAAGCATGCCTATCGTTTTCTGTAACCACAAAGATCCTCTCTGAGGCTTGATCTAGGTAGGTCACTCTACCTGGGCTATCTGGATCTTTAAACTCATAGATCATGATTGTCCCTATATCAATTGGCTTGTCTGATTTATACCTCCAAAAGGCTTCATCGGTTTCTTGGTTTAGCAGCAGATCTATACTCTTATTGTCCTGTGGGATCCACTCGGGAGTGATGATCCTTGTTAGCACTGACTTTCCACGAGGGGTCCTAGGTTCTACACCCATGTTTCCTTGCTCCAAGTCACCTAAATCCGCTTCTGAGATCACATTTCCGAATTCGTCCGTCCTATCTGGGTGACTGGTGACTACGTATATAGTTCCTTCTTTGTCCAAGTATGCTCCGTTTTCAAACTTGAGAGCGGGGTGCTCTAGTCCAATGGATTGGTCAGGGTTTTTAATCTGGACCACAGATCTTCCTAGACCGTCCTCATAGATGCTAGCACCTAATCGGTTGGTCCTAAGGTATTCCAACTGTGTTTTGTAAGGGCCTTCTACTCTGTGCAAGTATGGCACTCCTGAACTTCCCGTAGGTCTGTCCATGCCTTGAGACATCTCTCATTCACTGGTATCAGAGCTAGGGTAATGCGAGTGGTGACTCAACTGCTGGGCCCAAGACCTCGCAGTATGATTGACGCTAGCTTCTGAAGACCTAAGGCTTTGTCTATCCCTTACTAGATGCCGTCCTGATCTAAGGTTCATATGCCTAGTTAAGTAGCCCGATTTTTGCCCAAAGTACAACCTCGTTGCCGATCAATTGGTATCAGTCACTTGATTCCTTTTTAGTGTGTTATCATGTTTATGATCTTGTCTGATATTGCGTCGTCAGGAATACTTGGGTATTTTTCGTACTTTAAGTTGATCGTTCCACGTTAAATTCTTTTCCTTTAGGGTTCTCAATCGTACAAAGATTATGTAGTTATCTTGAACTTGAGTATTTAGGTAGTCTTCAACTTGATAACTGCCTACCGCCGCCCTGGCTTACTCCTATCACTAGTCCTTCTTAGCCTAAGCTAGGAATTGACAAAGGGAGTTGAGAATTTCCAACCTTTTGTTTCCTTCTTGGTTGCCCTTGAGTGCCCAGGAAGCGTGTTCCCAAGCTTGCACTTACTCTTGCTTAGAATGCCCTTCGATGCTCTCAATAGATCTGTACGAGTTCCAAAGTTATCTCAAGACCAATTTGCATTGTGAGTTTTTGAAAAACAATTCTAGAGATCCCTAAATTTTGTTCCCCCTGGGTATGGTCAACTTCAAAATACCCAATCTAATAATCCTGGGTATGGTCAACTTCAAAATACCCAATCTAATAATCCCCACGAGCTTTCCAACAAAACAAGAATCACAGCAAACGGATTTCGTATGAGAGAGTTATGTCAGTTCAGGGTTCTGGTGCTAAAACAGGGTTCAAACAGGCTAACAGTTCACAGGATTTTTCTCAAAAGCACATGTGTAGGGACCTCACAACTCACTAATTGCTAGACCAATATGCCCAAAAACTATCCCCAAAGCTTATAATAAAAAACCCTAATTTTTTGGCCGAAAAGCCTGTCAATCGCGATCGACAGGTCTGTCAATCGCGATTGACAGAGGTGTCCGTCGGGGCCTGTCGGTCGCGATCGACACGTCAGTCGCGATTGACAGTGTCAATCGCGATCGACAGAGTCGGTCGTGAGTCCTATCAATCGCGATTGATGGTGTCAATCGCGATCGACACTTTTTCCGGGTTTTTTGCCGTGATTTCAGTCAATCGGGGATGTCTCCGTCGCGATGGACACGTGGCTACGCGTAAAAGTCAATCAATCGTTGAATTTCAGTCGATCGCGATCGACGGTGTCAATCGCGACTGACAGAGGTGTCGGTCGTGGCTATCGATTGCGATCGACGGTGTCAATCGCGATTGACAGGGTCCTACGTGGCACTCTGTCGGTCGTGAAGTCTGTCGGTCGCGATCGACAGGGTCTGTCGGTCGCGATTGACAGGGTCTGTCGGTCGCGATTGACAGAAAGACACGGAATTTTTCTACTGTTTTAGGTGATTTGGGATGTGCTCCTCATGCTTGTGCTAGTGGTGAACTTTGTTTTACCAAATGATCGAATTTTCTGTCGATCGCGATCGACAGAGGCTGGCGACTGCGAGACAGATTCGACGAGTTTCGTACCTGCGCAGAGTGCTGGGGATGATGATTCAGCAAGAACCTGCAAAATGCTCAAGAAACATGCAAAACAGTGCAAGCAATATCGCTCTCTCGCTCTCTCTCACAAGTAGAATGAAGGAAATGAGGTGGAGATGGTGATATGATCAAAACTGAAAATTTCCGTGATGATGGAGATGGAGGTGGGAGATGGTGATGATGATGACGGTGATGAAGATGGTGAAGAAAAAACAAGAAAATAGATGAAAGTGAAGAAAATACCTACAACTCCAACGCGTCAACTCTACGTCTTACCATCACACGCTCGTCCTCAAAGTTCGATCCCCGGCAACGGCGCCAAAATTTGGTGTAGCTCAGTGATGAGTAGCACCTCCTTTAATGTCAATCCGGGAAGACATGAGGATGGTATGAAGACCTCGAGCAAGTGGAGGCACAAGTGCGTGAGTGAGAAGCACACAAGCATGCACACACATACACGCACACGCGCACACACGGCAAGACAAAGAGTGAGAAGCAATGGAGTTCTTAGATTACTTTCAAAAAGCTCTTACAAGTTCATTTCAATTACAAGCTAACCTCAAAAATGAGCTCTCTAGCTCCTTTTATAGTTTTTTACTAGCTTTGGCCCTGTTCAGACCTAGTGTCCGGCCTAGTTAAAAATTAGGTTCCAGGGCTTATTTGAGGGCTCAAATGAGATCTAAAAAATACGAAAATTGGTAAGCAACTACTTCTAAGGCTCCTCAAGCTCGAGGACTCCTCGGCTTGCACAAAATGGAGCCACAAAAAGGTGAACATGGTATTTACAGGGGTTGTTAGTGATGAGAATCACTTTTAATTGGTGTAAGGATTTTGAAAAATTAAAGGTTGCCTTAGTGCTAGATCTGCGTGAATGCTTGTACTTGCTTCTTCATGAAGAAAATTATTGGCCTACTTGCCAGATCGTCGTTGACTCCCTTGTTTGCTTGTGCCTTCTCTCCCCTCTGACTCTCTTCTCTGACTGCCATGCCTTGTCAGTCCTTCAGTTCCTTGTCTGCTGCTAACAGTCTGCTACACCAACTTTTCTTTTAAGTCTGCAATTTGCTACATCAATTCTTCCTTCTCAATTTTATTTGTTCAATAACCTTTAATAAATTGACTCTCATACATAGACGCAAAACCATCATGCATATGTTCTAAGGATATCTAATCGGTGAGGCAGGCTGTTGTATGTACATTTGGCGAGAAAACTTCACCCTTCTCCACTTTTGATAGAAGTTGGAATAATGCAGCTAAATACGTAGCTAATCGACTGTTTAACTATGTCTTTCTTTTGTCTGATGAAAAGATCTCCCCAAACATTTTGTCGTAAAGCCACTGTGCCTAGCTGACATTTTTCCCCTTCTCAGTCCAACACAATGGTGTGTAATTTTCTTTAGACATATAGTCATACTTGACAATAAAGCACAATCTTTCTAGGTACCATTTTAATTGCTCTCTCCTAGCATATGATGCATTTTTTAGCATGTGGTATTGGCGTCCTCCCTCACATGGGCCAAAATCTTTTTGTAAAGCTTCTTTGGGGAACTTGGGTACGATCAGATTGTTAAAAATGGGAAGCTAGAATACCTCAACAACTAATTTGGGTGAGAATCTTACCTGTGGTGATAATTGACCCTTCCTACTCTTTACTATCTCAATCTAGCTTTTGGCATAGTAATTGAGCTTTCAATCCTCCCAGGGCAATGATGCAAAACCCAACAATGGTATTCTCTGCAAATATATAGAAGTGAGCAAAGCATTGCAATCAATTTCCACCTTAAAATCAGTATACAGATCCATTAAGGACTATGTTAACTTACTAGCCGATTCGGGTGTTTGCGTTTCCTCATCCTCCTCCTGCAAAAGGCTATCAGTGTCTTCAGACAATGACTCTTCTTTGCGCACCATGGTATCCTTTCTTTTTGTTTGCCCTCTCATATTTGCAATGTCAGCAAATTAGAATACTGAGGCTAAGCTGACCATCTTACTTTTTGGCATGAAAACACACGCTTCAGATACATCAATCACTTCAAATGTACTGGTGTGACAAATGTTCGTACCATGCGACTATTAACGTACTTTACTTGAACCCTCCATGACGTAAAGAATCGGAAGAAGAATCCATGTAATAATTTAAACTTAGCCCACTCCCCAAGGCTATTATTTAACATGCTTGTCCGCCCTTCTTTTTTCACTAAAAAAAGTTCCAAGTATGTTAAATCCAATCAAGCATACTCCGATGCACCAACATCTACCTATCCTTCAGAGCAAATCAGAAATCGGATTATGTAACATCCGACTGTATGAAATCTGATGAAGCAAAAGCTAAGTGATGAAATGTTGAGCCTCAGATTAGCACGTGAAAACCATTGTATTCTCGAGAAAGCACTTAACATAATATTGGACCAACAAGTATCAAGAAAACATGACACCACCAACCAAAATGTAGATAAATAAGGCTTCTTACTTTTGTGATCACTAATGTTGCTGATCTGATTATCAAAATTAAGCATCACTTGCACCAAATTAGCTGAAAACCAATCCACATGTGGAGGTTTCCCTTGAAATTTCTTCAAACGAAATCCATTAATAGGTTTTTCCATACTTGTACCAAATACATTTGTTACCAGAAAAGTCTCTTGTCCTAAATCTTGCACAATTTGATATGGACCTTTATATCTCAAAGTGAGCTTTCTTGGATGTGGTCCTAACTTAGAATTATACATAATGACCCAATGTCCAAACTGAAATATCTTAAATTTGACATTTATGTTAACCCAAGATTGTCTTCTTCTTTGGATCACCTCCATTATATATGCACTAACTAAGTGGTCCTCCTCCAATTGTAGAAGATACTTACTCCTATGCTTGACTGATAACTCTGCAAACATCTTTTCTGCTGTTACGTGCAAACTTGGAACCATTGATTCTAATCTATACACGAATCTGAATGGTGTCATTCCAGTGGTTACCTTAAAAGCTGTTTGAAATGACCACAATGCTGAATCTAGCAACAAATCCCAATTTTTCTAATTGTCATAAACTAGTTTTTAAAGAATCCTTAGTAAAGTTTTATTGGTGCTTTCTGCTTGACCATTTGCTTGTGGATGATGAGCTGTAGACTTTTTGTGCATAATCAGATGTGTTCTTGTTAATTCAAAAATGAATTCATTGAGAAAATGATCTCCTCTATCACTCACTAATTCTATCGCACAACCAAATCTGGTCATAATGTTGTGGTAGAGAAACTTTGCTACACTAGCCGCCCTGTTATCTTTAAGTGCTACTACTTCTGCCCACTTTGTGCAATAGTCGGTTGCCACTAGATTATACCTATTTCCATGCTGAATAATTGGCTCTTAATGGGACCAAAAAAATCCATCCCCCATTTTTGAAATGGATCTAATGGCAAAACTAGATGATCTGGCATTCTATCTGAATTATTTAGTTGACCTGTCTTCTGACAAACGACGTACCTTTTGGCAAATTCATGAGCATCCTTTAATATTGTAGGCCACCATAACCCAGCTTGTAGAATCTTTTTACCTGTAATATCCCTTGATAGGTGTCCTCTAGTTGCTCTTGAATGTGCTTCTTGCAAAATAGCTGGTTGCTCAAAATCTAGCACACATCTTCTAATTACCTAATCCGCCCCTTTTTTATATAATGCACCTGCTATCACCAAATATGGCCTACTTTTCAAAGCAAACTTCTTTCTCTGACCAGGTGTAAATTGTTGAGGCAAAACTCCATCTGTTAGGAATGCTAACAACTGGTCATACCAAGAATTAGAGTCAACAATCTGAGCATTAAATAATTTTGCATTCGAAAACTCATCATTCACTCCCATTGGTGCTTCTCTTGATTCTAACCTATTGAAATAATCAGCCACTTGGAGTATGAACAATCACAAAATTAAATTCATATAATAAAAACATCCATCTTGTGAATCTTCCTGTCAATAGAGGCTTCTTTTAAGATATATCAAAGCCTGATGGTCTAGATGGAAAACCACTTTATTACCCAACAAATAATGCTTGAATTTATTTAGAGCATATACCATTGCCAATGCCTCATGTTTAGTAACCTGATAATTCCTTTCAGCTGAAGACAACACTCTACTAGCATAATAAATTGGTTTATACTATCCTTTTTCTTTTTGTTGCATCAGCACTGCTCCTACTGCTACATCTGATGCATCTACAAATATGTGAAAAGGTAAAATCCAATCCGACAGCTACAAAATTGGATTTACTGAAACCATATTTTCTAATAACTGAAAAGCCTTCTCTTGAGCTTTAGCCCATACAAATGGAAGATCTTTTTTTTTTTAATGCATCAAAGGTAATGAGATATTAGCCAAGTCCATCAAATATCTAGCATGCCATTTAATTTGACCTACAAATCTCATTACTTCCTTCACATTTATTGGAGCTTTAGCTGTCCTAATAGCTTCAATTTTCTTGATATCAATAGTCGTCCCCTCTCTTGAGATAACATGACCCAATAAAATGCCACTCTTGAATGGATTTTGCACCATTTTGAATTTTCTGCATCTGTCGAAGCAAGACTTCATATGCAGCAGGTGTTGTTTCTTCTTCGCAAGTACTAAAAAATCATCCACAAAGACTTGCATAAAGTCCTAGAAATATGGCTCCAAAACTTTATGTGCCACATAATTGAATGAAGGTGGTCGATTTTTCAATCCAAAACTCATAATTGTAAGCAGATATGCCCCAAATTCTATAATGAATGCTATTTTATGTTGATCCTCTTTAGCAACAAAAATCTGATTATAACCAAAAAATCCATCTAGAAAGTTATATTTTCATGTCCAGCTACTGCATCCAACACTGTGTCACAAAATGGCATGGGATTGAATCTGTAATTGTAGGTGCATTTAATTTTCTATAATCCACACAAATCCTCAACTTCCCATTCTTTTTCGGAATAACAATAATGGGAGATAACCATGTTACTTGACTAACCGATTTAATGAATCCAACTACCAATAACTTATCACCATTTTTTAGATATCATGAATTGTGGTCAACAAATTTAACAACCAAGCAAATCTTGACTAGTGCTAAAACTGATAACAGATATTTTTATCCTTAGCATATATAACGCATATTATAGTATGAAAGAACTACCATCAATAGTAGTAAGAATGATCTTTCCCACTCCCATTATGGGATAAGAGGAGTAATTAGCACATGTGACAATACTCCCTATAGGAGCAATCTCAAGTGAAGTGAAGAAGCTTCACTGCAAGAGAATATGTTTGATTGCACTATCATCAAAATACCAAACATCAAAGTCTACTATAGACATATGCTATGGGTCATAGCTTCAATTATTAAACATTCATTATTCATTCTAAACAAGGTTACTAGAGTCTATTTTAAGTGTAGAGGCCTCTACAACAACCATTCAAGCCTCTTTCTTTTTTGCCTCTTTTGTAGCCATTTTAGGATAGCTCTTAATGACATGCTCATTTGTCTCACAATACTTTGAAAACTTTTTCTTCTTTTCTTTTTTTCTTGTCATCTTTGTCTTTCTTCTTTGATTTGGCAACATCTCATAATTTTTTTCTTACTAGTAGATGAGCTCCATTTACCTTTGCCTTTTTGACTAGCTAAGAAAATTGCAACGTTAATAGTTGACATGTCATGTGTAGATTGATCTTCTTGCAACAAAATAGAGAGTAACTCCTCAAAGGTTAACTCATTTGGATTTCCTTTCATTTTCAATCGAAGAGTAGAGGCAAAACTCTAATAAGAATATGAAAGAACATTAAGAATAGTTCACATAAATGAACTATCTAGCAAGATTTTCATCAGCAAAAAACAATGGCTCTTTCAAATCCTTGATCTTTGTTAGGAAAGTGTTCATTGAATGTCCTTCATTCATATGCTCACTCTCCAAATGTTTTCATAGATTCTTTGCCCAATATATTGTTGTAAGAGTATCCCAAGCATCTTTTTCTATTTTGCAAGAGTGAATGTGAGGGGCAATGTCACATTTATTTAGACAAAGTTATCAATGCATGCTTTTATGCATATCTGCCATCCCAACAAAGCTTTTCTATAGTAGGTGTAATAGGAACTACAACAGGACCAAGAAATTGAAGATTATCATCTTTGACACCACCCACATCACCTATTATCACTCTATTTGTTTGTATGGGAGGATTTATTTCAACACCCTAAATATTCCACAAGCCTTTTGCTAGCCAACAATGCATAATTAGAACCATCCAACTTATCCTCAACAACCAACATACAAAATACATCATTGCTTTCAACCATGGACAATGACTATATAACTTGATGTAGGAAATTGATCGTATCTCAAAAAAGTGGGTCCCGCATGAGGGTGATGAGAGGGTGATTAACCTTCTTTGTAATGCCATCTAAACTTTGTAAGATCTATCCCCACTCCGTGGGACTTGGGGGGTCCCGGTAGCACTAGTCCCCTTCACTTGTACTTTTCTTTTTGTTTTATTTTATACAAGTCCCGGAGAGTAGGCTAAGGCCGAACTTCCTTTATTTCAAAAAAGTGAACAAAAATACCCAATTGAGCTCCATTAGATCTATAGTAGTCTTTGACACCGCTTGTACTAGCAAACTAAAATCTATATATATGTTTAGTGCAAAAGGACAAGATTGCCTACACATTCGTTGCAATAGTTTATGTAATGAAGTGATAAGTAGGAGATGGTTGAACCACACCCTTCAGAGATAGGAGATGGTTGAAATACACCCTAAGAGGGAGGATTAGGAAATAATCATGAACCATGGCTTTTGGGGCAAGTGGTTAACCCATCACACTCCTAGCCAAGAGGCTGTGAGTTCAAATATCCTATCATTCATTATATTGGTATTAGAGCCTAGGAAGTAGGATTGGGCAAGGTGGATTGACCCAATGGCCCCCCAATACATAGGTTTGATTGTTGTAGTTTAAGGTTTGTGGAAGCATGCGAACAACACAAGGAAGAAGAAGATTGAAGCACAACACACAGTACTGAATGTATTACCAAGAGAATGTACAAAAGATCAATGACCCATTAAGGTTATAGATGTATATACAAGCCGGGGGAAAAAACCTCCTAAAGATGGAAAAAAGTACCCTAGTAGTCCTAGCGTGTTTGCACACATCACTACCTAAACATATCAACAAATCCTCCTTAGGAGTGATGCAGTGAACAGGGAGCTTGCACTCATGTATAAGGAAGTGCCAATCTATGAGGAATCAATCCACAAAAGGAAGTAAGCTTTGTAGAAAGCTTCAAATTTCTCCCTAGGTAGAGCCTTTGTGAAAAGGTCTACAATGTTCTCCTATGTGGGCACATATGTCAAACTAATTTCTCTAGTAGAGAACCTCTCCCTAAAATAATGAGAGTGCACCTCAATGTGCCTAGTGCAAGCATGGAACACATGGTTCCTTGCAACTTCCAATGCACTCTGACTGTGAGTGAAGATGGTGGTGGCAGAAGATTGACCAACACCCAAATCAAACATAAGGCGTCTAAGTCACACACACTCAATATTCATTCTGAAAGTTGCCGTATACTAAGCCTCACAACTAGAAGTGGCCATAATAGGCTACTTCTTGCTCAACCAAGATATGCATGAGCTACCAAACATGAAGCAAAAACCATTGGTGGACACACGAGTATCATAGGAACCATGGGAGAAAGAGTAAAAAAAAAACATGTAAATCTTGCGGTAGTGATCCCCCCTTGGGATAAAACAATCCAAGTAGCCCGGTACCACTCAAGTAGTGAAAGATGCACTTAACTACTGTTAGGCCACCGGATTGGAGTATGTAATTTTATTTTTTACTCGCACGCACCGAAAAGGTGTAGCGAACAGATGTAACTCTCTATTCATTAATGAAAAGGCAATCACGGTGTTCTTCGGCGAGAGACAGGAATCGCCGGACTGTCTGTCTGGGCGACCGTCCTGGGGTACTGTGTTGCAGAGTTGCAGAAATCCAAAGTATTATGTTATGTTTGTTAAGTTGTAGTAATTAATCATTAAACACAGTAATGCTACCTTAACAGTTAATAAGTCTGTGTGAATTCATCATTGTTAATTCGCGTGTTAAGTGTGTTGCGTCGTGTTAATCTTCCAATTGGAAGACAGTTAATTGTTTAATTGAATGTTAAATTGGGAAAATTAAACAAAGGGCCTCTACACTATCAGACCCCTATCCATTCCCAAGAACCCAGAAATGAGATTAAAAGTGGCTTAATGAAAAGCACTTTTAACACTGGCGCCGTCTGTGGGAAGATGGAAATAGATTTGGAATAGTCAGTAAGGGTAGAGCAGTACTCAAGATGAGCAATGGAGAATAGTAACCGCCAGTTGAAGAAGTGATATATGTCGGTTACTCGTTCCGGTGGGTCCTACCCAAAGTATAGAAGCGACCAACATCCGTGGACAATTCCTAGTGTATTAGGAACACCCCTCGGTAGCAGAAGTGAAGGACAAGCAAGTACAGAAGAAGACAGTGCACGGTAGGAAACAGGTACACATTCCGGTGCAATTTTGGTGAGTTCTGGTACCACTCCGGTCTGTTCCTTACGTTCAGAAGACAGTTATGGTACTACAGTTGAATGGGTGCCAATTCGGGCATCTTCGACAAGCATTCAGTATCAGAAAGTGGTCAACCACAAGGGATAGTACTTCCGTAGATAGGAACCATGAGTACTTCTGGCCAACAACAACCGCAACAACAACAACAGCAACAGCAACAGCAACAACAACAACAGCGACAACCACCTCGACCGGTCCCAACAGGAGTGACTTATACAAAATTCGGTGGATTTTTGGGGGATGATCCCAACGGACATGTTCGCACATTAGAAATTAGTTATGTAGTGTTGAATCACCCACTAGATCCGACGTACAAGGCCATCGTGTTTCACGCTACACTGGTTAATGAAGCAGCAAGGTGGCTGACAGAATATGATATTAATCATTTTGGTAATTATGATGATGTGAGGGACGCGTTCCTGTAGAGAATTTGTTTGAAGAAGAACCCTGCAGAAATTTTTGACTATTTGAAAAACAATCAATAGAAACCACACCAGAGTGTTAAGGAGTATGCGACATTGTTCAGAACTCATTTGCGGCAGCTACCTCCGGCGCATGCCAACCTGCCAGATGATGTCATAACACAATGGTTCATCAATGGATTGAATCCACAGTTAAAAGAAATCATGATCATTCGTTGTGTGGGCGGAATGACATTGGACGCTGTCATTGCAATGGCTTTACAATTGAAGCACAAAGTTGGAGGGTTTACGGAGGATCTGGAATGGTTGAAAGCAAGTAAGAGCGTAACCGAGGATCCGTCCAAACAAGTGTACTGTACTAAGTGTAAGAATCCCGGTCACACCAGTTCCACATGTGCTCTCAACCAGATGTATTGTGCCATCTGTAACATGACAGGGCACTCAACAGAAACCTGTGCATATAATGCAAAGGTGCAGGGTAGAATGGCAGTGGACGCCATAATACAGGAGCAGGGCCAGCCAGCCACTCATTATGTACCGCCACAGCTGCGAACCACCCAGCAGCAAGGATATAGGAATGACATTGGACGCTGTCATTGCAATGGCTTTACAATTGAAGCACAAAGTTGGAGGGTTTACGGAGGATCTGGAATGGTTGAAAGCAAGTAAGAGCGTAACCGAGGATCCGTCCAAACAAGTGTACTGTACTAAGTGTAAGAATCCCGGTCACACCAGTTCCACATGTGCTCTCAACCAGATGTATTGTGCCATCTGTAACATGACAGGGCACTCAACAGAAACCTGTGCATATAATGCAAAGGTGCAGGGTAGAATGGCAGTGGACGCCATAATACAGGAGCAGGGCCAGCCAGCCACTCATTATGTACCGCCACAGCTGCGAACCACCCAGCAGCAAGGATATAGGAATTATCGGGATCAGCGCAATAACAATTTCATCAAAATCGATGGCATATGGATACATCGGCTGAAGGTACCTCTCTCCCACGTCCTCGTTGTCATTTCTGTGGCGAGGTTGGGCATATTCGTAGATTTTGTACAGAAGCTGCAAAGGACGACAAAAGAAAGAAGGAAAGACAAAATCCGATGACAAATATGGTTTATATTTCCCCCAGTCAAGTCACAAGCAGCCGTAGTACAGACAAGATCGGGAAAATAGTTGCAACCAGCAGCTGAGGTTTTTGAGCCCGGAATTCGTGAGCAACAGCGGATGTTTGCAAAGGCCACTCAATGGACAACTAAGAAGCCGACGGTGTTCCCTGACCCAGTTCCAGTAACTCAGCCTCATCTGCCAAATGCAAGACCGCATGTATGGAATTCTGCTCCGATAACATCAGAATCACAACCAGAGTCGGTAATGACCACCGCACACACAGACCAGGTTTGGGACATTATCTCTAAGGCCTCAATAACACTTCCTCTGAGACAGTTGCTCGCCCTCGTGCCCGTGTAAGACAGCAATTTCAACAGCAGGTCAGCCCCGGCTCTTCTTGTACTCTGGCAACTGCGACCATACAACCCGAGATGGATTCTATGGTGGATCATTCAGTACCGCTGATCACCGTTTGGTATAAAAACCAGAAGATCACCCAAGTTTTAATTGATGGAGGGTCTGGAGTGAATATTGCAACAACTGCACTCTGTAAGAAACTAGGTTGGACCCAAATTGAACCAGTGCAGTCTTTGTGCGAATGGCGGACCAATCCACAGTCCATCCGGTGGGACTAGTACGTAATATTCCTATAACCCTGCAAGGAACTACATTTAAAATGACCTTTGTAGTCCTCGAGTTACGCGAATCTAGCCTCGACTACAACTTACTCTTCGGTCGACCATGGCTCAAGCAAGCCAAAGTCGTGCAAGATTTTACTATCAATCACCGCAAATATGTCCTGACATTGGATGCTATGCAACCTTGTGATTTACACGCACGCCCATAGGTAGCAGAGCCAGTCCATATGTTGGATGGGCTATCTGATGATGAGGAGGAGGCTTTCCTCAAGATCAATAAGGACCTTATCCCATTAGGTATTGTAGACTTACAGACGGTAGCAGATAAGTGGAGTCCGGCAGCTTGTATGGTCGTACCAATGACCGGAGAAGCAAAAGCAGATGATGACATAACTATCGATGAATCGACCTTACAACAACTCTCGCAGCCAGCTGATGATTTGGCAAAGCCTCGACAATTTTATGTATCGGAGGATCAGCTGGTAACCTACAATTTGGGAGATACGGATAACACGAAACTAGTAAAAATTAAGGCAGGATTAGCAGATAACTTCCAGGACGATTTGGTACAACTATTGCGTGAATTCTCAGATGTCTTCGCTTGGGACTATAGGGACATGAAGGGTCTTGACCCATGGATTTATCAACATCGGGTGGTCCTGAAGCCAGATGCATGACCCTTCAAGCAAGCCAGCTACCGGATGAATCCGCATTATGCAGCCCAGGTAAAAGAAGAGCTAGATCGCTTGTTGAAGGTTGGATTCATTGTTCCCATTGAACATGTAGAGTGGATCTCACCAATAGTGATTGTGCCGAAGAAAAATAAACAGTTACGTATTTGTGTCGACTACCGAAATCTTAATGCAGCCACCATACCGAATCTGTTTCCTCTTCCTTTTCTAGATACAATGCTTGATAGGGTAGCAGGTCACAAAATGTATTCTTTCCTGGATGGCTACAGTGGATATAATCAAGTGAGGATGGCGAAACAAGATATACCGAAGACAGCATTCATCACCAACTGGGGTGTTTATGCTTGCACCGTAATGTGGTTCGGTTTATGGAATGCCCCGAGCACCTTCCAAAGATGTATGCAGGAAGTGTTCTCACCTTATCTGACAACGTTTATGCAAGTCCATCTGGATGATTTTTCATTGTTTGGCGACACTTTCGCACACATGTATCATTTACAATGTTGCTTTGAAAAGTGTCGGGAGTACCAACTAATCCTACCAAGTCAGTTTTTGCAGTCTCCTGTGGAAAGCTGCTCGGTCATATCATCTCCAAACAAGGAATACAGGTAGATCCTGATAAAGTAGCAGCCGTGTTGGAGGCACCAGTCCCAAAGACACCGAAAGAAGTTATGAGGTTCCTTGGCCAGATCCGGTGGCATGGTAGACATTTACGGTGGTTGGCTCATCTAGCGACACCACTTAACCGACTTATGACCATCACTCCGCGAAAGTATGAATGGACTAATGAGTGTCAAATGGCATTTGATCGTTTGAAGGTCTTACTGACTCAGGCTCCGATCTTGCAACCGCCTGATTGGGAATGACCATTCCACGTATTTGTGGATGCGTCAGACATAGCGATTGGCAGTGTGCTGATGCAACAAACCGACAAATGGTTTCGGCATGTGTATTATGCGAGTCGCCGATTAGCTCCTGTCGAGAGGAATTACTCCATGACCGAACGGGAGTGTCTTGGTTTGGTCTACTCTGTTAAGAAGTTCAGGCATTACTTGGTGGGACGAAAATTCACTTTCCATGTGGATCATGCCGCATTCGTGTATTTGGTTCATCAACAACATCTGTTAGAAGAAGCATTTTTTGAAGAGAAATATTTGTAAAAGGATAAAAAAATTATAGAAATATTTATGCAAATGATGTAAAAATGAGGAAGAGTCTTCCTCATGTAAATTAGAATCATATGTAATTTTTCTAGAATTTTTGGAAACTCTTAGATAGCATATTTTTAGATTAGAAAGGAAAAGGACCAAAATTCAAGTGTGAAAAGGGACACTTGAAAATGTATAAAAGATAATTTCCTCTATTTTGAGAGGGTTGGTTATTTGTATTTGATGCTATCCAATTAATGAGAAGAGTTTCCTGCAGAAAATCATGATTCTTCCTTTTGTGTGAATTTCTTTGATTTGTGAGTCTATTCTATGTGTATCCATGGAATTTGCAAGCTTCTATTGTGTATTTCTAATGAATGTGTATGAAGAGAGTTGTTTCATGATGTGTTGAGTGAGAAATTGCTGAAGAATAATGTTGGAGATGAAAATTGTCAGTTTTCACAGAATTGCGATTGTCTTGTCTGGAGGTTACAGGTATCATTTTTGAAATTTGACTTCATGATTGTGTTCTGCTCAAAAAATAACACACTTTAGACACCAAGATCATTGAAAATGATGTAGTTTTGCTCAAGATAATAAAAACCCTAGAAATTTCTCTTCATCTTCATCATTTCTCAGAAATCCAGCCAATTTTCTCTTATTTCTTGGATTCTATCATCTAGAAGGGGTTGTGGTCTCTTGTATACTTCCAGGATTGACAAATATAAGATGTGTTGTTGATTCTTTATGCTAAAATGATTGGAGAGGACAACTCCAAAGGTTAACAACAAACATTTTTTGGCGTTGTTGCCGGGGAGTAAAGCAAAAGCTTCATTGAAGTTGGACCTTGCTAGATCTTCTATTGTTGATGGTATTGGACACATTGAAAAGGTAATACTCTTTAATCAAGAAATGGGAACATGAAAAGGTAGGTTTCTTTGTTTGTCTTTTGGGAAAAGAAAGCAATAGATAATCTTTTGAGAATAAGAGGTGATGAAATTCTTGCAAATTGATAGTTGCTCATATCAGTTTTTGAGAGTAAAGTGCAGGTGTGTGAAAAACTGAATCAAGAAAGCTGAAGATAAGGTAAAATGTGTCTATCTTTGCTTTTGTAGAATGCTTTTTTACCAAGTATCAAGTAAAATTGTTGATCTTATGATAGATAACATGATTGCATTGAGAAAAGTCAAGTAAAGTAGCTAGATGCAAGTAGTTAAGATCCTTTTGTTAAACAAGGTGAAGCAATAATCTTGAGAAAAAGTTTATTTGCATCTTGAAAAGAAAATGTTTGAGTTTATCTTTGCATGAATTGATATTTTCACTTCTCAGCACATTTTCCTTTGGAAAGTTTTGCTCATGAACTGAATAAATAGCAAAGCATAAGGGAGTATAACCAATCGAGAAACACAGGATCAATAGATCACTAAACAAGAAACCCTAAGTGAAGTGTTTACCTTAATTTAGGGCAAAATACTAAAAAAAAACATAAAATCCATTAAAACATTCAAAAAAATTTCTTTTTTCTTTAGGAAGTTGGACAGAAGTGTTGTTGTTAAGAGTAAAGGGGACCAAGTGGAAAGAAAAGTCAAAAACTAAAAAACTAGAGGTTCAGAAAAACACGATTCTCTTCACAGGATCGCTAATTTTTGTTTATGATGTAGGTGACAAGTGATTTGGAGCTGATGAAGAATCTGGAAGAGGATTAAGAAGAAAGAAGAATCAAGATTGCAAAAAAAAAAAACAAAAAGTTCAGAAAAATACGATTCTCTGCACAGGATCGCGATTTTCTATAAGGAAAAGAAATTGAATTATTTCCTGCACATTTGGGTATAAAGGTAAGAAATTGTAAGGGAATTTCATAAAGAAGGGTAAGGAATTCAAATTTCAAAAATATCAGAGAGAATTAAGCATGAAATGAGTAAAATTGAAAATTAAGTATAGAATCGCGATTTTTACCAGTGAAATAAAGGAAGTAGCTAGTAATGAAAAGCTAGGAATTTGTGACTTAAAATCATAAAATTGTGAAGGGTAAAAACTTGAACAAGTGGAAAGTGAAGATTTTGAAAAAATTGAACAAAATCGCGATTGTGTGAAGACTATAAAAACCTAGAATCCCAGAAAAAGCTCATTTGAGTATGAGAGAGGGAGAGAGAGAGAGAGAGAGCAATCAAAATTGCGATTGTCTGCAACCACAAGTTTTTGGAGATTTCTGTATCAAGCAAGCAAGGTAAGCAATTTGCAATACATCTTTTTGCATTCCTTCAAATTTTTTAAGCACAAAAACACACAAAATAGCCAAAAACACAAAATCGTGATTCCCAGAGCACGATTTTCATAAGAAAATCATGTTTTCTAACAATTGTGAGCAATCACGATTGTCTGGGAACAAAATCGTGAAAAACACGATGCTCATCATAGAATCGTGAAAAACACGATTCTCATCACAGAATCGTGAAAAACACAATTCCCATCACAGAATCGTGAAAAACATGATTCCCATCACAGAATCGTGAAAAACACGATTCTCATCACAGAATCGTGAAAAACACGATTCTCATCACAGAATCCTGAAAAACACGATTCCCATCACAGAATCGTGAAAAACATGATTCTCATCACAAAATCGTGAAAAACACGATTCTCATCATAGAATCGTGAAAGAATACGATTCTCATCACAGAATCATGAAAAACACGATTCTCTCCACAAAATCGTGAATTAATTGAATGATCCTTAGGTCTATTAATAAATTGTACACACATTCTAAGCAAGAGCTAGGAAGGAAGGAGGTAGAGCCAGTGGTAGGAGAATTGCAAGAAAAAGATTTAGGGCAAGAAATTAATATGGAGAATTTAAATGAAACCAATGAATCCTCTGAAACTGGTGATTATGGAAACATTCTCAAATACATGTATACAAATAGGTTTGGAACCTATGTATATCAGGATGGAATGCATAAGTTTCTCATTAGATTGAGAAACTTAGAGGTTCCCCTGAATATAACACCAGTAGCACAATTCAAGGATGGTAGATATGAGGATAGGCAGGTATGTGTATACATCTTCTCACAAGACCCAAAAAATTCTAATGACCTAGGGCAATGTGCAGATAAGAGACCTTGGGAACAAAACTTGGGGCAATCAGACTTGCCAAGACAACATGAAACTCACAACAATAGTGAACAACAACAAGGTAGGAGACTACATACTTCCCCAAACCCTTTTGAGAGAGAAGTAGAAGGACAATGATTTTCCATTGAGAAGAAGACATCAGTGGCAAAATCAGGGAAGAATGCTTAGGCCATATCAAGTAGCCAAATGCATGAAGAATCAATATGAAGGATATTCTGATCCTCATGCTCATGCTGCAAAATTTAGACAATTAATTAGAGCAGAATAAGTTCAGGATTACAAAGTCCAATTTGAAGCATTTGGTCTAACCCTAATAGGACTTGCACTATCTTGGTTCATTCCCTTGAGAAAGGAAATGTATCTGGATATTGAATCTTTCCTAGAAGCCTTCATTGGGGAATTCTCAAAAACTGGAATAAAACATGACACAGTTACCTTGATACATAGCTTTAAACAACAAAAGGATGAAAATGTCAGAGAGGAAGCTAGGAGATTCAAGCAATACATTGACAGATGTCCCAGAGAAGAAGTACCTTCCATGGCAAGACAAGTATCCCTATTCATAGAAGGATTGAGAAGTGCTCAATTAAGAACCCTGGTGTATTATAGGAGATGCCCTGATCTAGGAGCATGTGTAAAAGAGGCAATAGATTTGGAGGATAACAGAGGACAAGACCTGTTAGCATTTGATCAAACTAGAACAAATGAGGATAAAATCCCACCAGCAAAAGAATTGGCACAAGCCATTGCTAAAGCCCTGGAAGTTAGCACCAAAACAAATTTGATAAACACCAAGATAACAACAAATAAAAAATGTTATAATTGTGGAGAAAATCATTTGGTACAACAATGTCCATATCAAAAACCACAACATTTGCAAGATAGGAAAACACTAAAATATTGTACACTAGAAAGAAAATGGACAAATCATACCAGAGAAGAATGCTTTTACAATAAACAACCCATTAAGGAGAGAGAATATGTGAACCAAAGAGAATCTGGATTTATTGAGCAACCAAGACCTGTACTTGGGCAACAACCTCCATTACCAACAAATGTGGTACCAGTCAAATACACACCAATAGAAGAGGGAAACTCAAGAATAAGATCACCATACAAAGAAGATTATCATTGGAATGAAGGATATTAGGAAGAGTGGGAAGGATATGAGCTGAGAGAACTAGAACTGCAAGCCCTAGACTTGGGAAATGGGAGAATTGAAATGGATACAGCTACATTCATGTATATAACCAATAATTACATGTCTAATCAGAGACCTCAGTTCAAAGGAAGTCAAAAAATAACTTGTTATAGATGTGGAGGGGAACATTTCATTAGAGACTGTCCACAACCGCCAACACTAAGAGTAGAAGGAGCCTATTGCAAGGATTGTGGGAGGGAACATTTAATAAAGGATTGTCCAAGAAATCCTCAAAAACAACAAAACACTTCTAATAACATACCATTACAAGCAGTCAACATCATGGAGCAAGAAGAATTGAGTGACCCTGAACAAGTAAATGTAAATGCTATAACAAGGGCACAAGCCAAACAACAGGAAACAACCAAGGAACAAAAGAAGAATTCATCTCCAAAGGAGAAGAAAAACAGACAAAAAGAATGGGAGAGAAAAATGAGAGTGGGTAAAAGTCAAGAAGAAGAAAATATGGAACTGCCAAAACATAGCGCACCCCAAAAGACACAAACCCAGCAAGAGATAAGCAATTCACAAAGTTTGGAAACTATGATAAAATCATACAAGGGAAGAATTCAAGAGGGACCAAATCCCACAGACCATATAATGGCTTATCCTATACCGGATATAGAGCATGAAAGAATGCAAAAATGCAAACAAATCATACAAGAAGCACAACTTAAACTGGGGGAACTAGATAATTCTAAAACAACAGCTAGGGAAACAAAGGTAACAAGAACAAAGGAAATTATTGATCAAGAAGATGACTCACAAATAACATTCTAGGTAAATATAGACAAACAATGTACAATCTTATACCACACCACAATGGAGGAATCGGCAAAACAGAATCCTCACTTACAATACAAAATGGCAAAATGGGAAGCAATACTAGAGAATTTTGACCCACAGCCACAAGAACTGGAAGAGTTGCTGTACATTCCTATTGATAAAATAGGAGGATATTGTGAAGGAGAAGAAGGGAACTCAACTCTGAAAATACAAGCTATATTGGATAGTGGATCAGGTGTGGCTATCATGATTAAACAAACTTGGGAAAGATGGGGAAAAAATGAATTAATACCCACTAAAATGAGATTGCAACTTGCAGATGTACACATAGAAAAACCTCTAGGAATATGGGAAAAGGTGATTGTGGATATATGTGGAATAGAAATAGAGAATACTTTTGCCATAGTTGAATTTCCACAATCCACTTCATATGAAATCATCCTAGGAATACCATTTATGAGACAAATGCAAATTGTGCAAGATTGGGGTAATGATTGCCTATATCTTTAGAGCAAAGGAAGAATAACCAGAGTGAATCTAAGAAATGGTCATTATTGTGACATATCCCCTCAAGAATGGTTCAAAATACATCAGAATCAATATTTGAGTGAAGAATCAGAGATTGAAGATCAAAATGGAACAGAATCATCAATATGGAAGTGCAATGTGTTAAGAAACCTTACAAATAGAAAAAGAGGATTAAGAAAAGAAGATTGTGTAGAAGGGAGAAAATTAAAGATGAGAGCTATGTACCACAAAAATTCAAAGATGAAGAATTTGAACCTTATGGTTGGAACCAGATTTTGGCTACCATGCATCTAGTCAATGACGAATATGTGGGAGTGAAATTCCAAAATGAAGAAGAATATGATGTTTTTCACATAGGAATACAAATGATAAAGGTATCAAAAACAGAAGAGGACCAGGAAAAAGAAATGATATTGAAAAATGGAAAACCACAATATTTGGAAGAGGTAAAAGCTGCAGATGCAATAAAAGATAAAATCTCAGGCAATTATAGAAAAAACAAACACAAGGAAATGGAAGAAGATCAAGAGGATGAAAAAAATAAGAAAATGACAAACAAGGATCAACAATTTGATGTACCTGCAAATTTCAAGACTTATGAAGTAGAAGACAGATTACTTCTAAAAATGAGACCAAAGAGAGAAAAGAAAAGAGGGGAGGCATATGACAATGAGGAACAAACAAAGAAGGTAATGATCACTTAGGAAGAAGGGGAAGAAAGACATATTGTAATAGCTGATGACATGACAAATCAAGAGGAGGAAGCATTAAGAAATTTGGCCAGAAACTATAGGGATGTGTTTGCTTACAGCTACAAGGACTTGAAAGGTATTGATCCTAAAATCTATGAGCATAAGATTCCTATTACACCTGATGCAAAGCCTAGCAAACAAAGACATTACACATTCAATGATAAATACTCTACTAAAATAATGGAAGAAACTGATAAGCTGCTGGCTGCTGGCTGCCAATTTCATCTATGAGATTGAATACACAGAGTGGATATCTCCTATAGTTGTAGTACAAAAAAAGAATGGGAAACTTAGGGTATGCATTAATTTGAAAAAAGTGAATGTTGCAACTATAAGGGATAGCTACCCATTGCCTATAACAGACCATCTTCTATAAAGAGTGGCAGGGAAGGAGGTTTATAGTTTTTTGGATGGCTTTTCAAGATACAATCAGGTACCCATAGCCTTGGAAGACCAACATAAAACTGCCTTTTCCACAGAATGGGGAATTTATGCTTTTAGGGTTATGCCCTTTGGGTTAACTAATGCCCCAGCAACTTTTCAAAGATTGATGTGTCATATCTTCAAAGAATTCCTGAGGAATGTAATGGAAATTTATGTGGATGATCTATGTACTTTTTCATTAAAAAGACAGGATCATTTGGAAGATTTAGAAAACATATTCAGGAAATGCAGAACATACAGAGTATGTTTAAATCCAGAGAAGTGTGTATTCTTTGTAAGACAAGGAAGAATGTTAGGCCACATAGTTTCCAAAAATGGAATTTCAACTGACGAGAAAAAAATTAAGGCCATAATGGAACTTCCAAGACCAACAAATGTAAAGGAACTTCAAACTTTCATGGGACATTGCGGGTATTATAGAAAATTTGTACACAAGTTTGCCGATATAGCAAAACCTTTGTATGCTTTGATCACAAAATTTGAGTGGACCAAAGAGTGTGACCAAGCTTTTGAGACCCTGAAAACTTGTTTGGTAACAACACCAATTCTAAAAACCCCACAGTGGGATAAAATTTTCCATGTCCATGTGGATGCTTCAAATTATGCTTTGGGATGTGTGTTAGCACAACCAATAGAAGGGAGCAAATTAGATTTCCCAGTTAATTATGCTAGTAGGCAATTGAATTCAGCACAGAAAAATTACACAACCACTGAGAGGGAAGGGTTGGGGATGATATTTTCTGTGAAGAAATATAGACATTACCTTTTGGCCAACAAGTTTAAATTTTTTGTGGACCACCAAGCTTTACTTTATCTAGTAAACAAACCTTGTCACACTGGTAGGATAGTCAGATGGTTTCTTCTACTGATGGAGTTTGAGTTTGAGGTGGTGGTCAAACAGGGAAAAACACATTTGAGAGCAGATCATTTGTCCAAAATCTAGGCTAAAGAACCAAGTTCACCTTTAGATGATGACCTACCAGATACATATCTGTTCAAAGTAGAAAGTATTCCTGAATGGGCCATGACTCTAGTACCTTTGCTAACCATGGGACCTTGCAGAACATTTGGAAACAACACACATTTAGTATTACAAAGCAAGAATTTTATGTTGCTAGCTGGGCACTTGTATCGCCTCAACCCTACAGGCATATTGGAATATTGTACTCCAAAAGAGGAGCAACAGGAATACCTGGAAAGAGCTCATTGTTGGAACCCTTGTACTCATGCTTCCATAATAGTCACCTTAAGTAATCTCAATAGGATGGGAGTACATTGGCCTAATAAGATTCAAGATGTAACAAAATATATTGCTTAATGTTGGGAATGCCAATCCTTGCAAAATTCAGAACTTGTAACTCTATATTGGTTTCAGAGAGATCCAGAATGGAGTGAGAACATCATTGAGGGATTGAAAAGAAACAAGAAAGGAAAACAAGAAAGAGAAAGTGCAGACTCAAAAAATCTACAAATGATTTCTGAAGAGTATCAATTAATAGGAGATCAATTGTATAAAAGAGGGATGGACGGATATTTAAGAATTTGCGTTCCTGAAGATAAATATGTTGAAATGTTAGAAATGGCACATTCTGGAGTGGCAGGAGGTCATTTCTCAAGTGAAAGGACTGCTAAACTCATATTATATTCGGGATTTTGGTGGCCAACTCTATTTCCTGATGCAAGAACATATGTAAAAAGATGTGACATTTGTCAGAGAGTGAGTCAACCAAATAGAAGAGATAATATGCCATTAATACCATTAATTTCAGAAAGAGCCTTTAGTAAATGGGGGTTGGATTTCATTGGACCCATACATCCTCTAGCAAAACAATCCCATGCTGAATACATAATAGTGGCCACAGATTACTTGACCAAATGGGCAGAGGCTAGAGCTACAAAAAAGAATGATGCTCATACTACTGCAAGATTTCTCTATGAAAATATCATCACCAGATTTGGATTACCAATTGAATTGGTAAGTGATAGGGGGACTCATTTTTTGAACCAAATCATAGAAAACATAACTGAATACTTCATGATTAGCCATAGAAAGTCAGCCCCATATCACCCACAAGCCAATGGGATAGCAGAAAGTACCAGTAAGGTACTTTGCACTATACTGTCAAAATTGGTAAACACAAACAGGAATGATTGGGATTTACAACTTAATCATGTCATATGGGCCTATAGAGTGGCATACAAAACTGCATTAGGAACCACACCATTCAATGTGGTATATGGACAAAATGCAGTTTTGCCCATAGAATTCCTTATTCCAACACCTAAGGTGGGAAGTCAATACAAATGGACTGGACATGAATTATCTGAGAGAGTGATGGAATTGGAAAAACTAGGAGCTTCTAGACTCCAAGCAATTATGAGCATATATGCAGACAAGAAAAGACAAAAAGCTTATTATGATGTTCACATTAAAGAAAAAGATCTACAAGAAGGAGATTTAGTTTTGGCATACACAGTAAAGGAACATCAAAAGAAATTTCAAAAGAAAGGGCATGGACCATATATTATCAATCAGATCAGTAATAGTGGAGCTATTCAATTAGCAAACATAGATGGAGAAATCATGCCAAATTTCATAAGTGGATGTAGAGTAAAAAGGTATGATCTTCCATTAACTGTCTCTGAATGGAGAAGATTACATCAAGCTCAAAACAGGAAAAAAGAAGAGGAAAATATTAGAAAGGAGGCTCAACAGGAGGCAAAAGCAAGGATAAGAAAAATCAAAAATCTTAGGGAAGTCTTTTTGTGTGAAACACCTTTAAAAAAAAGAGAACATTTGCTTGTTATAACAATGAATTTTCAGGATGAGAAAATCAAGGTCTTGATAGACTCAAGTGCACAAGTAAATTTGATCAGTTCAGCTTTGTTGAAAAATTTTAACCCAAAAAGGACTAAAAGCAAAACCTTTATCAAAACTGTGGAAGGACATCTCATACAAAGCATGTCTTCATCTTCTATTGAAGTTAAGTTCAATGAGGAATATATGGAAATAGATTGTGAAGAATGGCCAGATCACTTGATGACTGAGAAATTGATTCTGGGACAACCATGGCTAAAGCAAGGTAAAGTAATTTTGGATTTTGAAAAAATGAAGCTTAAGTTGACAGTAAATGACAAAAGTTTTTTAATGTTTTTATTGAGTAATGAAGAACAGGAAGAACAACAGGATATTCATGACTCAGACCTGGAAGGATTTACTTTTTCATTAGAAAACACACAGACATAACCAATACAACCACTTTATGATCAAACTTCATTTAATCAAAACCAAGAGAGAATTGAAGGAGCAAAAGACGGTGAAGAGATAGAAGCAAGGTGGCAACTATGGCATAGTCAGAAGCATCAAGGCATCAGAACAAGAAGGATGTGGAAACAAAGTACACACAAGCCCTGCTCATCAAAACAAATTTCCAGAACAAAATGGATATGGAAGCCAAAAAATTTCAGGAACAACTTATCTAAAGAAGATGGGTGTATCCATAGAATAGAGTCAGCACGGATTAACTATTATTGGGTAAAAAAATCAGATTTGATTCAATGGAAAAGAACATGAGAATCTGATATGCAGTTAGGATCTTTGATAAGAAAATCAGAGTGTTTTAGAGACAAAAATTATGACATTTTGCGAATATTGGCAATTTGTTCTACCTTATCCTTTTTCTGAGAGAAGAAATAGGAGGGGAAGAAAGGAAGTTGAAGGTAATTATTAAAAAAAAAACAAGAGAAGAAAAAAAAAATATTATTATTAAAAAAAAGAGGAAAAAAAGAAAGAAGGAGATAAAAGAGAAAAGAGAGAAAAATTATCCATTTTTTCTTTTATAAGATTATACAACACAAAGCAAGATATAGATAGAAGTATAGCAGGTTTCCATTTTTTATTTCTTATTTTTTAAATTTTATTTCAATCTTCTTCAACAAATTATAGTTTTTCAAATTTTTCCTTTCTTTATAAGAGCTGTCAGAAGAGAAGAGAGCACTAGACATCTTGCTACACATGTAATGATCACTTTAATTGAGTTTTTGAAGAAGTCAGGATTTAATGGAGATTCTATTTTCGTTCTCCCTTCATTTCATCTCAATATAAATGTCATCTTTTATTTCTTGTGACTCATGTGGGTGGAGTTTTCCTTTTGTGTGATGCTATATTTTCTTCAAAATGGTGAATTTCAAGGAACTACCAATCATGATTTCAAGGCAGACTTAGTAACTCTATCCAAAGGACATTGGTTTTTAGACAGTGAAGCAACAATGGAAACTGTAGAGTTAGAATCTCATGAAGAGCAGGAGATTCCAGAAGCAGAAAAGATAGTCAAGGAACTAAAGGAAACTCTTGGGATCATTGGTCAACATATCTTTACTATAGGAGTTGGAGGTCACAAGTACACCATGCTGTGCCAGGAGTTTTACAAATTCCAGAAAAGTGGAGTCAATTACAAAAGATGGAAAGCAGTGGGATTACACAGGCTGTTGGATGAACCAATATTTTTCATAGATTTTGAACGAGTTGCACAGGTGATGAATAGCCTGTTGGAAGTTGGAAAGGGAAATGATGCATATTTTAGGTGTTCAGTCAAAGACAAGGAGAACAAAGAGGTGAACATCACAATAAAAGCAGAGCATATCAGGGCAGCTCTTTAGTTTTATTCAATGGGAACTAAGTTGGATAACAGCTTTGTCAAGAAGAATAAAGAAACATATACAGGGTATTCTAAATTTGCTGATTTCAAAGGAAAAGAGATGGAAGAATATGCTACCAGAATGTTCCTTCAATATTTTTGTTTTCCAAAACTACCAAGATATACCATGCCACACAAACCAGTGACATTAATCATGTTTAATAACAAGGATAAAACTAAACCTTTTGGAGTGATGGATGTAACTCCCTACATACATGATCAATTAAAGGAGGCAGCTAAACATTGGGAGCAAAGAAAGTTCATGAATGGAGCACAATTTTTGAAATAAATTAGAAGACATATATTCCTCCCCTTGATCAGAATGGAGGGTGCCCATTTTCCATGTTGATAGATTTTTAGCCAATACTAGAAATTGTTTGAAGCATATAAACACTTCGGGCTTTACTTTCAGTGGATACACCCATGCATGCCTGGAAAACTCATCAATGAAAGTCACGAAGTAAAGGTAGTTCCCAAAAGAAGGTGTCAACATAGGACCATAGACATCACTCTGAACAAGTTGCAATTTTTTAGTAGCTCGAACTGAACCATCTTTTGGGAAGAGGAATGCTATATTCTACCCAAAATACATCCTTCATAGACATGTTTATCATGTGCCTAAACTTTGGGTAGAGAGGACACCATTTTAGATTTTTGCAGGCATAGCAAACTAGCAAAATTGAGATGAACAAAGTGCGCATGCCAAAGCTTTGCATCTAACCTAGCCTGAGAATCATGTACTACACATGCTAAATCATTCATAGATTTTTCATAGTCTATGAGCTTATATAACCCATGACATAAAATTCTAGAAGAAATAATGACATTTCCATTTGATGGATCATGAACTATACATCTGTCATCAACAAATTTCACAACCAAGAAAATCTTGGCTAATGCTAAAACTTATAACGGTTTTTTCTTGATCTCTGGCACAAATAAAGCATCTGACAATGTAAAAGAACTACCATCAGTAGTAGTCAAAATGATCTTACCAACTCCCATGATAGGATAAGAGGAGTTATCGATGCATGTGATAGTATTCCCTATAGGGACAGGCTCAAGTGAAGTGAAGAAACTGCGTTGCGAGGTAATATGTTTGGTTGCCCTGCTATCAAGGTACCAAACATTTGAGTCTACTACAGACATACACTATTTATGAGAAGATGGGTCATAACTGCAAACAATAGTAAATGCCCATTCTTCATTTTGCACAGGATTAGCAGACTATGTTTTGGGTATAGAGGCTTCTGCAACAACCATTCAAAAAGCTTGGACTACAACACATATAATGGACCTATTCTGCCTAGACTAATCTTCCTACAATAGAATAGAGAATGACTCCTAAAATGTTAAGGCATTTGGATTCCATCATCATCAATCAAAGAGTAGAAGCAAAACTCTAATATGAATCTGGAAGACCATTCATACCATTCTTCACAAGTGAACTATCAGGCAAGACTTCATCCGTAGAAATCAACTTCTCCTTCAAATCTTTGATCTTTGTCAAAAAACTATCGACAGGCAAAAAGAGCCCATATCAAAATTTTGATGCCTTCAGTATGGTCACCAATTTTCATGTGATTGTGGGACTGTGACTAGGGAGGTGTCAATGCTTCCCTAGATGAAGTGGTAGCTTGCTTTGATACCAATTGTTGGAGTTTGAGGTCTATGAAAGCACACAAACAACACAAGGAAGAAGAAGAATCTTGGATCACAACACATAGTAGTGAATGTACTTCCAATTGAATGTACAAAGATAAGTAACCCATTAGGGCTCTAGGGGTATATACAAGCCGGTGGAAAAAAACCTCCTAAAGAGGGAAAAAGTGCCCTCGTGGTCTTAAGTGTGTTCACACACATCACTACAAAAATATATCAACACTCTCATTTTTTTTTATGCATTCTCACATCGCAGACTCCCCAGCAAGAGCTATTAGAAAAACCATTGCTTCTTAAGTTGGAGCATTGATATCCTTTACTTTCTATTCTAGATTTCCATGAAATCTAGTGAGTGTCAACAAGTAAAATCATACTTCACCATATTTTGCATTCAACATCATTTTGTTCTTTATCCTCATAGTCACAATTACTGTGTACGCATGCATTTGTGAGAATCTTATTCAAGTTTTTTATCACCAAAAAAAGTATGAAAACTTTTGAGATAACTATTATGAAGATCCATGGGTTCTATTAAACTTTCATAGAAAAATAATCAATTGTTGCATCAGTGACCATAGATGATAACAAGAATGCACTCTATATGGTTTCACTCAAGAGTGCAATTTGTTCTATGCTCTAAGCTTCTTCTTTCTACTCATGCTATTTGTGTGATTTTTTAGTCCTTGAACTCTAAAATTTGATATTAGAGCAGATTTTCACTTTCTATGGTACATTGTTGACACCCTTTCATTCATAGCCTCAAAATCGCCCAAAATTTCTACTTGTTTGAGACTCCAAACACATTATAGTGATTGTCAAGAAAATTTTGTCCTTCTGATAAAGCATATATAATTTTGAGTCCATGAGTACAAGCTCCTCAAAGTTTGCTGTTGTAGGGTGCTTGACTGAGTATCTCTATTCAACTTTTGAGAAATAATTATTTTTTGCATCATCAAGGATATTGAATTTCCATGGCTAAAAGCAATGATGCATTTTGTATGTCAATTGTTGAGGATAAGTTGGATGTTTCTAACTACCCATTGTGGACATACATGATGTGTTATGTATTGGGAGGTTGGATGATCATGTCATTAACAGTTGTCCTAAACTAGTTGCATAAGAAGGGAACAAGAAAGAGGCTAGAATGGTTGTTGCAAAGGGCTCTATTGATAAAATTGATTATGTTAATCTTTTTCAAAATGAAGAATTGGCATTTACTACTCATTCTAGTTATGATCCATCTTCTCATGAAGATTGTCTGTCTATAGGGGACTTGAGTGTTTGGTATTTTGACAAAGTTGCAACCAGATATATTACCTTACAATGTAATTTCTTCACTTCACTTGAGCATGCTCCTTTAGGGAATATTTGCAAATGTGCTAACAACTCCTCTTATCTTGTTATGGAAGTTGGGAAGATTGTTCTTACTTTTATAAATGTAACCACATTCACTTTATCAAAGGCTTTATATGTACTACGGATAAAAAAGAATCTTTTGTTGGTGTCAACATTAGCAAAAATTCGGTTAGTAGTGAATTTTTTTGATGATAGATGTATAGTTCATGATCTATCTGATGATGAAAAAATCATTGCATCTAGAATACTATGCCATAGTTAAAGTTTGAGGATTGCAGAAACACACAAAGAACACAAGGAAGAAGAAGAAGAAGAAGCTTGAGGCTCAACATGACACTAAATGTATTAACAAGTAAATGTAAAAATATAAGTGACCAATTAGGGTTATAGGCATATATACAAGCCAAGGGAAAAAAGCCCCTACAGAGAAACATGTCGGGGCCATCCTAAGTGTGTTCACACACATCAATAATAAAGTCAACAAATCCCGCTTAGGAGTGATGCATTGTATAAGGAATTGCCAAGCTATGTATAATGAAATCAATACACAAAGGGGAGTAAGCCCTAAGCTTTGTGAAAAGCTTCAAAAGTCTCCCTATTGAAACTCTTTTGAAAAGATTTGCAACATTATCCTATGTGGGCACATAAATGGAACTAATCTCGTCAGTAGAGAATCTCTACTTGACATAATGATAGTGCATATCAATGTGATTTGGAATAGAATGCAACATAAGGTTCCTTGAAACTTCCAAAGTGCTTTGACTATCAACAAAGATGTGGTGAGAAAATATTGATCAACACCCATATCTGCCAAAAGGCATATGAGCCACACACGCTCAATAGTAGCTTCTAAAAGTTGCCCTATACTTAGCCTCACAACTAGAAGTGGCCAAAGTAGGTTGTTTCTTACTCAACCAAGATATACATGAGCTAGCAAGCATGAAGCAAGAACCAGTAGTGGACATTAGTTTCATATCAACTAGCCCAATCTTAGATAAAAGAAAAGCACGCAAATTTGGTGATAATGATCTTGTTTGCAGTAAAACAATCCAAGTAGTTGGGTATCACTCAAGTAGTGAAAGATGCACTTAACTGCCTATCAATGCTTGGGACCTTGGATATTAATAAAATTACTCATCTAATATAGAAAAAACTAAATAAGTTGGGTTATGCATAAGTAAATCAAACATCCTAAAACTTGGTGATAGAGAACAACATCAAATGCATCTCTAGCATCATGAAGAATTGACCATAAACATGTCCCCATGGGAATGGAAATAGGTTGTAAATATTCAAGGCAAAAACATTGCAATAACGTTTCAATCTATTTTGTTTGACACAATTATATTCTCCCATCAATTTGCATAGATGGAATGCCCAATTAATGATGCAAATGCCTCAAATTTGACATCTCAAAAGAGGCATGCAAATTTGCCTTAATTTTAGAAATATTCTTTTTGCTAGGACTAGTGAGAAATAGAACATTAAAATACACAAAAAGGATTAGAAGTGCACAATCTCCATGCTTAATATATAAGGTGCTATCAATTGGACTATTCTCAAATCCATGTTCTAACAAGTAGCTATGTTTCTTTTCATACCATGCACATAGTGATTGCTTCAATCCATACAATGCCCATTTCAACCTACATAGTTTGTTTTCATGGCCTTTCTATACAAAATCATGGAGTTAAAATTTCTTCATTGCTACCGTTAATGTCTGTGTGAAAGGCCAAATGGCCATTGGACACTTCTTTGTATATGTTCTTTAATAAAACATATAGTGGCCTAGTCAGTCACAGACTATAAGTTCGACCGCATTTGTAAGACCTAAGAAGTCCGTCTTTGTGCTCCTGGTGTACTATATTTTTTTGCATATTCTGTAGCTCTCTATGCAGAGTACTGTGTGTGGCCTTAGGAGCTTGGTTTCCTACGTCTGGGATATCAGCGTGGAGCTCTTGAGAAGGAGAGTGCACCGTGGTGCATCGCCATCAAATTACTTCACTAGTAACAGAGAAGTTCGATACAAAAGCTTTGTTCCTTATGTGTAAGCAACGCGAGCACCCCTCCCCCCCAGATTTTGACTAAGGTGGAAACCAAGGCATTGACCTTGGCATACCTTGTCATCCGAGTCATCAAAGCCACCGTTGGCGCCATTGGTTGCATGTGAGGGAGGATCTCAATGATCAAGGAAGATAGAGGTTCCCGATACTTCTCAAGAGGTCACCCATCCCAGTATTGTTACCCCTAGAGCTCGCTTAATTGTGGCAATCTCTTGCCACTAAGCTACACTCTTGTGGTGTCTGAAGAAGGGGAAAGACTAAGGTTAACATTACTTGGAACATGTTTTGGTCCCTCAAAGCTTTATTCTTTGCTTTCAAAGCCTGCTTTTGAAGCATTTTTGGGGTGCCTTTTGGAGCCATTTTGGAGTACTTTCGCATAGAGTTCTCTTCACACAGGTCCAAGGACATCAAGAAGAGTGTTATTTGTACTTCTCCAACAAAATATCAACCTTTAGGGATGTGTTTTTATCCACACTCGTAAAACTACAGGTTTCTTGAAAGGTTTTTCAATTTTGGTGGGAGCAACCACTGCAAATTTATGCAGATTTTTGAGCCTAAAACATTAGAGTTGAGAGACACTTGCAGGCGTTGTTGGCTAGTTTTTGGTTGTGCATACAGCCTTTTAGTGTCATCTTACTGCATATTGAGCACATACACACCATGTACGCTTCTGTGGATACCACTTATGTACGTCCATGTGGTCATTGATATAGCGGTTACATTTTTTGCATAATGCCTTTTACATTTGATAAAGAGGGTCGTGGTGAGGTTTTCTTAGCTAGGAGACACCGAGATGTCGGGGTCTCTTCGACGATGCAGGTGGAAGACTTACCCAACCTCGCCATAGGAGATGTATGATAGTTGTTCATAGGTGCTCGATAAGCCTAGTTGGCTTCTATTGGGTAACTGATCATATGCAATGGAGTCCACGATTCACTATGCAGGTAAACATGTCAGTACTTGCAGTTTTATGATATTTTGACACTGGTCATATGTTCATTTTATAGAGAATACTCTGGCAACTTTTTTTGAGATTTTTGGTTTAGTCAACTATACAGTGGTCAATTTACTCCTTGATACACTTATTCGTTGGTGTTTGGACTCTTCTAGCTCCATACCATCATGGCATCAGAGGTCTCAGGTACATATGGTGGGTTAGTGTCTAGTGCCAATGTTCGGAGGAGGAGCTATAACTTGCACAACAAAGACCATTTTGAGATCCGAAAATTTGATGGCACAAACTTTTCTCTATGAAAGAAGTTGATTAAAGATATGGTGATTCAAAGGATGCAATGGAAGCCAGTAAATGGGATTTCAAAGAAGCCTGCTGACATGGATGAAATGGCCAGGTCTACCATTCGCTTGCACCTGACAGATAATGTTTACTTTACAGTATTAGACTGTGAAAGTGTAGAGGAGCTTTGGAAGAAGTTATGCAATACATATGAAAAAGACGACATTAAATAAAGTGTATTTGATGAGAAAATTATATGACCTTCACATGAAGGATAGAGAGAGTGTTGTTGCTCATTTAAATGAGTTTGATGCTATATTCTCCCAATTACAGGCTTAGAAAATGGATATGGATAATGAAATGAAAGCAGTATTGCTGTTATGCACCCTGCCATCATCATGGGATACGTTTTGCACAGCTATTAGCAATAGTGTACCTGGTGGCAAACTTTTTTATGATGACATATGTGGAGCACTCTTGAGTGAGGAGATTCATAGAAAATCTATGGTTGGTACTCAGAGTGGAGATGCATATAATGTTCATGATTCTTACCAAGGGAAGAATCAACAATGTGGCAGGAGGAAGAAAAAGGAAAAGAATGGTCAACTGAATAAGAGTAGAAGTAAATGAAGGAAGAGGGATATCAAATGCCATTATTGTCATAAGAAAGGACATATGAAGAAAGATTGTTCTGCATTAAAGAATGCTAAAGGTAAAGGAAAGAATGTTGATGGGCATGTTAAACAAGGTACCTGCACCATCTACTTTGACTGTGAAGATTGAAGAAATTAATGCTATTTTTGATGATGTTGATGTGCTGACACTTGATATTACTATGCCAATTGAGGCTCTTATGGCTGATTCTCTTTCCCACACATGGCTGCTAGATTCTGGTGCTTCTTTCCATGTGACACCACATAGAGAATGGTTCTCTAATTATGTAGCAAAGTCTTTTAGTACCATGAGACTTGGTGACTCTTACCAGTGTGACATTGTGGGGATTGGAGATGTGGTTGTGTAGTTCACTGATGGTTCAAAACTTAATATGCATAATGTACGTCATGCACCTCAATTATCATGCAGTTTGATGTTAGTTGGTCAACTTGATTGACCTTGGTCACAAGGTGGTCTTCTATGCTTAGTCCTTTCATATATCAAAAGGCAATATGGTTATTGAAAAAGGAAGCAAAGGTTGCTCACTTTATCGTTTATTTGTATCATAGAAAGAACACTTGTTAGTTGTTACTGAATAGCCTATGGACTATATTTGGCATGGTTGTTTGGGCCATATATCTTGTAATGGAATGGAAAATCTTTCTCGTTCTGGCTACTTACTTGTGTTACCTCTCTCTGATTTTTCATTTTCTGAGCATTGTCAATATGGAAAGCAAACCAGAAATGTGCATAGAATGCACATTGACTCTTCAATTCAGCCTTTAGATCTTGTTCATAAAGATGTGTGTGGTCCTATGCCCAGTAGGTCCTTAGGTGGTTCTCTTTACTTTGTCACTTTCATAGATGATGCTACTAGAAAAGTCTGGGTATTCCCTACTTTCAAAAAATGGCTTTCTTTAGTTGAGACTGAAAAAGGAACCAAGCTTAAGGCTTTATGTTTAGATAATGGGGGTGAGTATATGTCACATGAATTGAGCCTTTTCTATCAGTCTAGAGGGATTTGGAGAGAGTTTACCACACCTTATATGCCAGTATAGAACGGTGTAGCTGAAAGGATGAATAGAACTATTGAAGATTGTGTGTACCTAAGTCATGAGGTCTTAGGGACTTGTGTCAAAGAGACTAAACCTCATTTGCCACACAAGTACGTATAGTGGTGGATTGACACACACACTTAATTATCAATCCGAAGAACCGACCTAACCAAGTGTATGAGGACATGTGCGCACATGATGGATAATGAAGTGGTTTAGCTACAATGCATGAGAAAATACTAAACTACCTCTCCAACTCACTTAATCTCTGAAAGTGTCTGCCGCAATACCACTTATAGCAGTAAATTTGAATGTTTCTCTGAGCTTCGAACTCCGAATATGGCCAATAGCGGGTTCGTTTCGAAGCTCTCAATGAGATACATCTATTAGTGCACTCGAATCTGATAACCACTCTTCAAGTTACGGCCAAAACAGTGAATGGTGCAAAACACCTTTACTCCACAACTCATACTTGCTCACACACACACTATAGTAGCTCAAAAGCGATGGGGAGGGGTAGACAACAATCCTACACACACAAAAGATCATGGAGAAGATGAAAATCTGCAGGAAAGAAGAAAATTCAAAATTTTTGAGCTCTCTTTCTTCACAATGAAAAAAAGTCTTTACAAAGAGTCACCAAGTGACTTATATACATGTGCCCTAAAAATGGTCCTTTCACACAAGTGACCAGCACTTTATTGGCTAATCTCTAATTTCCTACCATTTTACAAGAAATATGTTACAATGAGTTCGACTTATGCATCTAGAGGACTCCTCTAGTGCATTTACATAGCTTTGAGATAATTTCATAGGATTTTGAAGAAGAAAATTATGCCCATTAATTTGAAAATTTTGGGGCTAATCTTTTGTGTCTCTTTCCTTTGCAACACTCTCCCCCTCTTTGTCTTTGTCGTCCCTTGACAGGCTTTGTTCTTGTGTCTGTAGCTTGCTTATGGCTCTTGAACACACGCACCCAGTGGTCGAAGAAACAATAAGGACTGTCAGAAAATTTGTTTCTTTATCTGAAGTTAATCCTTTGTTTCTTTAAGCCCCTTGGTATTCCTTATATCACACCTCTGGGTTGCTGTATTAAGTCCGGCTGCCACGCACGCCATCAATGGCTAAGAATGTGATATTCTTAGTCACTATCTTCAACTTTTCAGCCTCTCCCCTTTCTAACTGTTGGTCTTCTGATTTGTCTTTGTCTTCGCACATCTGACCCTGTTGTATTGCTTGGAGCTTGTTTACTTCTTTTCTGGCACACACCTCACTTTGTTGACCTCTAATCTCTTTTAAGTCAGCGTTACACTTTAAAGGTCCTGTTCTGGAATCTTCTTTGTCATCCTCTGGGATCTGACTCATTTCTTTCCATTGCACACTTCAAGTGGACGAAGAGGGAGCTAGGACCTTCAGACAATTGGTTATCTTATCCGATGAAGAGTCCTCATGTGCTGTCTCTCTTCCCTGCTTGTTTCGCTTTACCGCCTGCTCCTGGTGGATGAGGAAGTTGTGTGCAACCTCCCATGAAATGTCCTAGTTGTTATCTTTCTTTAATTCCACTCCTCAGGACCGGGTTCTTGTAAAAGAATCACTCACGAATTTGACGTACAGACAGACACAAAGAAAAAAGATAAAGAGAAGCGGAATCAAATATTCAGAAAATCAAAAGCCTTAATGAAGGGACAAATTCACGACCGTTACATACAGTGCAGAATCTTGCAGAATCAGAGATTGATAGAGTTCGTTACACCGAATCAAATTGTATATAAAGAGAGAACGTGCATAAGAATAAAAGGGGGAAGTGCTAACAAGAACGTGCATGAGAAGAGCGCGCAGTATAAATAGAGCACAAAAAGAGTTCAGAAAGTATGAGGAAGTGAGAAGACGCCAGAGATCGCGTATGTACAGAGAGTGAAGAGAGAGAGTGATATAGAAGACGCCAGAGATCACGTATGTACAGATGAATAACAGAAACCTGAAATGTCAGGTATTCATCTGAGAGAGATGGTAAACAGAAACTACTCAGTGTAAGAGAGTTTCTAGGCTATAGAACAAGAAGAAGCCAAGCTTAATTTGTACACATCTTCTCTAATAGAAAACACATGTTCATGTGGAAGTTCGCGTGCACTGTTCGTAAGTGAAGAACTCTGAGTACTTTCGTGTTACGGTAGAAAGTTCGTTAACAGTTACAGTTAGTTTGTTAACAGTTACAGTTAGTTCGTTAATAGTTACAGTTCATTCAGTAAATGTGTCCCCCGATACTCTCTCAGTAAACGAATGTCTCGATTAATTACAATTATCTCAGTAAACGCATTTTCGGACAGTTACAGTTTTCTCACCAAACGAGTTTTCCGGTAGAACAATGAAGTATATCTCGTAGAGTAAATTAAAGTTTTGTATGGAGACCAAATGGGTTGGCATGTCGTGCCCCATGAGAAGGTGAACTTTAGAGCAGCTCCAGGCAAGACGTCTGCTTTGCAAAGTATTCCATTCCTCATAGGTAATGTTGATGCTAGGGTCAATTAGCTCGTTCCTTGTGTTGACGTGAGAGTACAATGCATAATTTGAAGTCATCGTTGATTTATTTTCCTAATTATTTTGGATCGATTTTCTTTTGGTTTTCTTTTAATTCGGACAAACATAAAAATACACACACTCATCCCACTGCGCTCAAGAGGGGGAAGAGACATTTCATCAAGTATACACATATTCTATGTGAGTAGATATGCTTGAGGAAGCCTTAAATTATATATACATATAGCACAAACAATAGTACCATACATAGAACTTTTCAAAGGGCTACTCAATCCTGTAGCTTTCATGGGGTTGTTCTCTCTTCCTTCATTTTTCTTGGCTCTCATGGGTGGCTCCATGGCCCTATTGTCCTTCCATTTCGGTCGCTCCCAAGGGTTGGTCCGTCTTACTACCTTCCAAAAAGCCAGAACCCTTCCACATTATACATGTACAAAGACCGAATCCTATAATAGAAAATCAATGTTGTTAACATATTTTGGAAAAAAAGGAAGAATTTCTCTTAACTTCAATCAAGGTGGACAACACTCTGGTCACTACCAACAGAATTAGATGTGAGTTTACAATACTTCCCAAGAGGTATAGAGCTTTCCAAAGCCTATATCCTTGCAAGAAGGGCGTGTTAGTATTTGTCTCTACAAGCCAGAACCAATTATCTTCGTTCTGAATACATCGAACTATCTACTTTGTTGCAAGTTTGATAGCATCCTTTTGAAGTTAATGTAATCCGAAAACATGACATTTATAGAAAATTAATCCATCTATCACTTTTTTTTTTCAAAAGGAAGTTCAGTCTTGGCTTACTCTCTCAGACTTTAATTGAAAATGAGTTACAAATGAATGGGACTAGTGCCCTTGGGACCGCCCGAATCCCACAAAGAAGGGGCAGAACTTGCGGATCTAGAGAATATTACAAAGGAGGTAACAACCCTCTTATCCCCCTCATCCGGGGCCCACTTGGGTTTAAGCTTGTTGTTCTTGATGAGAAACACTTTATGATTCCTAAAGGGTGGGAATCTCTTGCAATTGGAGATTCTTTTGCCAAGGAGGAATAGAGACTTCTCGATCGACCACTCTTTATGAGGATGTCCAAAATTGTAGGCACACCCCTCCCTCCAAATCTTCCAGAGGGTTTCCCTCTTATGGCATTCCACACTGCCACTGAGAATCCGATCGCTTTGCCCACAAGTGCTTGTTTCTAGGTGATATGTTCATGTAGTCTCAAAATATTCCCAAGGGTTTGCCATAGCAGGAGAGACTTGGGGCACGTGAAGAAGATGTAACCCAGATCCTCAATGCTACCGCAACACCGCTTGCACCATGGCGGAGCCCCACAAATTTTGCTAGTCTTTAGATCGGTCTAGATACCACGGTGGAGAATTTGCCACATGAGAACCGACTTTTTGATCTCGATGAGGGGATGCCAGATAGACATGAGCTTCAAATCCCATTGCAGCCTCGTCCAAGTTAGGCATCACTTTTTGTTAAGTGTGATATGATAGTCTGTGTTCACCTTGGTTCTAGGAATATTGGACATGCAATTGTCGTTGTGCCAAATAAGACCCTCATGGCATGACAGATCCCACCCAATGAGGAGTTTGGTTTTTTACATTCCCAAGCAATGCATGTACTCTGGAGGAGAGTCCATTCTTCATAGTTCTCTCTTATTTCAGGGTCTATGTCCTCATAGCTGATCCACTGGCCAGTTTCTTGTTTCTAGAGGTGTTTCCAATGTCTGAAACCCTTGTTCCAAAGCCTCTTAGCATTTTGGAGATTCCAAGAAGCCACCCCCTTGATGCCCATGATCGGAAAGGAGATTGAATCATTTTGTCTAATACGAGCAGCTCATTTCCAATCTTCTCGAATTCTAACAAATTGTTTGAATTTGTTCCAACTCTTCCACAAGGAGCGCACAAGATTCGAGCCTTTAGGGGAAATCAGAATCGGGGAGAATAAAAAGGGTAAGGAGGATCAAGTCCTTCCAACTAGGGAGGCTCATCAACATAATCACATTCTTGTTCCTGAAAATAAGCTTGGCTCAAGAGGTCTCATAGTTGCATCAAGCCTTGATGATCCATTTTGCCACTAACTCTTCAGTCATGCCTTCATTATCCATAATGCCTAGACCCCCACAATCCTTTTGGTTGATGCAAGTAGACCATTTAATTTTGGGAACCCCCCCTTTTATCTATCACATTTTTTTCTTTTGGAAAGGTGCTTTAAATAAAAACAAGAAAAATACAAATAGAGAGGATTACAAACAAGCTTTATACCTTTTTGTCCCCTTTGTGGGGATCCATTTTTTTCAACCTGTTTTTTTTTCTAGAATGAACACTTTGTGGGTGCTTGGGGGGGAGTTCTTACAAGCTCGAATCCTTCCTAGATGTACCAAGGATTTATCAATCAAACATTCTTTGGGTGGCTTATTGTTGTTGACCGAACATCTTTTCTTCCATATCTTTCAGATGCTTTGCTTCTGACAACATTCCATAGAGCTGATGGGAAAGTAATCCCTTCATCAAAAAAGAACTTGCTTTTCGTTAACTTGATTGAGCAACACAAGAAGCTTACTAGGTATTTTCAAGTCTAATGACTCTTTGGAAAGGAAAGGAAGAGGTGTTCCAGTTTTTGTTGTAATGTTTTCTACCAAGTTTTAAGTAACACCTGGTTTATGGGATTGGGGGGTTCCATTCGTGTTAGGCGCGTTCACTTGTAGAGTTGTTCTTTCTATAAATTAAAGATTAGAAGATTAGGTTGTTGCCAAGCCTTTTGAAAAAAAATGCACTTTGTTCTTTATCCACAAGAAGAAAATTATAGAAAGATCTTTACAGAATTTAGTCCTCGATAAACATGTACCGCACGTCCTTAAACTTGAACTCTCGTCTCTTCCAAAAACAATTCAAACACTATTTTTTTATTAAGCAAACAATGCTACTCCAAATATCTTTTGTTTCTAGGAGTCTTCTCCATTGTTTTGCCATTCTATCATGTCAGACCTTCCAAGCAAGGTGGGGGGGGGGGTCATGGCCAAGCCCGAGGTGATTTTTTGCTTCATCACAAGCATTGATTACGTGCCTTAAAAGCACCAATCTTCAAAGTCAAGTCTAAGGATTGGGTCAATGTCCATACATCCGATCCAATATCTTCTATCTTGGTTGAGGAGATGCCTCCACATGTGAAACCCTTTGTTCTAGATCCTCTTTGCTTTTTGGAAGTTCTCATACTCAACTCTCTTAATATTAGCAAGAGGGAACAAAATTGAGTCGTTTATCTACTACCTGTGGCCCACTTCCAATCATCATTAGTTATGCACAAGGGTTTCATTCTATTCCATACCTTCCATAAGGAGCACATGAGATCCCAATCCTTTGGTAGTCACCAACATAGAGAGAACAAGAGAGATATTAGATCAAGCTCTCTCTATCTAGGGAGATTGGCGAGAAGAGGGATATCATTGTTGCGAGCACCCAATGATTCCCCCTCAAGGAAGCTGGTTTAACATCTCATGATATCATGATGAGGATTGTGCCGCAAGTGCAATCAACAAGTTTATATCTCACGCCCTCCTTAACGGAGGCTAAAGACTCGCCCATTCAACCTACTACTATTGGAAAACTTTATGGCTTTTTGGCCTTCCTTGAATTCTTTCATTTATGGTAATCCAACCATTTTTAGCTACATTCTATCCTTACTTTTATACGATATTCAAACCTTTATCTACGTTTGATCTCCTCTTGAAGGACCAATGTATATTGATTGAAATGACCTAGTTTGACCTAAATAAAATCAAGAATGCCAGTATATGGTATATCTTAGCATCAATCAAGCATGTTTTGAGACCATAAATCATTGAGGGGAGGGAGATTCGGCTATGAACAGATTGTACGGGAGACATCCTTTTTTCTTTTGAATTTTATTTTTCCTTCCTAAAAAAATATTTGGCTTCTCGAAAGGCATCTATATTTTGCCTATCTTTGTCTTTTTCTAAAAGCTAGAGGAGAGAAAGCAAAATATGAAACAAACGAAAAACGGAAAAAGTAAGGTCGAAATTTCTAAAAATGAAAAGAAATAGACGTTATAATTAAATAGGAAAAATAATAAAAATGGTAACAAAAAGGAGGGAAAAACGATAAGAAAAAGAAAAGAAGGAAATAAACAAAAAAGGAAGAGTAAAGAAAAGAAGGAAATGTTGGGAAATGATTGAAGTTAGGTGATCTTCACCTCTCATTGGCCCGTTCCTTGTATTGATGGGACAAGTATAAAAATACACACACTCATCACACTACGCTTAAGAGGTTGAAGAGACATTTCATCAAGTACACACATTTTTAATGTGAGTAGATATGCTTGATGGAAGCCTGAAATTATATATACATATAGTACAAATAATAGTACCATACATAGATCCTTCCAAAGGGCTATTCAATGCTGTGGCTTTCATAGGGTTGTCTTCTCTCCCTTCATTTTTCTTGGCTCCCATGGGTTACTCCATGGCCCTATTGTCCGTCATTTTCGGTGGCTTCCAAGGGTTTATCCATGGTCCTACTCGCCTTCACTTTCGGTGGCTCCCAAGGGTTGGTCAGTCTTACTACCTTCCAAAAAGCAAGGACCCTTCCACACTATGCATGTACAAAGACCAAATCCTATAATAGATAATCAATGTTGTTAACATAATTTTGGAAAAAGTGGAAGAATTCCTCTTAGCTTCAATCAAGGTGGACAACACTTTGGAACACTACCAACAGAATTAGATGTGAGTTTATAATAATTTCCACGAGGTATAGAGCTTGTTAGTATTTGTCTCACAAGCGAGAACTATTTATCTTCGCCATCAATACATGGAACTATCTACTTTGTTGCAAGTTTGGTAGCATCCTTTTGAAGTTAGTGTAATCCCAAAACATGACGTTTATAGAAAACTAGTCCATCTATCACAAGGCTTTTTCTTTTGGAAAATGCGTGTTAAATTAAAACAAGGAAGAAAAATACAAATAGAGAGAATTACAAAGAAGCTTTATACCTTTTTGTCCCCTTTGGGCGGACCTTTTTTTTTCAACTAGTTGCTTTTCTAGAATGAACACCTTGTGGTGCCTCGGGGGGGGGGGGTTCTTACAATCTCGGATCCTTTCTAGAAAGACCAAGGATTTATCAATTGGACATTCTTTGGGTGTCTTATTGATGTTGATCAAACATCTTTTCTTCCAGATCTTTTAGAGTGCTTTGCTTCTAACAATATTCCACACAGTAGATGGGAAAGCGATCCCTTCATCAAAAAGAGCTTGCTTTCAGTTAACTTAATGGGGAAACACAACAAGCTTACTTAGGCATTTTCAAGTCAGATTACTCTTTGGGAACAAAAAGAAGAGATGACTCTTTTCTTCCACTCGTGCACCACTTGCACCACAGGGGCACACTACAAATTTCCAAGGACGTTCTTAATAAGCAAGTGCCACACGTCCTTGAATTTGAACTCCCATCTGATACAAGACCAATTCGAACACCATTTGTAATAAGCAAACATTTCTAGTCCAAATTTCTTTTTATTCTAGGGGTCTCCTCCATTTTGTTATCATTTTGTCACCTCAAACCTTCCAAGCAATGGGGGCTAGGGGGGATTCGTGGCCAAGAAGAGGTGAGTTTTTTCTTCATCCCAAGCATTGTTTATGTGCCTTAAAAGGCACCAATTTTCAAAGTCAACTCTAAGGATTGGATCAATGTCCTCAAATCTGATTCATTGTCTTCTTGTTACACTTATGTGTTCCTTGAGTAGCTTTGATGTGAACCTTTTCCCTATCTATGGGCACTTTTTACTCTAGTGTTGGCTAGAGGTTTTTTCCCCACGTTACCACATACTTGATACTCTCATGTGTGGTGGTACTTTGTACTTAGGGATATTATTCAGCTCTTACTTCAGTTCAGTTTATCTATCAATAGAGAGAGCTATTCCAGCCATCGTCTTCTCCGTGTGTTTTGCTACGTTGTGTGCTTCTTGTGTGTCTCTCGCACTTCTACACACACCCAACAGTGGTATCAGAGCAGGTTCAGCTTCTTCTCAAGTTTTGGTTTTTCACGTCGGGGCGCGCGTGCACTTTAACAGTGCAAATCGACTTCGGAGCATAGAAGTGTGAATTTCAGCAGCCCAAAAACATTTCCACCAAGTACGCTGGGGTTTTACCCCCGTTTGAAGCCATTCGTGCAGTCAGAATTGCCATCAGAGTGACGATTTGTGAGCTGAAATTTCAGCACTCATTTCAGCTTTCATCGAAGTGAAGATTTTATCACATTCTTGTTCCTTAGTAAAATGGCGGGCAGCAATGACTTGTTTGGCATGCTTCAAGCTGAAGATAAGCTTGATGGGACCAACTATCCGATGTGGTCTTACATGATGAAGCATGTTCTTGTTGCAAAACAACTTTGGAACATAGTGGCAGATGTAGATCAAAGACCGGCAGGTGCTTCTACTTCACAGTCTACTGTCACAGATGGAACTTCTTCTTCGAGTACAGTGGTTTCTCCTTCTCCACCTACACAGGAGCAGCTTAGATGGGATGGAAAAGATGCTCAAGCTCATGCTTTGATTGCGCTTTCAGTGAAGCGTCATATAGTTCCACACATTCGGTCATGTTCTACATCACGACAGGCATGGGACACTCTTGCTTCTTTGTATGCCGTGCGTAATGAAGCACATGTTGCATACTTGAGGAAGCAACTTGAAGATGTATGTATGGCTGAAAATGAGTCAGTGGATGTGTATGTGACACGCATCAAGGACTTGAAAGAGCAATTAACAAACATAGATGAGATCATTCCAGATGCATCACTCATTTCTACATTGTTGAAAGGATTACCAGAATCTTTTCAAAGCTTTGCTACTACACTTCGCTTGGTTGCAAAAGGAAATCCTAATATGTATGTATTTGATGAGGTTGTGTCTCTGCTTTTGCAAGAAGAGCAATCTAGAGTGAATAGGAGTGGTTTGATTGAGGGAACACAAGCACTTGCTATCTCACAAAAGGGGAAAAGCAAGTATGGTTCAGCTTTTGGTTCATCAAAACCAAAGCCTCAAGCTTCCTCTTCCACTCATTCCTCTAATGATGGTGATTTGCAAAAGAAGAAGAGATGCAAATATTGCCGGAAGGCTAGTCATACTATTGATGAGTGTAGAAAGCTTGCTAAACGCAATGAAAAGAAGAAGGAATCTGGCATGTCTATTGCTGAAAATTCAGAAAATGCAAAGAATGATGAAGCTAACATGGCTCAAGATTTTTGGGCATGTGTTGTTACATGTCATTATGATGCTTCTATACATTCTAAATGTATGGTTGTGAGTGAGGCTGATTCGGATTGGTTCTTTGATAGTGGTGCTTCAAAGCACATAACATCATGCAAAAGATTTTTTGCCTCTTTGAAAGATGCACCTAAAGGAGGACATGTGTTGTGTGATAACAATGCCTCTTATCCTATCATTGGAGTAGGAGAAATTGAGCTTACGGTTGTAAATGGAGGTGTGATTCTCTTGAAAACTGCATTGTATGTACCTGGTATCAAGAAGAACTTAATTTAAGTTTCGTTGATTGCCAAAGCTGGACTTCATGTACACTTTGTTGATGATAAGTGTATGGTTCATGATTTCAGCAATGGCGATGTTATCGTGATGTCCGGTACATTATGTAATGGTTTGTATCGCATGGATACATACAAGAGGACTACCTCGAATGCCTTAGTTGCTCATACATCTTCCATGGCTGAAATGGAGCTTTGGCATGCTCGTTTTGGTCATTTGAACTTCAATAGTTTGCTCTACTTGCAAAAGAAGGACATGGTTATTGGGTTGCCTACACTTGAGTCCATTGAAAAGCATGCATGTGAAGGTTGCATTCTTGGAAAAATGGGCTTCTTTTCCAAAAGATAGTCATACACACACTACAAGAAAATTGCAACTTGTTCATAGTGATGTATGTGGTCCGATCAAGACTCCATCTTTTGGGAAGCATGTATATTTTGTTACCTTCATTGATGATGCTACTTGCCATACATGGGTGTATCCTATGAAAGCAAAGAATGAGGTATTTTCTTGCTTCAAAGCATTTTTAGCTATGGCCGAAAATTTTTCTTCACAAAAGCTTTTGACTCTACGCACGGATCGTGGTGGTGAATACATGTCACATGAGTTTAATGATTTTCTTCATGAAAGAGGTATTTCACATCAATGTACGGTGCCACATACACCTCAACAAATTGGTGTTGCCGAGCATAAAAATAGAACTTTACTTGAAATGGCACGATGTATGGTTAAAGGAAAGCATCTTCCTCATAAGTTTTGGATGGAAGCGGTCATGTGTGCAAACTATGTGTTGAATCGCTACCCTACAAAAGCATTGAGAGTCATCACTCTTTATGAGGCTTGGAATGGTCATAAGCCTATGGTTAGTAATATGCGTGTGTTTGGTTGTTTGGCATATGCTCTTGTGCCATCACAACAACCTCAAAAACTTGATGACAAAACAAAGAAATGTATATTTGTTGGTTATAGTGCTGAAAGTAAGGGATATCGGTTGTACCATCCATTGACGAACACAATTATTGTGATTCGAGATGTGGTATTTGCTGAAAATTCAGTTTTCCCTCTACTTAAATGCAAAAAACTGCCAACGGTTAGCTCACAAGATGTGTTCGATACACTCATGTCTTTGTTCCAAAATGGTGCGCTTGACTATGGCCATGTAGGCCAGCCAACTGAGGTTCAAAGGGCTGAAAAACTCCAGCCAAATAGGGCTGAAAATGTAGAAAATTTGCAGCCAAACATGGCTGAAAAAATTCAGCCAAAAATTGCCAAAACTGCTGGAAATTTTCAGCCACATATGGTTGAACATTTGCGTCAAAATATGGCTGAAATTGAGCATGAAATTCAGCCCACACATGATGTACATATTGAAGATGTTTTACATAATGCACGCATGTCTATCAAGAGTGCACAATCTATGCCAAAGTGGCTTAAACAAACTTTGCAGGACAGTAAATTGAGTGCACCTTTACTTGGTAGAACAAGATCAAGCTCTCACCATGCATCAAGTAATTTTGTGGAGTATTCTCTTATTGCTACAGCATGTAATGAAGATCCACTTTCTTTTGAAGATGCATGTGACGATCCACAATGGATGAGTGCTATGCAATCAGAAATAAATTCCATACATAGGAATGGTACTTGGGAGTTATGTGAATTGCCAAAAGGAAAGAATGTCATTGGTACAAAGTGGGTTTACAAGATTAAGAGAAAATCTGATGGTAGCATTGATCGCTACAAAGCTAGATTGGTTGCCAAAGGATATGCGCAACAATATGGCATTGACTATGAGGAAACTTTTGCACCTACTTCACGCATGACTACCATTCGTACCATGGTTGCATTGGATGCCCATCGACGTTGGAAAGTGCATCAATTGGACATAAAAATAGCCTTGTTGAATGGAGATTTGCAAGAAGAGGTCTATGTGAAGCAACCTCCTGGATTTGCTATGAAAGGGAAAGAGCATATGGTTTGTCGCTTGCATAAAGATTTGTATGGTCTCAAGCAAGCTCCACGTGCATGGTATGACAAAATACATAAGCACTTGATTGCTCTTGGCTTCACATGTAGTCCGATTGAAAGCACACTCTATGTACGCAAAAATGGGGCTAATCTTATAGTGCTTGTTCTTTATGTCGATGACATACTCTTGACTAGTTCATGTGATGAAAAACTTGACATTCTTATGGCTGATTTGCAGCATACTTTTGATGTCACTTATCTTGGTCTTTTGAGCTACTATCTTGGCATCCAGTTTGTATCCGTTGAGGGGGGAATTATTATGCATCAAGCAAAGTATGTTGAAAAACTACTTCAACGTTTTGACTTTGAGGATTGTAAGCCAGTTTCCACACCAGTTGAGAAAGGATTCAGGTTCTCAGTTGAGGATTCCAGTGATGCATTTGACACTTCTCTTTATTAGCAAGCTGTGTGATGTCTTATATATGCATGCAACACAAGGCCGGATATACAGTATGCAGTTTCCCAGTTGAGTCGATTCATGCATAGCCCTGGCACTAAGCATTGGTAAGCAGTGAAACGTGTGTTTAGATATCTTCGAGGCACTTTGAGCTTAGGTCTCTTTTATGGCAGAGATGTTCAGCCATGCTTGCATGCTTTTACAGATAGTGATTGAGCTGGTTGTTATGATACTCGCGTGTCCACTAGTGGTAATTGCTTTTTCCTTGGAGACTCATGCATATCTTGGTTGAGTAAGAAGAAACCTACAGTGGTGACATCGAGTTGTGAAGCTGAGTACAGGGCAGTTTTCATAGCTATAGTGGAGTGTATATGGCTGAGACGCCTATTGATGGATCTTTGCATGGAGATTGATGTTGCTACGCATATTCTCATAGATAGTTAGAGTGCTTTGGCTGTTGCATGAAACCCAATGTTTCATGCACGGACCAAACATATTGAGGTGCATTATCACTATGTGAGAGAGCGCCTTCATGCAGGAGATATTGATTTGGTATATGTGCCTAGACAAGATAATGTGGCAGACATATTCACCAAAGCTCTTCCATGGGAAAAGTTTGAAGCTTTTTGCAAAGCTTTAGGCTTGTTACCTTGTGGTGGCTGATCTATCACTCCTTGTATGTGTTCACATCATTCGCTCCAAGGGGGTTTGTTACACTTATGTGTTCCTCGAGTAGCTTTGATGTGAACCTTTTCCCTATACATGGGCACTTTTTACTCTAGTGTTGGCTAGAGGTTTTTTCCCCATGTTACCACATACTTGATACTCTCATATGTGGTGGTACTTTGTACTTAGGGATATTATTCAGCTCTTACTTCAGTTCAGTTTATCGATCAATAGAGAGAGCTATTCCAACCATCATCTTCTCCGTGTGTTTTGCTGCGTTTGTGCTCCTTGTGTGTGCTTCTTGTGTGTCTCTCGCACTTCTACACACACCCAACACTTCTATCTTGGTTCCCAAGATGCTTCCATTTGTGAACCCTTTGTTTGAGATACTCTTTGTTTTTTGGAGGTTCTCAAACCCAACTCTCTTAATATTAGCAACTCGAAACCAAATTGATTCATGTTATCTACTACCCTTGGCCCACATTCAATCATTACTAGTTGCATACAAGGATTTTATTCTATTGCATCCCTTCCACAAGGAGCACACAACGTCCAATCCTTTAGTAGTAACTAAGAACAGAGGGAACAAGAGAGATGTTAGATTGGGCTCTCTCCATCTAGGGAGATTAGCAAGAGCAAGGATATCATTTTTCATAAGGTGATAGGTAGGAGATGGTTGAACCAAACCCTTGACAAGTAAGAGATGGTTGAACTGCACCCTAAGAGGGAGGATTAGGAACTAATACTCAACCATGGATTTTGGGGCAAGTGGCTAGCCCATCACACTCCTAGCTAGGATTTTCTGAGCTCAAATCATGGTGCCTACTCTTGAATGTGTAATATTTTTTCCATGGAGATTAAAGATATTAATACCTCACACATGGATATGAACATGTGGAAATGAACAAGAGTTCACGTAGAAGTAATGAAAACTCATGGCTCCACCAAGATTACTTCAAGAAATCTTGAGGAAGAAGAAGATAATCTAAAGGCTTTCATGGGAGCTCCACCAAGATCTCCATGAGATCTTGGGGAAGAAGATGATGAGCCCAAGGTCACAATAGGAGCTTCATGGTGCTAATACCAATGTAATGAACTAGAAATTAGGACCACCACGTGCTTGAGGGATGAATCTCCTCCCAACCTTATGCCTCAATATATAGCTCCTTGAACCAAGGATGACCGCAGGATTAAATCAAGTCTACCACTACGTTAACACCTTCCACTAGTGGTAGGTGTACCCAACACTCAAGTTAATTCTCTTTGGACTCAAGTTAACTCATGTGCATGTGCAATCTCCACCATTGATTTAACACCTTCCATGAGTTCACTAGTGGTAGGTGTACTCATCACTCAAGTTAATTCTCTCTGGACTCAAGTTCACACATGTGAACTTGAGCTAGAAGCTCTAGAGTTGTTTTGGAAAAACTTTCTCCGCATGCTCCCTGTGGGGGTTGAGCCCAAGACCTCCTCCTTCCCAACCTTGAGACTTAACCACTAGGACAAGTGGATTACTTGTTTTAGAGGAACCTATGCTTAAGTCTAGTCTCATGATCTTTGGTTGTACTCATGAGTGACCAAATGGTCCAATTGTGGATCTATCTAAGTTGTCAAAACACTCAAATCATAAACTTTACTTTACAACATCATTGTTTCTAAATATTCATTTGGCCCAAGAAGCTTTGTCATTACTCCAAGCTTTCATCATCCATTTGGCCACTAGTTTTTTATCCAAGTTTGCATCAGATTTCTATGCAATGGCTATCTCTAGTCTTTGAGATGAGAATGAGCATGTTTCATTTGATGAAGCACAGAATTCAAAAAATTGGATGATTGCAATGCCATCAAAATATGATGCTATTATGATGAATGATACCTAGTCTTTATGTGATTTGACTCTAGGCAAAAATGCCATTGGAACCAAATGTGTATACAAGCTAAAACATAAGCTTGATGGAGAGTTGACATGTATAAGGCTAGGCTTGTTGCAAAAGGTTATGCTCAAGAAAGAGGCATTGATTTTGATGAGACCTTTGCACCCACATGTCCAATGACCACCATTCATAGCATATGTGCACTTGCACATCAACATGGTTGGAATGTACATCAATCGGACATTAAACCTTCATTTTACAATGGTGACTTACATGAAGAAGTGTATGTATTTCAGCCCCATGGTTTTATGTAGAAAGAGCATGAAAACAAAGTGTACATGTTGAAAAAGGCATTATATAGTTTGAAGGAAGCAACACATGCTTGGTCCAATTGAGAGCACCTTATATGTTAATGTAGCTCAGTGATGAGTAGCACCTCCTTTAATGTCAATCCGGGAAGACGTGAGGATGGTATGAAGACCACGAGCAAGTGGAAGCACAAGTGCGTGAGTGAGAAGCACACAAGCATGCACACACATACACGCACACGCACGCATACGGCAAGAACAAAGAGAGTAAGACAATGGAATCACTTATATTGCAACCAAGTTCTCATACAAGTTCAAAACTAAAGAGAAGCTCTCCAAAAATGAGCTCTCTAGCTCTATTTATAGTTTTTGACTAGCTTTGGCCCTGTCCAGACCTAGTGTCCGGCCTAGTTAAAATTAGGTTCCAGGGCTTATTTGAGGGCTCAAACGAGATCTAAAAATTATGAAAATTGGCAGGCAACTACTTCTAAGGCTCCCCAAGCTCGAGGATTCCTTGGCTTGTACAAAATGGAGCTACAAAAAGGTGAAATGATATTTACAAGGGTTTTTAGTGATGTGAATCACTTTAAAATGATGTAAGGGTTTTGAAAAAAAAATGAAGGGTTGCCTTAGTGTTAGATCTGCATGTGTGTCCGTACTTGCTTCTTCCCGTGTGTTGTCAACACTCTCTCCCCCCTAGCGTCTGTCGCCTCTGACAGACCTCTGCTCCACTGTTTGATCAATGTATTCCTGCAGGAGGTCGGTTACCACTTCTTGTTCCTTGATGCGTAGTCCCCGGATCAAGTCTCTTTGGAGGGCATCCCAATTGACCGCACCCGGCATATCAGGGTGTGGTGTGGTGTAGAGCTCTGAGTGCATGGTTTGTTCACACGCGAATAGATGTAGCAGGTGGGTTGGGCGTGGTGCGAACACTTCGGAGTGTGACTCCCAAAACCCCGTGGTGAACATATCATCAAAGGTTTGCTTGTAGCAGGCAGGGAGATATCTTATTCGTGCATGCCATGCGTAAGCTACTCGAATGCTAGGGGTTGTGCTCATGTCATATAGCAAATCATAATTACCGTTGATGAAGCCCGGGATTGAAGGCTGGATGTTACGTACATTTCGAAAGGTCTTTAGGACCACTTGCATCATGTCCAAAATTTTGAGCATCATTTGAGCGGCGACATCCGGCATGGGGTGGAGGCGTGGCATCCAATGTCTGATGGTGGCTATCATGTATGATACTGTAGGTGTGCCGGTTGGGGATGCGATTGCGGGGTAATTGAGCCATTCTTTACAATTTGCGTTGTTCTGAACCTTGATGGCGAAGGCCTTCCATGATCTTCTTCTTTGTACTGGCCCATAACAGGGGTTATACTTCAAATGCATGGGAGCGTGATCCCATGTTCTCAGCATTTCCGGGTATGTTTCCAGTAATCTTTGCCTCCAAGTAGGTTGAAAAATCGCCCCTTTTCTGGCTGCCTCTGGTATATCTTCTGGTTCGAACTGGGTGGCGAAGGTAGGGCACTTGTTGGTGACTCTTTTGATCTCTGCGTTGTAGTCGGCCAACAATACAAAATATGGCTTATATTGTAATTCTGAGCTCGTGATGAGTCGTCTAGGAGCAAGGTGCCTGAAATACTCAGATTGAAGTATGGTTTCTTCAATGGCCTTCATTGCTAGCATCTGAGTTGCTATGCGCTCCTCGTGAGTGTGGCCCATCTCCTCTACCTGCTTCATCCATGCTGATGGGGGTTCCTCATATGTATCCTGGCCTTCCTCCGTAATTCTGCCTCCTGGAAGGGGTTGAGGCTCGTAAGTGTCTTCAAATGTCTCCTCCACTGGAATGACTACTGTGTCTTCTTCTATGGTTTGATCAGGTGGAGAGGGAGGTCGTTCATACTGTAACAATTTAATTTTTAGTTCTGCCACCTGTTGCCGTAGCTCAAGTACCTCATTGGTTACTGATAATTCTGGCTCTGGTGAGGTTGCAGCGTTGGCCATATCTTTAGGTTCTCGTTGGTGTGGTGCAGGCACTTGGGCTCTCTGTAGGTCTTTGACTTGGTCAGTAAGCTGATCATGAGCTTCTAAGAGAGTGGCATAGGTTTCTAATATTTGTTGTATATTCTCTGAGGGGATGGCTTGGAATTTAGCAGGGTCGATGGGTGCCCCTGGAGTATTTTCCATGGCTGCTTCGAGGTTGTCTTGATTTTGTTGCTGTAGTCTTTTGTTTTCTTCTTGGGCAGCCGCTAAATGGCGTCGGAGTAGAGCCATGTTTCGTTGTAGTCTAGCATTACGGGCTAGCTGATCTCTAAGTTGTTCTTCCGTTGCCCTACTCTTCTCTGTATGTGTGGACTCGAGCTCCACCTGATATTGTTGGAGGGTGGTCACCTCCTGCTGTAACTCCGTATTAGACAACTCCAAGGCAGTGACACGTGCCTGGAGGTGGGATGACAATGTACAGAGATCCTTATTGTTTTCTTCTAATAACCTGTATTCCTGTTTAAGTTGGGCAGCAGCTTCGAGCATGGTGTTGAGTGCATGACTAAATGAGGTGGGTGCAGGGGTGAGGGTGGAAGATGCAAGGGGTCGGGAGATGGGAAAGGGAAACGTGGATGCAGTGCCTACAGTGTTTGGAAATGGCGACGTAAGTGAAATGACACGTGGTGATGTTGGAATAACAGTGGTGGTGGGTGATCCCGTGGATGGTGAGATGTCCATGGGATCGGACGTGAGAGTGTGTGATTCGTGAACTGTGAATACAGGAATGGTGGGTGGTGTGATAGTGGTGGCAGAGAATGTGGGGGAATGGGGTTGGGAAAGGGACTTTTTATTATAATTATCCACTTGCTGGAGTATATTTACAAGGTTCGTCCAGAATGACGGTTGTGTGACTTGGGTTGAGGATGAGGCGGTTACTAGGGAAATGGTGGATAGGGTTTGGGTGTGGGTGAATGGAAAAGGATGGGATGAGGTCTGGCTAGTGGCAAGTGGTTGTCCAAGCGCGGGGAGATAGGAAGGGTGACCTATTATGGTTTGATCGGTGGCAGGATGACCGGTGTGGGGTACAAAAATTTGTGTGGAAGTGATGGATGTGGGTAAAGGGAAGGATGTAACAACAGAAGTGTGTACAATGGTTTCATGATGGGTGGACATCGGTTGTTCAGAAAGGCTAGTGGAGAAGGGTTCTGAGGGTCGAATGGAAGGTGACGGTGGAGATGGTACCTGAGTAATTACCTCTTGTTCGTCAGCGGGACTTGGGCTCGTCATGTGAACATCCTCTGAAATGGTGGTAGGCACGGCAGTAGAGACTTCCATTTGAATCATTTTCCCTCGGCGTGGCCGTGTATCAATCCTTCGTTGATCATAGATAGGGTTTTCCTGATAGACCATTGTCCTCAATGCTTCCCCGATCCCACATGTCTCTGCCAATAGATTCAATGATTCCACAAAGTGTGAGTCGACATTCTCGATTTGAAGCATCTGGTTCACTAGAGCTCTATTCGCCTCTTCTGTCATCTTATGTCTTCTCTGTACCTGCTTGATTGTCTTGTACAGCCGTCTGAGTTGTGCTGTGTAGGCAGGGGCCTCCTCTTCACTGTCTTCAAGGTCATTCCCTTGTGCACCTTCCTGAACTTGTGTGTTTGGGTCATGAGGATGTTGTGCCACTTCTTCCCCATGTACTCTGCTCGTCTCGCCCCGTGGCTGTTCTCTTTGGACTGATGCACCCGGATCAACATTGTTAGGGGAATCTTCACTGTCTGATAGGGGGACCGTCTGCAGGAATCTTTCAAAATCAAAGTTTGGATCTTCTGTGAAGGTGGCCATAGATGCAAACTCTGCATCGGTAGGTAGTGGAGGGGCGGATGGAACGGGTTGTACCACCTCCCCAGCTTGAACTCCTTGAAGATGGATCGTGAAAGGTGCGACCTGAGCTTCTGGTCGGGGAGAAGCTTCGGTCGTGGCTTCTTGAGGGGTCATTACCTGGGAAAGCGATCCACGCATCCGTTTTGCCGGCTGGCTCCCTGACTTCCGCCCTTTGAACAGCTCTAGTTGTGCATATTTTAGGGCTCTGGCAACTGGCACGTCATATGCAAGACATCTATAGATAATTCTTGTAAGTGCACAACAGCCATGCAAAGTGGGCTTCCTCACACCCCGCTTGCCTGCCTCATACACTTGGTCTAAGATCCATACCGGCATCTTAATGGGCAAGCTTCCAGTCTCTGCTAGATATAGCCCATACCATATTTTCTTGTGAGGTTGGGTGAAACGGTCCTGAGCTGGGAATGCGAAGTGTTGGAGGCACATCCGCAAAGGTATGGCGATGTTGGGGGTGAGGGCGCACATTTCTTTGAGCTTCTTGATTCTATTGCTTTTCATTGACTCAGGTATCAAGGGGTCGCGGTCAAAAGGTACATGTGTGCCATACATCTGAAGTGCTTCCCTGATTAAAGTAACATTCAATTCGAACTTCCTCATTTCCTCCAGATTTGACAAGGAGGGCACCCAGAATGTGCCTGAATGATCTTTATCCCCTGTCGGCTTCAGCGTGGCAATTAGATAGTAGCACCTGAGGAAATCGGGTTTAGGCAGAGCTGCACTGAAATAAGTTTGTAATCCTACTTTTTGCCAGATATCTTGAAGTGGAGCTGCATTTTGCAATGCTTCGAATTCTCGTGAGAAGAACTGGAAGGTCCACCACACTCCTCCACATTCCATCTTGGACTCCCAGATATGATCCGCGTCCCCTAAATCTCCTGGCATCTCATTGAACCAGTGAGAATGCCCCTTTACTCTTTCGGTTAGGCCATTTGGTGGATCTGGGATAGGAATTCTCCGCACATTCATGAACTCTTCAGCCCGAGCTGTTGGTGGGGCCTCCACCGGCATGGCATCCCAATTGATTGGAGCACCAGAGCCTGCCTGAGAGCTTGTGCCTGCTGCGGTTGCCATGAGAGGAGGTTGCTTATCTGCTGGAAGAAGAAAGGCACATTAGTGTTGCATAGGAAACCAGACGTAATGGTGTTCCCTTCACAATACTAACATGACAATCCGGAGGTCAGTGGTTAGTGGTGAAGTGTTTGTGATAGGTGTGAGTGGTGGTTAGAGGTCAGTGTCATCCTAGATGCATACTTTGGTTACGCAATGGGCTCAGAATGCTCCTGTGATAGAGTAGACGGGTTTATAGGATTGGGTCAGGGGGTTTAATACACAGTTTAATTCTCCAAACTTTGATAGCGGATTCGTAACTCTTAGAGCTAAAGACAGGTGAAGATTTCTGGATGAGAGTGTGATGTATTTGGGACCTATTGGGTACCCATTTCCAGACAATCCTAGGGTTGATGGGAGTGGAGATAGTGAGTGGTGTAGGTATCATTTCGTTTTCTGAGTTGTTGGCCACGAGTGTTTGTGAATGTTGCCTCATCCTAGTGCCTGAAGGTGAAGTAATTTGAGCTTGTAAGCAGGCCTTGGGCACCCATATTTGTCTAGCATTAGGGATGGCCTTCATTGACCGCTTAGGAACCCAAATAGAAATGGTATGCCTAGGGGTTATCTTAGAGGACTTCTTCACTTTGTTCCTTGATGGTGAGGCTCGTTTCTTGTCTCCTTGAGAGTCTGCTATTAGAGTTGTGGGTCTTCCATCCTTGCGTATCCAGATCTGCTTTGCGCCACGAGATGCTCCATGTTGTACGGGTTGGCGCTCCTGCCTCTCGATCATCAACCTCCTTTGTGTCGGGTGATGTTCGGTCTGCTCGTTTAGAATCTTCTTTGGATGAGTTAGGAACTCCTTATTGGCTCCCATACCTTCAGTACGATTGACAATCCTCTGCACCATAGAAGTTTGTACAAGAACAACATTGTTATCTTCATGTGGATTCCTGGAGGGACCAGGAGTTGGTGCCTGTTCTATTGGTTTGAGTGCTTGATTTTCTAATTCAATCGTGAGACGGCTTTGGCCTACCCAAGCTTGAAGAAGTCCACTTCTTAGGTTGAGGTTGACTGCGTGATCATAGATCCAGTCTTGGCCTAAGACAAGAGGTTCGGTCAGATCCTCGTCTTCACACATGCACTTTTGCTGGCATGAGGACCTCTTGTATGTAGAGGGGAAGATCCACTTCTCCCATGCAAGGGGTTTCAACACCTCCTAGTCCTACCAGATATGCTTCTAGGGGTTTTACCTCCAATTGTAGCTGCTTGCAATAAGAAAGCCGAACTGCACTTGTGGCTGCTCCTGAATCAATTAAAGCTCTCACGCTTGTTGTGCTGTCTCTTTGTCCTATTTCTAGGGTCACAAAAGGTCTTCAATCCACTATCTTATGGGTACGTTTACCTGAAGCCTCACACATGGCCATGTGATAGCCTGGAGACGCTTGAGTGTCAGTCATAGGCTGATCCCTCCCTTGTCTCCTCAACTTCATTCGTCTGATACGCTCTAAGGCCTCTGCCTGTGCTTCTTCTCGAATTCGTTTTTCCTCCTCTTTACGTTGCTTAGCAGTATTGAGTCGACTTAGCATTTCCTCCGTGAGGGGTTCCTGATACAGCTTGACTCTGCATCCACTAATATAGTTTGGGAGAACATCACCCTCTAAAGTGGCTAGTTGTACTGCTCCACTCGTGGAGATCCTATTGATGATCATAGGTCCGTAGCCTCTCTTTTCTAGCTTTCTTGCATGTTGTTTCAATGTGTAAACTAAAACTAGATCTCCTGCTTTCAAGCCTTTATCCTTCACATGGGCATCAAAGTATGCCTTCTGTCTCTTCTTAGCTGCATATATCCCTGCAGCTGCTCTCAGTCTTGTTTCTCCTAATCGTTTAAGGTCAAAAAGTCTAGAGGAGAGTTCATGACCCGTCCATTCGTGCTCTTGTGCTACTTTTAATGTAGGTATTAAGAAGTCCAACGGTAGCACTACGTTTTGGCCAAATACCATCTGAAAGGGGGTGGCTTGGAGTACCGTTTTGTAAGCGACTCGGTATGCCCAAACAGCATGGTGTAGCTGTTTGTCCCAATCAGAGCGTTTATTGTTCACTAATTTTGTCAATACATTGCATAGGATCTTATTGGTGCTTTCGGCTTGTCCATTTGCTTGGGGATGATAGGGGGCAGACTTCTTATGCACTACCAAGAATTCTTGGAGCATATTTTCAATAACTTCATTCAAGAAGTGAGTGCCTCTATCACTAACTAGCTCTATGGGTAGCCCGTATCTTGTGAATACATTCTCAAACAAGAATTTAGCAGTTGTCTGAGCATCGTTCTTCGTTGTGGCTTTTACCTCTACCCACTTGGTTAGATAATCCGTGGCAACGATGATATACTCAGCATGGGAACCCTTAGCTGGGGGATTGATAGGACCTACAAAGTCTATTCCCCACTTAGAGAATGCACGTCCGCCCATCATAGGCTTCAGTGGCATCTCATCTCTGCGTATAGGATACTGGGTTCGCTGACAAATCTCGCACCTCTTCACATAGGTATGTGCGTCCATGTGAAGGGTGGGCCACCAAAATCCTGCAAATAGAATTGCTTTGATCACCCTATCAGGACCAAAATGTCCTCCTGCTACACCCTGGTGAGCTGTTTCCAGGATCTTTAGGTATTCACCTTCATGGACACATAGTCTCAGGTAACCATCCTTACCCCTTCTGTATAAATTATCACCAATGATGGTGTAATCCAAGGCTTCTTGTTCCAAACTTCTTTGTCTGGCCAGAGTCATATCTTGAGGAAATGTTTTCGTCCTCAAGAAGGATACTAGGGGCTGACTCCAATCCGGCACTATGGACACTTGATAAAGTGTGGCGTGCTCCACAGGTGGTTTAGTGCAGCAGATTGGGCATTCCTTGCACAACTTCTGGACATCAGCTTCCATAGTCGGCCAATGCACTCCTAGTCTCCTCAGGGTCTGTAGGGTTCGTTGTTTTGAGTAGTGTTGCTCTAATGCACCTTCATGTGCTAATTGCAACCACTTAGCGTACTCGTCCTCTTCTACACAACAAGCCAAGATTCCTTGATCCGTGTGCTTGTACATACTTCCAGCCATGATGTGGTACTTTTGAGCTCTGACTACCTCCCTATCCTGTGTGTTTACTATTGGATGATTAGGTCCATATGTAAGTATTGGCACTAAGGGCTTGGCCCATTGGGGCACCACTTCCAAATTGAACAAGTATGCATCCGGTAAGTCATCTGACACTCCTTGTGGGGCCTCTCCGGATGTGAGCCTAGAGAGATGGTCTGCTCTCAAATGAGTCCTACCTTTCCTCACCACAACCTCAAAGTCATACTCCATTAGTAAGAGAAACCATCTTACTAACCTTCCGGTGTTGCATGGTTTGTTTACCAGGTATAGCAATGCTTGATGATCAGTAAAAAACTTAAACTTATTTGCAAGCAAATAATGTCTAAACTTTTTAACCGCATACACCATGCCTAGTCCTTCTCTCTCAGTGGTGGTATAATTCCGTTCAGCTGCATTTAGTTGTCTACTAGCATAGGCAATAGGGAGATCCATGTTCCCTTCACCCGTAGGTTGTGCAAGTACGCATCCAATAGCATAATTGGAGGCATCCACATGAACATGGAATGGTTGGCTCCAATCTGGTGTGGTCAAGATTGGTGCAGAACACAATCGCTTCTTCAGCTCATTGAAGGAGTTCTCACACTCATTAGTCCACTCAAAATTTGTCAAAAGTCCGTACATGGGTTTTGCAATGACAGCATACATGTGAATGAATCGGCGGTAGTAACCACAATGCCCCATGAAAGCTTGAACTTCTTTGACATTCCTTGGCCTAGGTAGTTCTGCTATGGCTCTCACTTTCTCTTCATCAGTGGATATGCCGTTCTTGGACACTATGTGTCCTAGAATCTTGCCTTGCCTGACCATGAAAACGCACTTTTCTGGGTTCAGGCAGACTTGATATTCTCTGCATTTATCAAAGATCTGTATGAGTTCGGGTATATGGGTCTGCCTGATGTTGGAATGAGCACAAAGATCATCAACATAGACTTCTAAGTTCTTCCTCAGGAACTCCTTAAATACATGGCACATCAGCCTTTGGAAGGTTGCGGGAGCATTGGTCAGCCCGAATGGCATTACCCTAAAAGCGAATATACCCCACTCTGTGGCAAAAGCCGTTTTATGCTGATCTTCTGGTGCAATGGCTACTTGATTGTAGCCCGAAAACCCATCTAGGAAGTTGTACACTTCCTTGCCTGCTACCCTTTCTAATAGATGCTCAGTGATAGGAAGAGGATAGCTATCTCTAATAGTGGCTGCATTAACCTTCTTCAAGTTAATGCAAACTCGTAATTTGCCGTTCTTCTTGGGCACCACTACAATGGGGGATACCCATTCAGTGTGCTCAATTTCATAGATAAATCCGGCTTCCACCAAGCGGTCTATCTCTTCTTTGATCTTAGCAGCATAGTTATCATTATATGTATATGGCTTTTGCTTAGAGGGTTTAGCATCTGAGGTCATGGGAATTGTGTGTGAGCATATGTCTGGGTCAACACCCTTCAAGTCCTTGTAGCTCCAAGCAAATACATCTCGATATTCTCTTAGCAAAGCTATCAGCTCTTGTTCTTCCTCTTCTGTTAGGTCATGACCTATGTATGTGCATCTTTCTTCTCCTTCCTCGATGGCGACAACTATTTTCTTGGTAGTTTCCTTGCTATCATAGGCTTCTCCTGCTTGTGCCTCACGTTTAGGCATTCTTATCATGACCCTCCTATCGACTATCTCATATTTCTCAAAGTTTTCAGGGACCTCAAACAAAGATTCTTCTGCCTCCGGCGTGACTTCCTTCTTCTTTCTTTTCTTTCCCCCGCTTTTAGAAGCTACTTGTGTGGCTAACCTCACCTCATTTGTAAGCTCTCCGTGCCTCTGGGGTTGAAATTCTACTTCATAGAAGTATTCTTCATCTGATGCAAAGGGTGGGTCCATAATGATTGACTCTAGATCAGAGTCACTTGCATCCTTAAATGCATCAGGGATAGGTTCGCATTCTTCTAGAACTGCCTCTCCCATGATTGGCTCTATGGAGAAAACTGAAATGTCATAGCCATCCTCATCACAGTGGGGTGTCCATTGTTCCTCATTGATGGCTACATCCATGGTTGCTAGAATTTCTGCCCAGCCGTGGGGTTCGAATTCTTCGTCAGGAAATACTACAGGTGCATAGGCTGGGTCTTGAATGGGTCTATGTGTTTCGTTTGCACCTATATCTCTGGCCTTTTCTCTTTTCTCCTCTTCTACTGCTACTTTGCACATCCATAAGTGGGTGTCTTCATGCATCCATGAGGATCCTGATCCTATGGAATGCACAGATTCCGTATCATCTTTGGCTCTATGGATGGGATTCCATTGAATAGGTGGTACGTCTCTATGAGAGTAATCCTTAAGATTGACTTTGGTTGTGACACCTAGATGTTGCAAATACAAGGAATTGGTTCCCCAATCCTGTACCACTTGCAACTGCCGCAGAAAAGGTCTTCCCAAAATCATTTCATAGGCATGGTTTTTGCTGAAGTCACATATAGCAAATGTATGTTCAAACTCGACACCACAGGTGGTGAGAGTTATTCCTTCTAGCAATCCCATGGGTCTCTCTATGTGACCATCAGCCATTTGCAATTTCATCCTTGTGGGTCTGAGTGCGGGCTTGCCCCAACGTTTCCATAGGGATGTGGTGGCAATTGCAACTCCTGCACCTGAGTCCAAAATTGCCTTGGTGGCGTGCCCCTGGTAGGAGATGGGAAGATAGGTGTTCCCTTCTTCACCTTCGCACATGTCTCCTATCTTATCCAAGGGTATCTCTGGCACTATCCTATGTGATCCTTCCTGGGAATGAGGTTTTGCTACTTCGGGCACTTGATTTGCTACATGTTTCCACACTTCTGGTCTAACCTTGAGCAGCTCTTCCAAAGTGAGATTGCACTGCACTTTGGTGTTCTTCACTACCTCTGTGTTCCTAGGTATGACTGAATCTTCGTTTCTTACCATGACTGTGGGGGTTCTCATACAAGTAGACTTGGCTTCCCATGGGCCCGTGAAGTGGGGTAATTCCTGTAGAGAGTTAGACTCGAAGTCTAATCTTTCTTGAGATTGGGTGCTCTCTTGCTCCCCATAATTGGATGGGATGTCTTGTGGGAATTGGTCATGTGCATCATCCACAAGTTCAATGGGAGGAGGGACTTCACTTTCCTTAGCCCATTTGTCTTCTTGAATCTCGCGTAGGAATTCTGGTGTGAACCGATTCATAGAAGATGGTGTGTCTGGCTCCGTAGAGTTAGGCACATAGGCTTTAGGCACATAGGCTTTCTGGGTAGGAAGACCTGCTCTTCCACTAGCCTCGTCATGGTGTTGAGGGGCGTGTTCCTTTTGTGATTGTGCCATTAGATTCTCTATTCTTTCTAAGGAGGGGGGGTTGTCTGGTTCAGTGGAATTGGGCACATAAGCTTTCGGTGGGGGATGGGTCATGTTTTTGCTTGCTTTATCTCTTTCTTGATTTTTTTCTTCCTTGGCAGATCTTGCAATTATGCCCTCTAACTTCTCTAGAAGTCCATCCAAGTGTAATTGTGTCTTGGTTGAGCCCGAGTAATTGAAAAGGCGACTGGCTTCAAACATAGTCTGAGCCAATGCGACCATTTTCGCGCAGAGCTTGGTTCTTTCTATCTCTAGGTCAGCTCTAGGGTAGCACTTGTCATGATCCGTTACATTTGGCCCTTCTTGGATTCTGGCCTCATATGCTTTAAGCATCATGTCTATGTCTTCAGGAGTGGGATCAGCTAATACTGATCCTACTCGGGGTGGTGAGTGGGATACGTGGGGTGTATTAGAGGGTGGAGGGATGGAGGGTGATGGGGATGGTAGCGGTGGGAATGTGTGAGAGTGCGGTTGAGATGTGATCTCTATGATCTTTGCTTTGGTTTCTCTCAAGCTTTCTTCAAGTTCGCTCATCTTTTTTGCCCATTGCCTTTTCATTCTTTCACGACTATCCTTCCAGGCTCTCGTTCTCTTTTTGGTTATGCTCTCTGTTTCACTCACCTCGGGGCTCTTTTCCTGACCAACACCTTGGTTTTGTTGTAGTGCCTGGGCTCTTGTGATCACCTGCACCGGTGCAGTGGAAGTCACACTCCCTGTGGAGTCTACAACTAACCCAACAACATTGATAGGAGTGATTTTAGGCATGTTATTAGGGTTCTTTGGGCAATCTCGTAGGAGATGCTCTTTCCCGTAGTCTTGACAGAAACCCTGAATGGTTACTGGTTGAGGTTGTGTAGGGGCAGGCAGTGGACAATCACGTATAAGGTGATCTCCCTGACATCTGAAGCATGGTCCTCTAGGAAATGGGGGGCGTACCTGCTTAGGTTGAGGTCTAGAGTTGGGGTTTGTGTACATGACATTCGCATACTCAGGTTCCCCACTATTTTCACTTGGGTCCTCATAATAGTATGACTCGTTATGCTCGGGTGACTGCATGTAATAAGCCTGTGGGCTATCAATATGTGTGGAGTCAAAACTATGGTCACTTGGATCACTGTCTGATAGCAATGGGGTGATTGGGACTATGGCTCTGTTCGGATTTTCTTCAGCAGATGCATATTTCACTGGGATCACATTGGTTGGAGCAGGGGGTTGCTGTACTAGGACTGGTTGAGGTCTCTGCTGCCCTTGATAAGGTGGCTGATAAGTTTGCTGTGGTCTGTTGTATTGTTGTGGTGGGTACTGATTCTGGTATCTACCCTATTGTGGATATGGCTGAGGGTAATTTTGCCTAACAGTTTGTTTGTTATATGGGCAGTCTTGTGCAGTGTGGTTTGTGTACCTGCGCTCTATGGTGCAGTACTGGCTACTAGGATTCGCCTGGGGTTGGGCCATAATGGGACATACATTTGCCATATGGTCACCGCCACAAGTGTAACACCGCTTAACTGGGGCAAATCTCGGAATTTGTTTGCTAGAGACACCTAGTTTTTGAGCTACCTTCTCTGCAAGTTCCTCAATGGATGTGGATTGACCAGATGTGAGGCTACTAGAGCTATCAGAATCCTTATAGATTTTTGATAGTTCAACAAGGCCACTTGTTTGGCTCGTGTGGGTAACTCCGGCATCGGGCATCTCTCCAGGTACTACCTAAATCTTCTTCCAGCTAGTCTGACCGTCTCTTGAGGTGTTTGTTTGAAGCTATGAATTAGTGAGGAGGTGTTATGCCTGATTCCACTCTTAGAAAACTCAATGATAAATGCCTCTAAGAGCTGGTCTATGTTTCTGAAATGTCTCTCGTTTAGTGGTTGAAACCACGTAAGGGCAGTGTTTCTAAGGGTTAGACCAAAAGCATTATATTGTGTGAATAGGTCCTCTACCTGTTCAGCTTTCAATACTTGTTGAAATTCTGCCACATGGTCATAAGGGTCTCCAGTGCCATCGAAGTAATTCTTCATGGACTTCACCAGTTGAGTTGGTCGCAGGGTCCTAGTGTGTTCTCTCGGCCTTGGCAAAGGAAAATCGTCAGCATTCCTTTGATTCCATGGGGTTCTATGTCTCTGAGGTTCCACTCTATTCCTTTTCGTTCCCGTTCTTTCTCTTCCCAGGGAGTTGGCAAAACTTACCTCAGGTTTGTCTCTACTTCTATCTCTTTGAGCTCCATGAGCTTGGGAGGTCCCAGCTCCTTGGTGACCAAAGAACGCATTAGACCTTGGTTGGGGAAAAACAAATTCACCCTTCCATGTGTAGGCATGTCTGCCATGCTCCGTGACCATGAAGATTCTCTCTGATGCATTGTCTAGGTAGGTTACTTGGCCTGGGTTATCAGGGTCTTTAAACTCATAGATTGTGAGGTCACTCACTTCCTGAGGTTGAGCAGATTTATATCTCCAAAAAGCCTCATCGGTTTCTCGGTTTAAAAGCAGATCTATGCTTTTATTATCCTGTGGAATCCACTCTGGAGTCATGATTCTGGTCAAGACAGATTTACCACGGGGGGTTCTTGGCTCTCTCTCTAAGTTCCCTTGCTCTATATCACCCATGTCGGTCTCAGCAATCACATTTCCAAACTCATCAGTTCTATCAGGAAGAGTGGTGACTACATATATTGTCCCCTCTTTATCTAGGTATGCTCCATTCTCAAACTTGACTATCGGGTGGTCTAATCCATGGGGTTGATCGGGGTTCTTAATCTGGACCACCGATCTTCTCAGGCCATCTTCATAGATGCGAGCACCTAGACAATTTGTCCTGATGTATTCCAGTTGAGTCTTGTATGGTCCTTCTGGCTTTTCTAGATAAGCCAACCCTGAACTACCTACTGGTCTCTCCATGTGATAGGACATCTCAGAATCACTTGTTTCTGATCTGGGAGTGTATGGGTAATCACTCAACTATTGGGCCCAAGACCTGGCAGTGTGATTGACACTAGCTTCAGAAGATCTGAGGCTTTGTCTGTCTCGGCCTAAGTGTCTGCCTGATCTAAGGTTCATATGCCTGATTTATCTACCCCCTTGGACCCAAGCACACTCTCGTTGCAGGTTAATTTGCACCAATCACTTTGTTCTTTTGAGTTGAATATTATGTTTACGGTCTTGTCTGAAATCGCGTCGTCAAGAGTACTTAAGTGAATTTCCGCACTTGATAAGTGATCGATTCCAGTTTACCTTCTGTCCCTTAGAGTTTTTGCACTTAAGACCTACTTAATTCTTGCACTTGGTTGATTAATACTCTTGGACTTGATTCGTGCCTAACGTTGCCCTAATTAATTACCACACCTAAGTCGTACTTAGCCTAGGCTAGGAATTGACAAAGGAGGGTTGAGAGATCTTCCAACCTCAATTAGCTGGTTGACCAGACTGCTACTCAAGCCCAGGAAGCCTTCTCCCAAGCTTGGTACTCACCCTTGCTAGCTTGCTTTGGATTGCCTTGAGTGCACACAATGTTCCTGCAAAAGCTCACCAGTCAGTATAGCTCTCTTACCACAAGTATTTGACAGACACACATCAATATTTGTAGTCCCCCTGGAGTAGCTCACTGTACCCCCTCAATCTTAGGACCACCTAGTTTCACCTAAAGGTCAACTTAAAAATACATGTTCTAAAACTCCGCGTATGATTCTTACAAAAACCAGTCGAGGTCCACGTAGGATTCTCAACGAGCTTTCCGACGAGACCAAAATCTCAACAATCGGAGTTCGTATGGTCAAGTTATGACCATTCAGGCACTAAAGGGTCAAAACAGGCTCTCTGGGTTCAGGAGTTCCCTCTCTGATTTCTAGGTCTTTTGCTCACTTCCGAGGTTCTAAAGTTATACCAAGGTGCCTAAAATTAAGCTCAACTACCCTTCAATTCACTCAAAAATAACCCTAATTTTTCATGTGTTAAAGGCCGTGTATCGCGATAGGTCGAGGTGTCGCGATAGGTCGTGAGGTGTCGCGATAGGTCGCGAGGTGTCGCGATAGGTCGTGAGGTGTCGCGATAGGTCGAGGTGTCGCAATAGGTCGTGAGGTGTCGCGATAGGTCGAGGTGTCGCGATAGGTCGTGAGGTGTCGCGATAGGTCGAGGTGTCGCGATAGGTCGCGAGGTGTTGCGATAGGTCGCGAGGTGTCGCGATAGGTCGCGAGGTGTCGCGATAGGTCGCGAGGTGTCGCGATACCTCGTGAGTGTCGCGATACCTCGTGAGTGTCGCGATACCTCGAGGTGTCGCGATAGCTCGGGATATGGTGAATTTTCCTGTTCTGTCTAGTGATCCTGGGAGCTCTAGGCCTGCGCAGTGTCGTGGTGCACTCAGAATCGTGATTGGGTGAAATTTTCGGAGTGTCGCGATAGCTCGAGCTCAACGCCTCGGGGACTGTGCAGATAGATTCTGTACCTGCTGAGCTTGCTGGAGATGATGATGGAGCTGCCACCTGCAAGAAACATGCAAAAAACACACAAAACAAGAACACACACGCTCGCTCTCTCTCAAACTCGCACACAACAAATGAGGGAATGATAAGGAAGAGGGAATATGTAGTGGAGAAGGAGGTGGAGGTGGAGATGGAGAAGGAGGTGAAGATGGAGATGGAGATGGAGAAAAATCAGAAATTTACCAACTACTTACCATTCCAACGCGTCCTCTCTACGTCTTACCATCACACGCTCGTCCTCAAAGCTCGATCCCCGGCAACGGCGCCAAAATTTGGTGTAGCTCAGTGATGAGTAGCACCTCCTTTAATGTCAATCCGGGAAGACGTGAGGATGGTATGAAGACCACGAGCAAGTGGAAGCACAAGTGCGTGAGTGAGAAGCACACAAGCATGCACACACATACACGCACACGCACGCATACGGCAAGAACAAAGAGATTAAGACAATGGAATCACTTATATTGCAACCAAGTTCTCATACAAGTTCAAAACTAAAGAGAAGCTCTCCAAAAATGAGCTCTCTAGCTCTATTTATAGTTTTTGACTAGCTTTGGCCCTGTCCAGACCTAGTGTCCGGCCTAGTTAAAATTAGGTTCCAGGGCTTATTTGAGGGCTCAAACGAGATCTAAAAATTATGAAAATTGGCAGGCAACTACTTCTAAGGCTCCCCAAGCTCGAGGATTCCTCGGCTTGTACAAAATGGAGCTACAAAAAGGTGAAATGATATTTACAAGGGTTTTTAGTGATGAGAAGCACTTTAAAATGATGTAAGGGTTTTGAAAAAAAATGAAGGGTTGCCTTAGTGCTAGATCTGCATGTGTGTCCGTACTTGCTTCTTCCCGTGTGTTGTCAACAGTTAAGCATGCAGATGATGTACTGTCAAACAAAATATATTGACACATTATTGTAAGATTTTGGCCTTGAATTTTATAAACCTATTACGACTCCTATGGAAACCAGTTTATGATTGCGTCTCCATGATGCTCGAGATGCATTTGATGTTGTTCTCTATGAGTAGGCTATTGGATTCTTGATTTACTTATGCATAACTCAGCCGGATATTCAATTTTTTTGTCTCCCAAATGAGCAAGTTTATGCATTGCCCAATTGTCAAGCATTGGCATGCAGTTAGCCCATCTTTTACTACTTGAGTGATCTAGTTGTGAGGCTAAGTATAGGGAAGATTTCATAGCAAGTGTGGAGTGTGTGTGGCTCAAATGCTTCTTGGCTGATTTGGGTATTCTTCAATCTCTTACCACCACCATCGTCATTAACATTCAGAGTGCATTGGCAGTTGCAAAGAACCCTATGTTCCATGATTGCACAAAGTACATTGAGGTGCACTATCATTATGTCAAGGAGAGGTTGTGTGTTGGAGAGATCAGTTTGGCATATGTGGCCACATAGGATAACGTTGCAAACCTTTTCACAAAGGCTCTTCCTAGGGAGAAGTTTGAAGCTTTCCGCAAAGCTTTGGCTTACTTTCTTTTGTCGGTTGATCTCTTTCCACATAGCTTGGTAGTTCCTTATACATGAGTGTCAGCTCCTTGTTCACCACATCACTCCCAGAGGAGATTTTTTGATATATTTTGGTAGTGATGTGTGTGAACACACTTAGGACCGTTGGGGTACTTTTTTTCCTCTTTAGGAGGTTCGTTTGTGTACATTCTCGTGGTAATACGTTCAGAGTTGTGTTGTTATCCAAGCTTCTTCTTCTTCCTTGTGTGGTTCATGTGCTTTCGTAGACCTCAAACTTCAACCGTTATTATATATTCTACTATCAGACTATGCTCTTTCGAACATATATTCATAACAAGTCAAATCAAGAGTAAAAAATCGTGAATTCTAAATATGATATATTTGCAACTATACTATCTTACGCGCACACATTCACAATAAGAACAAAAGGAAGGCTAGTAGTAATGAGTTTGTACTTGCACAATTCATGGCAATTTTTCAAAGCCCATAAACTACTTAGCTCAGGTTCTTAACACAATATCGACATGTCAATCATGGTCTTTGTCCATTCACTACATAAATTCATTACAATCACAAATCAGTTTGATCAAAATTCATTGTACAGAGATGAGTTCCAAGTTTTGTTCTCTCAATTCAAGGGGAATCTAAAAATTTTCAAGGGATTCCAAATGCAAATTGAATGTTTGCAGGTTAAAAAACGATGATCTCTGAATAAAATCTTTAAACTAATTCAAATTCTCCTTGTAAATAAGTTTGACTCACGTAATAACATGAAGTTACCCAATCCATAGGTTGCATTGACCTCTCCACTTCAATCCCACTCAAACACTATAATCCATCTATCTTTGCTCATCACATTGAAGAATTATATTTTTATCTTATGAACTAATCTTTGTATTTCCTTTTGCGTAGATCTCTGACATATCGGATGCCTCAACACCATATCCAATAAATATTTTTATAGCAATTGTGGTGATGTATGTTTTTTTTCGTTTCACGAGTCTCCGCCCTTGCTTTTTATTTTCTATGTTTTCGTAGTTTCTGCAATGCTTTTCGATTTGTTTGTTTTTGTTTTACGTGTTTTTCCATGTTTTCGTATTTCGTATTGAGTTTTCACTTTTTATTCGTTTTGTTTTTTGTTTTAACTTTTCACTTATTATTATTTTGTTACTTTCACTTTCATAATTATGCTTTCACCTTCCAAAGTTTCAGATTCATATGCACACACCTTGAGCTATGTGCATAAACCAGATTAGAACACGTATGAGGTATAAGACATAGATGTATACACCTCAAAAAGAATACACTTTTTTCAATCAAGTACTACTTCAAAAGGATAGAGATAACTTTAGAGTTTTTAACATGACTAATTAACATTTTTTTTTCCTTTTTTTGCTTTATTTTTTGGTTCCCTTTGGAGAATAATATCATCTTCTTCAAGCATATCCATCGAAATGATTTCTAGCTTCATCATACAAGTTGATGACTTGAAGACCACTATGATATCTACAAGTGAACTTGAATGATTCATTACATAGGCGTTAAAACACATTTCTAGTGGAACATAGAGATAAAATTTCTACGACATGCATCCCCTCCAAACTTGCACATTGTCCTTGATGGGCCAACAAGTACATGGTATTTCTACTTTAAAGATAAAGTCGAATTTCATATGAACAATCAACTTTGAAAACATATTTCAAGTGCATGGAAATTTAAGCAAAGTGCCTATGCAAGAACGTAAGACCATATGATACAGCTGAAAAAAAGAAGGCCCAATAACATTTGGTCAAGATTATTTAAATAATTAAAAGCTTGTATAAAACTTTATTACCAGCTTCCATCCTCTATAAATAAGATCCCAAAAGACTCTTTTTATGATCCAATTTATCAACAACCACCTCACGAACTATCTTAAGTTTTGGACAAAGAGATTTCCTACCATATGACTTAACCGAGTGAAGGAGCAATATCGAAAATCTTATTAGTATACTAACAAAAGCATTGATCATATATTCTTAGATGAATAACTTGTCATCTTGTTCTACAATATACCTGGATGGTCGTAATTTAATTTCACAAATTATTTGGGAATATTAGCTTATCATAACTTCCCCAATCAATAGCATATAATTATCAATCAATACAACCTTTCAACACATTTCTTCAATGGTTATTGAGGTCTGCCAGCGCGGTCTTTTAGTTAGAATGTCATCTTGCAAAACCTAAGTTTGTATGTATATATGTATGTGTGTGTATGTCAAATGTATGTATGTATGTATGTATTCGATGCATTACCATTCAAAAATATGTTAGGCTTCATGGCCAATTATGTTAATTAGAAGAACACTCATAAAATATAGCAGAATGAAGCGTTTCTTCATCAAAGCAAAAAACAAAAGCATACTTTCATTTGACCTCAACCACTACCAAATGAAAAATTGATTCTAGTTATCTTTTAGTCCTTAAGGAAACTACTGGTACAAAAAGAGTAAATTGGGAACAAAACTAAAAACTGTGAGCTTATTTCTGCGATGTTGACACATTTGTACCAAGATTCCACAATACATTTGATTCCAAAAAAAAAACCTAAATGCAAGCTTGAGAGCCGTTGTGCACTTGTCATAATAAAGAAAATTACAAGAGTTTTGATAAGTGAGCCTTCTATCATAGAAAAAAAAAAAATCTATAATTATTCATTCCATTGGAGGCTGTTGTGGAGCACTTTATAATCAATTGGTACTTTATGGCTAGGGCTTTTAACGGTAAAATTTGTGTCATAGACACTCGAGTTTTTCAAACAACGAGTGAATGCATGTTGAAGAATATATAAGAGCTATGGAAACTCCTCACCAACTATCACCAATGCAAACGAAAATGCCATTCATGGAGACTCCATTATGAATTTCCTACCGAGAAGCTGATTACAACTCAGTCAAAAAAATGTATTCATAAGACACATTTTTCATCTAATTTTGTAGAATGTACAAGAAAGTCGATTTTATAAAAAAAAAAAGCAAAAATACAATTAGATTTTAAGTCGTTGTGTTGGAGTTTGAGGTTTGTGCAAGCACGTGAATAGCACAAGGAAGAAGAAGAATCTTGGATCATAACATAACACTAAATGTATTACCAAATGAATGTACAAAGATAAGTGACCCATTACAAGCCGAGGGGAAAAAACCTCCTAAAGATGGAAAAAAGTGTCATGGTAGTCCTAAGTGTGTTCACACATCTCACCACCAAAATATATTAACATACATGAGTGCCAACTGATCTCCCCATTAGAGAACCTATGTGAAAAGATCTGCAACATTATCTTGTGTGAGCATATATGCCAAACTGATGTCCCCAATAGAGAACCATTCCCTACATGTAATAATAGTGCAGCTCAATGTGGTAAGTACGAGCATGCAACATAGGGTTCCTCACAACTGCCAATGCACTCTAACTGTCAGTGAAGATGGTGGCGGCAAAAGATAAACCAACACCTAAATCAACCAAAAGCATGTGAGCCACACACACTCAATAGTTGTTGACAAAGTTGCCCTATACTCAGCCTCACAACTAGAACTGGCCACACTAGACTGCTTCTTTCTCAACCAAGATATGCATGAGCTACCAAGCATGAAACAAAAGCCACTACTGGACACATGATTGTCATAGCAATTAGCCCAGTTTGAGTTAGAAAAAGCATGTAAATTTGGAGGTAGTGATCCTCCCTTGGGTAAAACAAGCCAAGTAGTCACATACTACTCAAGCACCGAAAGATGCACTTGACCACCTACCAATGCTTGACACCTCGGCAATGCATAAACTTGCTCATCTAAGAGACAACAAACTAAATGTCGGGCTAGTCTATGCATAAGTAAATCACACATCCAATAGCTTGCAGATAGAGAACAACATCAAATGCATCTCCAACATCATGAAGACTCAACCATAAACCCGTTTCCATAGTAGTGGCAATAGGTTTGCAATCTTCAAGGCCAAAACACTACAATAATGTGTCAATATATTTGGTTTGGCACAAAGCTATTCCCCCATCAACTTGCATAAACTTAATGCCCAATAATGATGTAAATGCTCCAAATCTAACATCTCAAAAGAGGCGTGCAAATCAGCCTTAAATTCAGAAATATGCTGCTCATTAGGACCAATTAGTGGCATGTCATCATCATATACAATGATGATCAGAAGTACTTCATATGCACGCTTGACATATAAAGTACTCTTAGTTGGATTGTTCTCAAAACCATATGCAATCAAGTAGGCAAGTATCTTTTCATACCAAGCACATGGTGCTTGCTTCAAACCATATAATGTCTTTTTCAGCCTACATGCTTTGTTCATACTCTTTCTGCACAAAACCATGGGGTTGAAATACATACACTTCTTCATAGAAGTCACCATTTAGAAATGCAATTTTAGTGTCCAACTGATGTAGATTCCAATCGTAATGAGCTACAAGTGCACAGATGCTACGAACAGTGAACTCATCAAAATCAATGCCTCTCTCCGGATCATAATATTTTGCAACAAGCCTAGCTTTATACCTATCAATTGTTCCATCAAGCTTATGTTTGAGTTTGTACACCCATGTAGTGCCAATGGCCTTTTTTCCTACAAGCAGATCACATAAAGACCAAGCTCCATTCTTCGTAATAACTTCCTATTCTGATTGCATAGCAACCATCCAATTTTTTGAATTTTTTGCTTCATCAAAAGAAACAGGCTCATTCTCATTGCAAAGACTAGAGGCATCCATTGCATAGCAATCTGATGCAAAAGAAGCATTATGAGATCCTGAAAGAGTAGGATATGATAGAGATGCATCTAATTTGGTATCTCTCAAAGTCTACACTAGCCATTTAGGCATATTTTTTGCCTCCTCTGTATCATCCCTCTCATCAACAAGTGCATCATGCAAATCTGCATCAAAATTGGAATGATCTACATCATCATATGAAACTTATAAAGGCTAAGAAATTGCCTCCTTTGGGCTCCTACTTGACTTTCCACTTGTAAAAAGAGGTAGCAAAGTGTCATACATATCTTTGGGTCTAATTGATGTCTCTTTAGTGCATGAAATTAATGGCTTAATTGCATCTTCCACATAAAAAACATCATGGCTAACCAAAATGTGTTTAATTTGTGGGTGATATAGATGATAGCCTTTGCTTTCAAAACTATACCCAACAAAAACACATTTCACTACTTTATCATCCAATTTTATGCATTGTTGTTCAAGCACTAATGCATAAGCCAAACAACCAAAGACATGCAGATGAGTAAACATGTGGCTTTCAACCATGCCAATTCTCATATGGAGTTATCAATCGGAACGCTTTGGTGGGACACCTATTAAGTACATATGTTGCACACATAACCGCCTCAATCCAAAAGCTATGTGGTAAAGCCTAACTTTAGACCATACATCTCACCATCTGCATGAGAGACATGTTCTTCCTTTCACCAAATCTGGCATTGTACATTGATTTTTGTATCCCATGCTCAGCCCCAAATACATTCAAATTAGAGGACATGTATTCCGCCCTCAATCAGAATGGAGGGTGGGCAATTTACATGCTGATAGATTTTCAGCCATAACCAAAAATTGTGTGAAGCAAATAAAACTTCTAACTTTTCTTTTAATGGATGCACCGATGCATGCATGGAGAAATCACCAATGGAAGTCATGAAGTAAAGGTAGTTTCAAAAAGAAGGTGTCTATATAGGACCATAGACATCACTATGAACAAACTAGAATCTATGGGAAGATGGAATCGAACCATCTTTAGGAAAGGAAGAACGCTAGATTTTTCCTAGAATGCAACCTTCATAAACATGTTTACAAGGAGTCTCAAGTTTAGGCAAATAGGACACCATTTCATATTTCTGCAAGCATAGCAAACGAGCATAATTTAGATGACCAAAGCATGGATGCCAAAGCTTTGCATCTGAGATAGCCTAAGAATCTTGAATTGCACATGTTGAATCATTCACAGATTTTGCATACTCTATGAGCTTATACAGCCCACAATATAAAATGGCATAAGCAATAATAACATTGCCATTTGATAGATCATGAATTGTACATCTATCATCAACAAATTTGACAATCAGGCCAATATTGGCTAATGTTAAAACTCACAATAGATTTTGCTTGATCCCTAGCACATACAAAGCATCTGATAATGCGAAGGAACTACCATCAATAGTAGTCAAAATGATCCTACCAATTCCCAATACAAGATAAGAGGAATTGTTAGCACATGTGACAATATTCCTTGTAGGGGCAAGCTCAAGTGAGCTGAAGAAATTGTGCTTCGATGTAATATGTTTGGTTGCCCCACTATCATAGCATCAAACATCTAATTATACTATAAACATACACTTCTCATGAGAAGATGGTTCATAACTACAAACAATATTAAGTGCATATTCTTCATTCTACACAAGATTAGCAGACGCTATTTTAGGTGTAGAGGACCTCTGTAACAACCATTCTAGCCTCTTTCTTATTTTCCTCTTTTGCAACCAATTTAGGACAACTCTCTATGACATGATGATTTCCTTCACTATATTTTCATAATTGTTTCTTCTTTTCTATTTTCTTCTCATTTTTGTCTTCCTTCTTTGATTGTGCAACATTGGTAGATTTTTGCTTACTAGTAGATGAGCTCCATTTTCCTTTGGCCTTCTAACTAGATAAGAAGGCTTGATTTGCAACATGCATGATTGACCTGTTTTGCCTCAACTAATCTTCGTGCAACAAAACATAGAATAACTCCTCAAATGTTAAGGCATTTGGATTGCCTTGCATCCTCAATCGAAGAGTAGAAGAAAAACTCTAATATGAATATGGAAGACCATTAGGAACAGTCTGCATAAGTGAACTGTCTAGCAAGATTTATCAACAAACATAAACTTCTCCTTAAAATCTTTTATCTTTTTCAAAAAATCGTCCATAGAATCTCTTTCATTCATATGCTCACTCTCTAACTATTTTCAGAGCTAAGCAACATGAGCCTCATTTCTTGCTTGGTATAAGGTTGTAAGTGTATCCCAAGCATCCTTTGTCATCTTGCAAGAGAGAGTGTGAGGAATAATGGCATGTTTGATAGACAAAGCTATCAATGCATGTTTCTGACCATCTTTGCAATCCCAAAGAAGTTGCGTCGTAGTATGTGCCTCATGAACTGCAACACGAATAGGAATCTGAAGATCATAGACTTCAATGCCATTTGCATCATCTTCAATACCTGTATTCATACGTGTAGTAGGAAGTTTTTTAATACCCTACACAATATTCCACAACCCTTCTGCTACCAATACATGATGCATCATATATGCCCATATTGGGTAATTAGTACCATCCAACTTTTTCTCAACATCCAACATACAAAATACATCATTGCTTTCATCCATGGCAAGAAACTAAGTAACCTGATGCAAAAAAAGATTGTATCTAAAAAAGTTGAACAGAAACACCCTATCCAGCTCTACTAGACCTATAGCAAACTTTGAGGTGCTTGTATTAGAAAACCAAAACATGTATATATGTTTGGCACAAAAGGACAAAATTGCCTGCACTTTTGCTACAATAGTGTGTTTGGAGGCCAAAATGACCTCGCCCTAACTATGCTCACCAATTTTCATGTGATTTTGAGACTGTGACCGCAAGGGTGTCGACAATACTTTAGATGAAGCAAAAATTTGCTCTGATATCAATTGTTAAAGTTTGAGGTTTGTAGAAGCACACAAATAGCACAAGAAAGAAGAAGAAGCTTGGAGCAAAAAACAATGTTGTATGAATTACCAAATGAATGTACAAAGATAAGTAACCCATTAGGGTTATACTCGTATATACAAGCTGGGGGAAAATAACCTCCTAAAGAGGAAAAAAAGTGCCACAGTGTTCCTAAGTGTGTTCACACACATCACTACCAAAATACATCAATAGATTGTAGTAGAAGGAAAATGCAGCATTTGAATGAAAAGTTAGGACTTGTACATCCTGAATTATTATCAATGAACAATATGGGCTACATATTCATCAAAAAAAAAAAGAAACTTTTTGTTACCACACCTATCCATCCAACATTCATTTTTCTTAATACACAAAATAGACTATTCTAGTCTTTTAAAGGACCAATTTTACGACAACGTATCAAATGTGATTGTAGATATTCACTTGAATCAATACATTTGTCTTTTATTTATTTTCATCAACCAGTGTACGCATATTAAGAACTTAACAATCAAGTAAAATTTAAAGGTGATATTATGTATTACTATTTGTTTATATGTACACAAATCTAGGCAAACACACTTTAGCATTAGAGATATAATAATTATTGCGAGTTATCCCAGTTTGGAGGACAGTCACCACAAGTTAAAAGTGAAAAATAAAGATTGAAGAGGCAAATTGGGAATCTTTATTGGAATTTTTTCGAGATATTAGAATGGGTGGTGCATAAGGAGAAGGATTTTAAGAAGGAATTAGAATATTGTATAATTTTAAATGTGTATAGCTGATCCTAAGATCTAATGTATACTAATTTCAAGACTAAGGGTCCAAATATTAGGTGATATACAGGTGTTGTGGATATCTTGGGTGAATTTGATGGTCAATTTAGCTATAGCTATGTATGTATGTATGATCCACCCCTTGGCTTGAGGGATAAGGCCACATGGTAGAGGGAAGCCCACCATGTGGACTACCCCCACCAAAAAAAATAAAGAGATATAGTATGATTCATAGTACATGCACATTAAAGTCAAATAAACCATTAAAGAAATATTATACAAAAATATTATAAAAAGGAGCACTTCATAAAGGTGGAGTTTAAGACCATCAAAATTGGAAATTAACATACAAAATTCAATATTTGTTTTCACTAACCCTAAAATAAAATACACAAAAATTTACTACATTAGATCCATTCACCTATCTTTAATAGAAATGTTTCTTTGGTAAATATATGCAACAAAAACTTACAAGTGAATGTGAATTTCTCTCCCCCATAGGAGAAAATGGAAAAAAAAACAATAGTATTTGATGCCTAATCATTAAAAAATTATTCATATATATTAAAAAAATATGTTGGGCTTGTTGGCCAATTAATACAAATTGCATGCATACATACACACACACACACATGTGTGTGTGTGTGTATATATATATATATATATATATATATATATATATATATATATATATATGTGTGTGTGTGTGTGTGTGTGTGTGTGTGTGTGTGTGTGTGTGTGTGTGTGTGTGTATATATATATATATATATATATATATATATATATATATATATATATATATATATATATATATATATATATATATATATATATATATATATATATATATGTGTGTGTGTGTGTGTGTGTGTGTGTGTGTGTGTATATACATATAAGTGTGTGTGTGTGTGTGTATGTGTGTGTTACACTTATGTGTTCCTGGAGTAGTTTTGATGTGAACCTTTTCCCTATACATGGGCACTTTTTACTCTAGTGATGGCTGGAGGTTTTTTCCCCATGTTACCACATACATGTTTCACTCATTGTTGAAATGGTACTTTGTACTTAGGGATATCATTTAGCTCTTACTTTAGTTTTGTTCATCATCAATAAAGAGAGCTATTCTAGCCATTCATCTTCTTGGTGTTTTGTGTTGCATTTGTGCTCCTTGTGTGTGCTTCTTGTGTGTCTCTCACATTTCTACACACACCCAACAGTGGTACCATAGCCAGGCTGAGCTGCTCCTTAAGTTTTGCTTTTCCGCGTCATGACGCACATCTAATTTTAACAATGTAAATCAACTTCGAAGTACAAAATAGTGATTTTTATCAACCAAGAAGCCTTTTTATCACTTGTATTGGGTTCTACACCCATTTCAAAACCATTCATGCATTTAGAATTGCCATGAGAGTGACAAATTCTGATCTGAAATTTCAACATTTGTTTCAGCTTTCATTGTAGTAAAGATCTTATCACATTCTTGTTCTTTAGTGAATGGCGGGCAGTAATGACTTGTTTGGCATGCTTCAAAGTGAAGATAATCTTGATGGGACCAACTATCCAATGTGTTGTTACATGATAAAACATGCTCTTGTTGCAAAAAGCATATGGAACATAGTGGCAAATGTAGATCGAAGACCTATAGGTTCTTATACTTCATTATCTACTGTCATAGATGGAGCTTCTTCTTCAAGTATAGTGGTTACTCCTTCACATACACAGGAGCAAATTAGATTGGATGGAAAATATTCTCAAGCTCATGCGTTGATTACACTTTTTGTGAAGTCTCATATAGTTCCACACGTTCGGTCATGTTCTACATCAAGACAGGCATGGGACACTTGCCTCTTTGTATGTCATGCATAATGAAGAAAGTGTTGCATACTTGACGAAGCAACTTGAGGATGTATGTATGGCTAAAAATCAATCTATGGATGAGTATGTGACACACATCAAGGGTTTGAAAGAGCAATTGGCAAACATAGATAAGATTATTCTGGATGCATCACTCATCTCTACATTGTTGAAAGGGTTACCAAAATATTTTCAAATATTTGCCACTACACTCCGTTTGGTTGCAAAAGGGAATCAAAACATATATTCATTTGATGAGGATGTGTCTCATCTTTTGCAAGAAGAGAAATCTAGAGTGAATAAGAGTGGCTTGATTGATGGAACGCAAGCACTTGCTATCTCATAAAAAGGGAAACAAAAAGTATGGTTTAACTTTGGGTTCATCAAAACGAAAGCCTCGACCTTCCACCTCCACTCATTCCTCTAATGATATTGATTTGCAAAAGAAAAAGAGATGCAAATATTGTTGGAAGGTTGTTCATGCTATTGATGAGTGTAGAAAGCTTGCTAAGTGCAATGAAAAGAAGAAGGAATCAAGCATGTCTATTACTCAAAATTCTTCAAATGCAAAGAATGATGAAGCCAACATGGCTCAAGATTTTTGGTCATGTGTTGTTACATGTCATTATGATGCATCATTGCATTCTAAATATATGGTTGTGAGTGAGGTTGATTCGGATTGGCTATTTGATAGTGGTGCTTAAAAGCACATAACTTCATGCAAAAGGTTTTTTCCATCTTTGAAAGATGCACCCAAAGAAGGACATGTGGTGTGTGCAAAAAATGCCTCTTATCCTATCATTGGAGTAGGACAAATTGAGCTTATGACTACAAATGGAGGTGTGATTCTCTTGAAAAATGCATTGTATGTACCCGGTATCAAGAAAGAACTTAATTTTAGTTCCATTGATTGTCAAAGTTGAACTTCGTGTACACTTTCTTGATGATGAGTGTATGGTTCATGATTTCAACAATGGTGATATTATCATGATGTCTACTATATTATGCAATGGTTTGTATCACTTTTATACATACAAGAGGGCTGCCTCAAATGCCTTGGTTGCTCATACTTCCTCCATGGCTGAAATGGAGCTTTGGCATGCTCGTTTTGGTCACTTGAACTTCAATACTTTGCTTTTCTTTCAACATAAGGACATGGTTATTGGTTTGACAACACTTAAGTTCATTGAAAATCATGCATGTGAAGGTTGCATTCTTGGAAAAATGCATCATGCTTCTTTTCCAAAAGATAGTCATACACACACTACAAGAAAATTGTAGCTTGTTCATAGTGATGTATGTGGTCCCTTCAAGGCTCCATCTTTTGGGAAGCATGTATATTTTGTTACGTTCATTGATGATGCTACTTGCCATACATGGGGTTCCTATGAAAGCAAAGAATGAGGTATTTTCTTTCTTCAAAGCAATTTTAGCTATGGCTAAATTTTTTTTCTAGAAACAAGCTTTTGACTCTATGCATAGTTTGTGGTGGTGAATACATGTCACAAGAGGTTAATGCTTTTCTTCATGAAGGAGAAATTTCACACCAATACGATGCCAAATACACCTCAGCAAAATGGTGTTGTTGAGTGTAAAAATAGAACACTTCTTAAAATGACAAGATGTATGGTTAAAACTTGTCAACACTTCTTGACAAGTTTTGGATGGAAGAAATAATGTGTGCAAACTATGTGTTGAATTGTTACTTCACAAAAGCATTGAGATTCATCACTCCTTATAAGGCTTGGAATGGACATAAACCTATGGTTAGTCATATATGTGTGTTAGATTGTTTGGCATATGCTCTTGTGCCATCACAATAACCTCACAAACTTGATGAATAGACAAAGAAATGTATATTTGTTGGTTATAGTCGTGAAAGTAAGGGATATCATTTGTACCATCCATTGATGAACATAATTATTGTGAGTCGAGATGTATTTGTTGACAGTTCAGCTTTTTCCTCTACTTGAATGGAAAAAATAGCCAACAAATAGCTCACAAGATGTGTTTCATACACTCATGCCTTTGATCCAAAGTAGTGCGCTTAGCTATGGCCATATAGACCAGCCAAGTGAGCTTGAAAGGGCTGAAAAATTCTAGCAAAATAGGGTTGAAAATGCAGAGGATTTCCATCCAAACATGGCTGAAATTCTATAGTCAAACATGGTTGGAACTGCTAGAAATTTCCAACCTCATATGGCTGAACATTTGCATCAAAATACGGCTGAAAATGAACACGAAATTCAGCACATGCATTATATACATGTTGATGATGTATTACATAATGAACACATGTCCTATCAAAAGTGCAAAAACTATGCCAAAGTGGTTGAAACAAATTTTGCAAGACAACAGATTGAGTGCAGCTTTACTTGATAGAACAAGATCAAGCTCTCACCATGCATCAAGTAATTTTGTGGATTATTCTCTTATTGCAACACCATGTAATGAAAAGCCACTTACTTTTGAAGATGCATGTGATGATCCACATTGGATGAGTGTTATGCAATCGAAAATGGATTCCTTACATAAGAATGGTACTTGGGAGTTATGTGCATTGCCAAAAGGGAAAAAGGCCATTGATACAAAGTGGTTTTACAAGATTAAGAGAAATTTCAAATGGTAGCATTGAGTGCTAAAAAGCTAGATTGGTTGTCAAAGGATATGTGCAAAAATATGGCATTAACTGTAAGAAAAATTTTGCACCTACTTTACACACGACTACCATTCATATAGCGATTGCATTGGTTGTCCAACTAGGTTGGAAAGTACAATTGGACATAGAAATAGCTTTCTTAAATGGTGATTTATGAGAAGAGGCCTATGTGAAGCAACCTCTTGGATTTTCCATGAAAAGGAAAGAGCATATGGTTTGTCGCTTGCATAAAACCTTGTACGTTCTGAAGCAAGCTCTACATGCATGGTGTGATAAAATCCATAAGCACCTAATTGCTCTTGGCTTCACATGTAGTCCAATTGAAAGCACACTCTATGTATGCAAAGATGGGGCTTATCTTACGATTTTTGTTCTTTATGTTGATGATATACTCTTGACTAGATCATGTGATGCAAAACTTGAATCCTTGTCGCTGATTTGTAGCAAGATTTTGATGTCACTTATCTTGATCTTTTGAGCTACCATCTTGGCATCCAAATTGTATACATTGAAAAACTGCTTTAGTGTTTTGACATTGAGGATGGCAAGAAAGTTTCCACACTAGTGGAGACAGGATTTGGGCTCTCAATCAAGGATTCTAGTGATGCATTTGGCACTTCTCTTTATCAACAAGTTGTGGGATGTCTTATATATGCATGCAACACAAGACCAGATATACAGTATGCAATTTCCCAATTGAGTCGATTCATGCATAGCCTTGGCACTAAGCATTGGCAAGTAGTGAAACGTGTGTTTAGATATCTCAAAGGCAATTTGAGCTCAGGTCTCTTCTATGGAAGATATATTCATTCATGGTTTCATGCTTTTAGAGATGGTGATGTAAGACAAAAGTTACGCAATATAACACAGGAGCAATAGCAGAGAAGATAACAGATATAGAAGAATCTCAATAATTTTCTACTAGCACCAAGTACAAAGATGATGGCGTTGTCCACCCGTGCGCTCTCAAGGTAGAGCTTAAATGGTGATCTAGACAACTCTAGAACGGGAGATACAAGGTAGAGGTATGCTGGCTCAACTCAGTCTCTCAGGTAGTGCAGAAGTCATGTATACATAGGATCATGGGTGGCCTACCATGGACGGTTATACATGGGCGGTAGAGTGTGGGCGGCCACCGCCCGCGTAATTGCCATACACGGCTTAGACTAGTTGAACCGACCTAACAAATATAAATGATTTCTGACTCCGATATTCCATGGAATATTCCCTTTACCGTCGCGCCGGGGGTGCTGCCCCCGGACCCCCACCAGGGGGCCCACTGGCCCCCTGGGACCCCCCAACCAGGGGGCCCGCTGGCCCCCTTGGACCCCCCAGTCGGGGCTGCTCACCGCTACCCCGGACCCCACAATTGGGGACCCTAGTAACTCCCTTTCCTTATAATACCTTACATGGTCCAATATGACCTTCATCCAACATGCAAGCTGGGATTCCCATCAATTGGATAATGCACGCTTGGCTTCTCCTCATAAAGGGGGCCTTACAAAATGTGCATACAATCATGAGGGGTAGACATTGCTCATATACTAACACCCCCCCTCAATGTTTACCGATGATAAATCAAGTAGGTCTCGGTCCTATGCCCATCTGTTGAAGATGCATGTTGAGCTGCTCTCTTCCAAGTGCTTTAGTGAATATGTCAGCACAATTCGCCTCTGTTGGGCAATATTCTAGCTCCACAATTTCATCTTCAATTAGCTCACGAATGTAATGGTACTGTACTTCTATGTGCTTGGTGCGCGCATGAAATACTGGGTTCTTTGCAATAGCCATACAACTTTGATTATCACACTTGAGTACAGTTGGCATATTTGATGGAAAGCCTAGATCTGCAAGAATTCTCCTTAACCAGACTGCCTCACAAGAAGCAAAACAAGCTGCTTTGTACTCTGCTTCAGTGGAGGAGAGTGCGAGAGTTAGTTGCTTCCTACTTACCCAAGAAAATATTCCTGAACCAAGTGAGAAACAATATCTAGAAACTGATTTTCTAGAATCACAATCTCCAGCCCAATCTGAATCACAATATCCTTGGAGTGTATCACCTATGGTATACAAAATACCAAAATCCAAGGTTCCTGCAATGTACCTTAGAATTCGCATTCCAGCATTCCAGTGACTCTCCTTAGGTTTGTTGGAAAACCTGCTTAACACTCCAACAGCATAGCAAATGTCAGGTCTAGTGTTGCACAGAAAAATAAGACTTCCAACGAGATTTTCTTAGCATCTACATCAGGCATGTTATCATCCATAGATAGCTTATGATTTACCTCCATAGGTGTGCTAGTTGGTTTGCACTCCATCATTCCAAATGCCTTGAGAATTTCTTTGGATTATTTTTGTTGTGAGATGAAAATGCCATCCTTCCTTTGCCATACTTCAATTCCCAGACAAAAATGGAGTAGACCTAAGTTTGTCATTTCAAACTCAGTTCCCAAGCTGATCCGAGTTTGATTGATGAGTTCCTGATGATCTCCTGTAATGATCAAATCATCTACATATACAATGACGACAACTAGCTTGTTATCCCTTTTTTTTACATACAAGTTAGCATCAGAAGTTTCTTTCAAAACCCATGTTTTTGAAAAAATTATCTATCCGTTGGTACCAAGCCCGTGGAGCTTGTTTAAGTCCATACAAAGCTTTCTTCAACCTGCAAACTTTATCTTCTGAATTGGGCACCTCAAAACCTGGTGGTTGAGATACATATACCTCCTCCTTGAGGTGACCATTCAAAAATGCAGATTTGACATCCATCTGGAAAATAGGCCAGGACTTTTGTGCAGCTACTGCAAGTACCATCCAAATAGTTGTCATGCGTGCTATTGGTGCAAAAGTTTCTTGAACATCAAATCCTTCAATCTGTGAAAAACCCTGTGCAACTAATCGTGCCTTATACTTTTCTAATGTTCCATCATCTTTATACTTAGCTTTCCAAATCCATTTAGTACCTATTACCTTCTTCTTTGGCGGCAAGTCGACTAGATCCCATGTATCATTTTTTTGTATACTATCATACTCAGACTGCATTGCCGCTCTCCAACCTGGATCATCAATGGCTTCTTCAATGGTGGTAGGTTCCTTTATCGAACCCATGATATCTGCCATAAGAGCCATGTTAACAATGTGTTCTGAGGCTCTTCTTTGCTCCTCTATTCTCTTTGATCTTCGTAATCCATCCGATGATGATTCTGGTACATCTACATGTGGATTGTGATCATCAAAGAGCTGTTGTGCCCACTTCGGTAGTGGCTTACGCTGTGCAGCTACAACTGGTTGGCTTTTTATTGAGGAAATTTCTCCATCAGATGTTTCCTCCTCCTCAACTTTAACCTGTCTTTTGATAGGCATAAGGTGAGATATTTCTCCGTTTGATGAGATAGTAGATTTACCTTTATCTTCTACTAAGTATGGTCGTTCATCAAACACCACATCTCGGCTGACAAAAATCTTCCTTGCCTCAGGATCCCACAACCTGTATGCTTTAGACTCTTCACTATATCCTAGGAAGACACACTTTTTGCTTTTTGAATCCAACTTTGATCTTGTTGAATCAGGAATATGTGCATAACAGAAACAACCAAAAATTCTGAAATGCAAAACTGAAGGCTTTTTACCAGAATATGCTTCTTGAGGAGTCATCCCCTTCAATGCTTTTGTGTAGCTTCGATTGAGGATGTAGATTGTTGTATTGACTGCTTCTGCCCAGAATGAATCAGGCATGTCTTGAGCCTTCAACATACAACGAGCCATTTCAACTACTGTCTTGTTCTTGCGCTCAACAATGCCATTTTGTTGAGGTGTATGAGTTGTGGTAAATTGCCTTTTCACACCATGCTCCTTACAGTAATTGTTGAATTCTGTTGACAAGAATTCACCTCCTCTATCTGTTCTAAATTTCTTCAGTTTCCTTCCTGATTCATTTTCTACATACTTATGCCACGTTTTAAATTTTTCAAAAGCATCAACCTTCTCTCGAATGAAATAAACCCACATCTTTCTACTATAATCGTCGACTAACAGCAAAAAGTAGAAAGATCCTCCTAAAGCAGGTGTAGACATTTTACCGTAGAGATCAGCATGTACCAACTCTAGAGGAGCTTGAGATCGATTGTTGGTCTCTCTTGGAAATGCCTTTCGTTGTTGCTTGCCCATCATACAAGCTTCACAAGGTTCCTACAACTCTGAAAATGCAGGCAAATGAGCAACCATCCTTGTTCTTTGCATCTCCTTCAAAACTGCAAATCTGAGATGCCCAAATCGTTGGTGCCATAACCTGCTTACATCTTTATCTTTTGTAGCAGTTAAAGCACTTAACTCATACAAGTTATCCCGTCGTATCCCTTTACCTACAACATTACCTGATGAATCCATGATTTCTACACCACTCTTATTGAAGTGAACTTCAAGTCCACGATCTGTTATTGCAGAAACTGACAACAAATTTCTTTTGAGAGTATGTACATAGAGAACATCGGATAAATTTTTCTCAACACCTGGAGAAGTGATAAAAGAGATGGTTCCAGTTCCTTCGGCTGGACACTTGGAGTCATTTCCCACCACTACATTGATGGATTCCCGCAGAGGCACTAGGGAACTATACCAATCCTTTTTACTGGTCATATGGCGAGAAGCTCCACTATCTAAAATCCATGGTTCATCAACACGAGCTTGAGCAAATAAACATACCTCTTCAATAGCTACCCAAAGTTCCAGCTCTGTGTTGTTTGCAGACTCTTTGTTCTTCCATGATGATTTTACAGTCCCATTCCGTTCATCAGCTTGCTTCTTCCTGCAATCCTTGATGGCATGGCCTTTCTTTTCACAATAGAAGCAACTTCCTGTGAACTTTTTCTTCTTTGGCTTCTTCTTTGATACATCAGAAGAGCCTTTACCTTTTGCATTTGCTGAAAATGCAGCATCACTTGTGCTTTGTCGATTCCTCAACCGCATCTCTTCTTCTAAAAGCATAGCACAAAACTCTTCAAATGTGAGGGGAGTTGGTCTTACCTGAGTGTTAAGGGCTGTTACTAATCCATCATACTTTGCCGGAAGAACACGTACACATCTTCGAGCCAGATCTTTTGGTGTTATAACAACACCAACTGCAGCCAATTGGTCTTGAAGATGTTTTATCCGTTTGATAAAATCTTCAACCTTTTCAGAATCAGAATGCTTTTCATTTGCCAACTGATTTTCTAAATTCTGTATCCTAGTGTGGTTCTTGGTCTCATATTATCGAGCCAATATGCCCCAAGCCTCATGTGCTTTAGTAGTATGTTGAACTAAAGTAAGCATAGAATCACTTACACTAGTGACAATTGCACATAATGCATTAGCATTCCACCTCTTCCAAGCTCGTAGAAGATCTAGATCTGGCTGAATCATCAATCTTGAATTAGCTGGATCTTCAACTGGTATAGGCTCTGGATCCAGTCCCATCGGTCCCATGACAGTGTTAAGTAATTCATAGGAGTCCAAAATTGCAGAAATTTTGAACTTCCAGAGTGTATAGTTGGATCCATCCAGCTTCCCTTCAGTGAATGCAGGTGGACGAATTCGAATAGGTGCAGCATTAACATTAACCGAAGCACCAAGACCAATGTTCGACGATGAAGCCATCATGTAATCACTCGAATAATCTACTGATATTCTAATATGCTAGTAGGCTAAAATAGTGATACTTCTCAAGCTATTCAAACCTTACGACTCTGATACCATGTAAGACAAAAGTTACGCAATATAACACAGGAGCAATAGCAGAGAAGATAACAGATATAGGAGAATCTCAATAATTTTCTACTAGCACCAAGTACAAAGATGATGGCGTTGTCCACCCGTGCGCTCTCAAGGTAGAGCTTAAATGATGATCTAGACAACTCTAGAACGGGAGATACAAGGTAGAGGTATGCTGGCTCAACTCAGTGTCTTAGGTAGTGCAGAAGTCATGTATATATAGGATCATGGGTGGCCTGCCATGGACGGCTATACATGGGCGGTAGAGCGTGGGCGGCCACCACCCGCGTAATTGCCATACACGGCTTAGACTAGTTGAACCGACCTAACAAATATACATGATTTCTGACTCCGATAGGGAATATTCCATGGAATATTCCCTTTACCGTCACGCCGAGAGCGCTGCCCCCGGACCCCCACCAGGGGGCCCGCTGGCCCCCTTGGACCCCCCAACCGCGGCTGCTCACCGCTGCCCCAGACCCCACAATTGGGGACCCTGGTAACTCCCTTTCCTTATAATACCTTACATGGTCCAATATGACCTTCATCCAACATGCAAGTTGGGATTCCCATCGATTGGGTAATGCACGCTTGGCTTCTCCTCATAAAGGGGGCCTTACAAAATGTGCATACAATCATGAGGGGTAGACATTGATCATATACTAACAGGTGATTGGGCTGGTTGTTATGATACTCGTGTGTCCACTAGTTGTAATTGTTTTTTCCTTAGAGACTCGTGCATATCTTGGCTGAGTAAGAAGCAACCTACAGTGGCGACATCGAGTTGTGAAGCTGAGTACAGGGCACTTTTCATAGCTACAATGGAGTGTATATGGTTGAAATGCCTATTGATGGATCTTTGTGTGGAGATTGATGTTTCTATGCATATTCTCACTGATAGTCAGAGTGCATATGTTGTTGCATGAAATCCAGTGTTTCATGCATAGACCAAACATATTCAGGTGCATTATCACTATGTGAGAGAGCGCCTTCATGCAGGAGATATTTATTTGGTATATGTGCCTACACAAGATAATGTGGTAGACATATTCACCAAAGCTCTTCCATAGGAAATTTTTGACGCTTTTTGCAAAGCTTTAGGCTTATTGCCTAGTGGGGGCTAATCTGTCACTCCTTGTATGTGTTCACATCATTCACTCCTGGGGGTTTCTAACACACTTATGTGTTCCTCAAGTATCTTTGATGTGAATATTTTCCCTATATGTGGGCACTTTTTACTCTGGTAGTAGCTAGAGGTTTTTTCCCCATGTTACCACATACATGTTGCGCACATTATTGAAATGGTACTTTTTACCTAGGGATATCATTCAGCTCTTACTTTAGTTTTGTTCATCATCAATAGAGAGAGTTATTCTAGCCATTCCTCTTCTCTGTGTGTCTTGTTGTGTTTGTGCTCCTTGTGCTTCTTGTGTGTCTCTTGCACTACTAAACACGCCCAAAAGTATGTATGTATGTATATATGTATGTATGTATGTATGTATGTATGTATGTATGTATGTATGTATGTATGTATGTATGTATGTATGTATGTATGTATGTATGTATGTATGTATGTATGTATGTATGCATGCATGCATATATGTGTCTGTGTGAGAGAGAGAAAGAGAATGAAAACAATGTCCCCATGACCTACATCATCAAGATGGTCAATATATGGGTTGTAAAATACATATATATGCATATTTATAGGGTTTCCATAGCCTAAACTATGGGGGAGGCCATGAAATTCTTAGAAGGTCATATAAGGATGGATTCCTCTCCATTGTTTATATTTTTTGGACATTATAACCCTATGAGAGTTCAATCCTAGTATGCTTTGTAGTTGCATGTATTTCCCCACCTATTATCTACCTAGATCTCCATCTATTCTCCCTCGTGGGAGCACATGGGGAGACAACCATCCATCTCATGTTTATCATTTGATTTCTGTTTAATATATCTACTTGAGTTGAATTCATATTACTTTGATTCCATTTCTATTCGCTTAGTCTTAAATATATATAATGTCTCTTCCATATAGCACTTTCTCTTTATACCTTGTCTCAATCTTGTGTTTATAAGATCTCTCTTAGTGTTTATCTATAATCCATCTACTTGGCACCTTATATGATATTGGAATTGCAATACTTTTTACACTGTATCAAAGCTAAGGAGATCTAAGGAAATTGAAAATTTTGTAGAGGCAAAGGCTTCAACACTAGAGCTTGTGAAAGCAAAGTCTTGAAGTCTAGAGTTTTTGGACGAAAAGTCTTCAACACTTGAGTTCTTGGGAGACAAAGGCTTTCATGCTAGGATTCCTTGTATTGAGATATCAAGCTCAGCATGTGATGATTGAGGATGACACGTAAAACTTTTTCATTTCTCTGACATGTATAGTGGTCACACCAGTATATGTCATGGACACTTCATTGAGCTTTACTAGATTTATCTACCAAGATTGAGGGCACATTTGTTTCTTGCCAGCTCACTCATTTGAAGACATTAGGATTTTCCTTATGTATTGTTCTTTATATATTGCACTAGTTGTATTGTTGTTTTAGGTCATTCTTGTATATTCCTTTTATGTAATAGAAGAAGAAGATGATGATCATTCTTCCTTGCCAAGCATGGTTATGACCGATGAGTTGGATAATAACAACCTCCATGCTTGGAGATTCAAAAGGAAAAATTTGTTGATGAGAAAAGGCTAATGGCAGTACATCAAAGGAGAGAATAAAAATGCTTCACAATTACCAGAGAGGAATCGGATTGTGGACCAGTTGAGAGCATATGAAGAATGGAATCAAAGATCACAAAAGGTAATCTATTCGCTATCTATTACCATATAGGATAGCATGATTGGGCACATATAGGATTCCAAGGCTGCAAAAGAGGCTTGGAATAGTTTTTTTACATTATATGAGACCAATATAAAGGCACAAAAATTGCAACTCAAGAACAAGCTGCATACATTGGAGAAAATGGGCATGTCGGTAAGTGACTACACCCTAAAAATCAAAAGCATATGTGAGTCACTTGCATCTATTGGCATGAATGTAGATGATGATGATGATGATGATAAGGTGGAAGTGTGCCTTCATGGTTTAGGAGCTTCATATAAGTAGTTCAAAACTTCTATAGAGACAAGGGAAAATATTCCAAATTTTGTTGATCTCATGTCCATGCTAATTATTGAAGAAAAGAATCTTGGTGAGGACTCCAACTCCCAAGGAAAACCTAGTTCTAAGCAGATATTCTAGTTAGGCAGAGGTAGAGGGTTTGGAAGTGCAAGAGGAAATAGTAACCAAGACCAAGGTCAACATCAGAATCATGTAGGAGATAGACGAAAATTTCGAGGCAAGGGAAGCCAAAGAGGTTGCAAACATTTTCGAAGAAGTGATTTAGGTAATGACAGTAAAGGATGCTAGAATTGTGGTAAACCTAGACACTTTGAATGTGATTGCAGGTTGAAGAAACAAAATAATAGAAGGTAGCAAAACAACTATGCATCCACAAGTGCAAATGATTTAGAGAAGTTGTTCATCGTCCAACATCACATGATGAATGCGATATTTGTTGATGTTTCAAAATCCAGTGGTAATGTCAGGTGCTTTAAATCACATGATCAGTTATGCAAAACGGTTTGGTAGTTTGCAAAAATTTCCAATCCTTGGATATGTTGAAATAGGTGATGACACATCATGTACTATCGAGCAAACAGGAAAGATAGAACCACCTATGGAGGACAACAAGGTAAAACATCTTGTTGATGTGATGCATCCTTGCTTTGTTGCTTGCCCACCATATGAGCTTCACAAGGTTCTTTGAATGGACTCACCATAGTTAGGTGTGCAAGAATACATTGCTTCTTCATTTTCTTCAATACTACAACTCCAATGTGTTGGTACCTCTCTGGCCTAAGCTTACTTGTTTCCACTCGAACAATGGCTACATAAACACTTAACTCATATAAAATTCTTCCCGAATTTGGAGCATACAACATATTTTTCAGGTTTTTGACATCATTATTTTCAATTTGAAAAGAATTAGTACAATTCCCTATTATTGTGATCCATTCTTTGTGAGGTTACATACAACTAAATGGATCCTTTATGTTGATCATGTGATGGGATACACCACTATCTATGATCCATGAATCCATACTAGATTCTTCTTGTGTTCAAAAACACATACCCTCAATTATTGCCATGCACAACTTTAGCTAAGCTTAAACAATTTTTGTTGTTCCTTTCCCTTTACCTTCAAGAGTACCACTCTTTTCATGTGTCTTTTTGACATGCAAATATGCAACTATGTGTCCTTTCTTTTTGTGATAGAAGCATTACCCTTGAAAAAGTTTCTTCTCTTTTTTCTCTTTTCACCATCACCTTTGGTTAAGGAACCAACTTTCCTTATTGTGTTGGGAGACATTGCAATATCTCCATGGCTACTTCCTTTTTGAGCTTCAATCTACAAATCCTCTTCCATTACAAGTGGATATAATCCATCAAGAGCCAAATCTTGAGGTCTTGAGTGTTAATAGAAGCTATCAATCCATCACACTTTGGTGGAAAAATTTGAAGAAATCTTTAAGCTAGCTCCCTTTTAACCTTTTACACCCCTTACACCAAACATTTCTTTGCATATATTTTTTATCCAAGTGATGTATGTCTTATCCATCGATCCTTGAGCAAACATCTTTGGAGCCGGTTGATTCTCTGACTCTTGAATCCTTATTTGAATCAAAACATCAAGTGCATTTGTATCCGTTATTCTCAAAGCTTGTAGAAGCTTTGAATTTAGGAGCATCAACATACTTGATTTCAATGAGCCACTCCCCATCACCATTACCAAAAGGTGATAAGAATAAAGAATACTTATTATCTTAAACTTTCAAAACACATAGTTTATGACTTTGAACTTAGCTTCATTGAAGTTTAATGGATGAATCCTTGATATTTTCTTTAGTGTTGAAGCCACTACCTACCACTATAGAATGTTAATGCCTTGATCTTCCACAAATTTTAGTGTTGAACCATTTTCTTCTACAAGCACTAGCATTGAATCCTTTGCCTTGAGGTATCACGAGGAAGGCACAACAATACAATTAGTGGAATATATAAAGAACAATACATAAGGAAAGTCCTAATGTCCGTAAATGAGTGGCAAGAAAGAAAATGTGCCATCACTCTCAATAGATAAATCTAGTAAAGCTCAATGAAGTATCCCTGCCATATACATGCATGACCACTATATATGTAAGAGAAATGAAAAAGTGATACATGTCATCCTAGATCATCATATGTTGAGCTTGATATCTTAACACTCCCCCTCAAGCTCAACATCGTGTTCTATAATCCAAGCATCTTCCGAAACTTCTTCAACTTCTCAACTCCAAGTGCTTTCGTGAAAATATGAGCAACCTCCTCCTTTGTCCTCACATAAACAAGGTCAATATCACCTGCTAATACCTTTTCCTGATGAAAAGATAATAAACATCGACATGCTTTGTTCTAGCATGAAAAATAGGGTTTCGTGCTAATTGTATGCTACTAAGATTATCACAATAGATGGTGATAGGCTTTTGAACTTCAACACCTAAATATGCAAGTAGCATCTCTAACCATGATGCTTCACATGCTATCATTGCACTATCTCTATACTCAATCTCTATACTCCACAAAGCAACAGTGGGTTTCTTCTTGTTGCTCCATGTAATAGTTGCACTTCCAAGTGAGAATAGAAAGCCACTAGTAGATCTTCCATCTGGAATACTACTAGCCCAATCTGCATCAGTGTATCAATGAACTTGCAATTTTACACCGGCTTCATAAAAAAATGCATAATCTAAAGTAGCACTCACATAACATAGAGTGTGCCTCATAGCATAAATTGACTTCCAAGTCCAACCGTGTAGGTTAGATCAGGCATTGTAATTGTGAGATATATCAAACATCCCACAATTTTCTTGTACATAGTAGCATTTTCCTATGCTTCACCTGATGTAGTATCCAACTTCAGATTGTGATCTAATGGCATAGAAATCGGCTTACAATCAGCCATAGCATATTTTTGCAGCATACTCAAGGCATATTGCCTTTGTGGTATCCATATACTTGTTTCTGTATGTATAAACTCAATGCCTAAAAAATAGCACAACACACCAAGATCTTTCGTGTTAAATTCCTGCATAAGGAGTTGTGTTACCTCTTTAATGCCTTCTTCATTACCACCTCCTACAATCAATTCATTAACATAAATAACCACAATTGTGATGCCATCATCATCCTCCCGTGCATATAATGAAGGTGAGTGATCTTGTTTATGTGAGGATAGATGAGAAAGTTTCTGATATTTTCACCAAAGCACTTGGAGCAGAGAAGCTGAAGAAGTTTCAGAAGATGCTTGGATTATAGGACATGACATTGAGCTTGAGGGGGATTGTTGAGATATCAATGTCAACATGAGATGATCTAGGATGACATGTACACTTTTTCATTTCTGACATGTATAGTGGTCACACTAGTATATGCCAGGGATACTTCATTGAGCTTTATTGGATTTATCTATCAAGAGTGATGGCACATTTGTTTCTTGCGAGCTCCCTCATTCGCAGACATTAGGATTTTCCTTATGTACTTTCCTTTATATATTGCACTAGTTGCATTGTTGTTTTAGGTCATTCTTGTATATTCCTTTTATGTAATAGAAGAAGAAGAAGAAGAAGAAGAAGATCATTCTTCCTTGCCTCAATCTATGTGTGTGCTCCTCTTTGAGTATGAGAGTGTGAGAGTGAGCTCTCTTCCTTATCTCCTTCCTTGTGGCATATATAACCCATCAACATTGAGCCTGACTTGTAATCCCTGGTTAACCATTTGTCCAAGAGAAACCAAATTCTTTGTTATAGCATTCCCATTGGAATGAAAAAGTAGCACAAAGGCTCCTTTAAAGTTGTTGCATAAGGACTTGTGTGATAGGATGCCTATATGAACCTTAGGAGGATCTTTCTATTTCATGGAAACCATTGATTTCTAAAAGAGAAAGGTATGGATGTATTTTCTTCATGATAAGGCTCAAATTTTAGTAAGTTTAAAGAATGGTTAAAATATGTTAACACTAAAACGGGTATAAGTGTGAAGAAGTCAACAAAGATGATGGTGCTGATTTAAAATCAAAGGATTTTGGAAATTTTGCTAAATCAAAGGGATAAAGTGTCAAGTAACTTCATGTCACTATTAGTATATGATTAATGTATATGCCCTATGATTGTATGCTATATTTCACATTTGTAAGGGCCCTTTATGAGGAACCCCAACTTACATGCTAGATGAAGTTCATATTGAACCATTTATGGCTAGTAGATGGTTGAAGTAGACATGGCTCCATGTCAAGTGGGGAGTTTGTTGTGATGCTATATAAACCAAGTCAAACTTAGTGGTGCCTTAACTTGTGTGCCCCACTTTCAGGTTAAGATAATTTTGGATTGCAAATATGAGCTCAATTTTGATCCCAAAGCCCACTATAGCATCTTCTTTTATATATTGTTGATCTTGAAACTGATCGATTCAACAATGTGCCAATAAATCTCATTTATCACCCACGTATGTACAATACTCCACTACATGAACGATGACCACCCACACATAGTTGCCCATGCCTAGCTAACTTTGAAAGACCACACATGACTTTTGTACTAGTTCAGACATTGAGTTGAGCCAACATACCCCTATCTTCTATTCCCATCTAGAGCTATCTAGATATCCATTTAACCTCTACCTTGAGAGCACATGGGTAGAGAATGCCATCATTGTTGTACGTATTAGTCAAAATTTTTCAGTTTATGTTATATCCATTCTCTTCTCTTCTATTGTGATCACCTCTCTTGCGTAATTGTTCTCACATATTCATGAACCACATCAAATTAGCATTGTAGAATGTAGGAATCACACGAATAGTAGGAATCACACCGATAACTAGATCAAAAGCAAAGGCTTTCCTAATCAATTTTGAGAAGCTTTCAACATTGCATTTTATGTTCTCAATAGGAGCTAGAAAAGAGATCTAAAAGAAAAAAATACGTCCTATGGCCTACGCTTTTATGAAGTCATGTGTCTTCATGCTTTTAGAATTTTCATGAGTAAATGTTACGCTCATGTCCCACATGCAAAGACAACTAATTTCGGGCCAAAATACAAGAAATGCATCTTCTCAAGTTCTAATGATGAGCAAAAGGCTTACAAATTATATAATCAAGAGGCAAAGAAGATCATATTGAGTTGTAATATGGTGTTTAGAGTGCATGCATCCACAATGGAGGACATGGCTGGAAATTACACAATCAAGCCCCAAGAGTCATCCCTACCTTTAAGGAAGAGAAAGCGTCGCCATCAAATGGTGAAAAAAAAAAACAAAATCCATCCTACTATTACACAATTGAAAAATCCATTGCCATAATATGTGATTCAACTCCATGACCAAACTAATCCTATGTCTACAACTATTGAAGAGAAGGCAAATGGACTAAAGCAAACCTCATAGAAGAGAGGAGCAAGGAAGGAATTCTACTCACATGAACACTATGGTCTTGATGGCTAAGATTATGAGAGAAGTAAAGAAGCTCAGCAATATAAAAAGCATTTGTAGATCCAACATGGAAGGCAGCTATGTAAACTAAGTAAGATTGCATAATAAGTGGATTTGGAAAGTGAAGTACAAGGCTTATGAAAGCTTGGAAAGAGTACTTGTAGTTGCCGCTTACAAGGGAAGAGTACTCTTAGTTGCAGCTCACAAGAATGGCCCCCAATTCAAAGAACAAAGCATGTATGCTGTAAAAAGCATTATATGGGTAGAAACAAGTCCCACAAAGCATGGTACAAGTCAATAGAAAAGTTTCTACTCCACCTGCACTTCAAAAGGTGTGCATACAATTTGACTTGTATGTGCATAAGGAAAGTGAAAAGTTTGTTATCATTGTTGTCTATGTGGATGCTCTTATTGTAAGACACTATTAAGACATGCTAAACAAAACTAGAGCTTCTTTGAGCTGAGAGTTTGAGATGAAAAACTTGAGCCTACTTCACTACTGCTTGCATATTAAAGTTTGGCATGACTCAAGAGAGAGCTTCCTTTCACAAAAGAAGCATACATGCAAGATCTTGGAAGCATTCAACATGATAGGAAATAAAGAGGATACACCACCACTAATTGACATTGGGAGATAAAAGAGGATCATCGACAATGTCATCTATATATGTAGCATTAGGCATGATTTCAGTCTTAGAATCATATGTCTGAGTAAGTTTACAAACAAGTCTTGTAAGGAGACATTGGAAAGCTAACAAGAAAATACTAAGATACTTGAAGAGAATAGTGGAAATTGTCCAAAGGATATCTTCAAAAAAGTTCTTATGAAATACCTACTCAAATATATCGTGTAAGACTGGGAATCGTGCCAAGGAGGTAACTTGCTATGGGTGGACATTCCAGAGAAGTGTTAAACATAGTCAATGCCTTTATGAGATACTATTAAACATCCATGATGCTCCAAGCTATAAGGTCCCCATTACAAGGAGAAGCCATGTTATGAGCATTGGAAATTATGTGGATGAAGGTATATGTGACCAAGGTGATAAAAAAGGTGTATTTGACCTTTGACTTGAATAGGGAAAAAGCTATAGGAAATGCTTTCTAGCATAGTCTTGAGGGAGGTCAATCAAAAAGACACATTTTAAAGGGCAAATCGTTCACACTATTGTTGGAACACCCTCACATGATTTGGGCGTTGCACAATATTTAATATGGTCTCCACAATATTAATAAGGACAATCCGCCTATGGGTTGCAAAAACATGCAGATGCATATTTAGGGGTTCCATGACCTAAATAATGGGGAGGCTGGCCAAGCCTTGGAACACCATATAAGAATGGTCTCCTCTCCATTTATGATTAACCTTTGTGGAGGTTGAAATCAATGGAGGGCCCAATTCTAGTACCCCTTGTTTAGCATTTGAGCTCCATTCTACATATCTTCCTGAGTTGAGTCCATAATAGTTTGAGTCCATTTCTATTCACTTAGTGTTCAATGCATCTAGCATTCTCTCTTTATACCTTATCTCAATCATCTTTGTGCATGTGAGATCTCTCTTACTCTCTATCCACAATCCATCTACTTGGTGTCAAGTTTGAGAGAAACCTTCCTTCCCTTCCCTTCTCTTCCAGGTATCATAGTTGTAGTAATTTTTAGAGGCCACAATCCTATCTTTCAAGAACCTCTAAACATCCAAACAAGCACCAAGTTTAATCATTAAACATTTACATCCTTTATAATCCATTACATCCTCATACATAACAGCTTCATCTGTAATGCTATGCACTTGTACAAATCGCATTGCATCCTTGCATATGTTGCTTTGTAGTTTTGTATACAAAAGCATGACAGCTTCATCTGTAATGCTATCCATTTGTACAAATTGCATTCTTGCATAGGTAGCTTTGTAATTTTGTATACAAAAGCTTTTTGTAATCAATCCTGCATTGAGACTAGTTTAGATGAGTACAACCTAGTGCTCTGTTAACATTTTCATGCAAACCAAGCCTAAAACATTTCAGTGGATCAGGCATTTCCAATCAAGAACAGAACCCTAGTTTCCCAAACCCTATATAGCACCTTGGAATAGAATTTAACTGTACAACTCATAATCAGGAATTGACAAGTATGTCATAACTTTCTTCATGAGGCACGTAACCTTTTGGCTCCAATCCACCATCATTCAGAACATGGGATAAAAAAGAAAAATTTTTGAATCTTGTATACATGCAAAAATTATGCACATGTTGAAAGATACTGTCCATTTCAAAATGTAGGTCCCTTTCAGAAAAGAGAGTACAAATGACAGTGGAGAAAAATTGATCCTCTTTGCAGTGTGATCACATATCCTATACAACAAGACCACAAGACACAAGCAAGTAAAATACCTCTACTGAATGCAGCATGGAATAATGGCATTAGCTCATAACAAGAATCATGGAAATGCAACAGATACGCATGGAAACTGAAGATTCTTCGCATTTCTTTCCTGTCACTTTTACTTCAGCTTAGACGACTTATGTTGTCTCTTGCCTTACAGACCTAGGAAGTGAAAATTCCACATATAAAGGATAATGGTCTGATGGAAACGTGCCATTTGGACTTTCATCTACCACCTCAGCATACATAGGTGTCAGTGTGCGCCCTCAAAACAGTACCCAATCAACATGCAGGTCTTGTATCCGGCGATCCCAACATAACAGCAAAGCTTTCAGAAGCAACTTCGCTTTCTCAATCTTTCCTTGGTCTTCTCCTGGTTGAAAGAAAAACATTGAAATAAGAGAAAGTTACCAGGAAAGTCCTCATCTATAAAGCCTAAATATTTGCGTACACAACATATAAAGGTACATGCATTAGTGATACACCTACACAAGAACAATTCAGCATTGCAACCATAAAAACCAGAATTCACCTCTACTGTTACCTACTAGGAAGAGAAATCCCTTTAGAGGGTCCGTTATAATCAATTCCATTGCTTAAATACTAACTTTGAATGGCATGCATTCATCAATATGGCTCTGCATTGGACTCGGGTCCCACATCAAGATGACCCCTAGGAAAGATTATGAGGTCAAGCTCATGCTTCTGTGATACCTGCTGCACTTTGAAATAAACGTTTTGAACAGGGATCATGCAGCATGCAGCATGTTGTCATAGCCTGCATGAAGAAAACTCCGAAAAAATAAAAGAAACGGTACAATAAAGGGACACTCAATGTGCTTATGAAAAGTTTTTTCAATAAAGTCCTTTGCCAAGGAAGAGGATCAACTCACAGCTCATTTTCATTTATTCACGTGAATTCTGTCCCCTTAAATACAACCAGCCCAATCAAGCAGACAGGGAAGAGTGGTTAACCCATTGAAACCCTGGGAAAGTGGTCCAAGGTTCAATCCCCACTCCCTGTGAAATTGATGTAGAAATCTTCGGGCAGAAAATCTAGATGGACGTGCAGATCTTATGTGGGTGAATGCAGACCACACATGTCCTTCAATGGACTCTCAATGTTTCTTCCTCTCCCTAGCGCCTTTTGGCTGTAAAACTTGCAGTTCTATGCCCCTGATTTGCAGGTATCGGGGGTCCCATGTGTATCAAGCCCATTTACTGGTGCAACTGAAATCCTTTCAGGAAAATACAAGCAGCCTAATTTATGGACTTCATTTCTAAACTCATCTGAGTATTTGATCTCTGAGTGCACAATCTGAAACTGCTTTACTTCTCAGAACGTGCACTTCATTTCTCATTGAAAAATAGCAGTGCAATACATGTAAACTAAGGGAAAAATAAAATATTGAAAATCATTGAATTGTGTAATTTAGAATCTGAATCCTAACCCTTGAATCCATGATAAGTACGAACAAGCTTTGAACTTTTGCGTCTGCGTGCACTAGCCCATGCATCAACCATATCACCAACCACTCCATGCTCCCTGCCAAAATGCCAGTATAAAAACAAACTTTATAATTCCATGAGACCAACTCCACTCTAGGAAAATTCATCCACAGCTGCATTACCTTGATCTACCTAATAAGAATCGTCCAACTGAAGATTCTTTTTGCGTATTGAATCCACCACAATAAAGCACTGGTAAGCTAGGAGGTAATGAAGTGATATGTTGCCATGTAAGCAGAGCTCCCCGTCTACGTGCTCGAGGGCTCTTTTTGTCAAGATGAGTATTCACAACCTGGAAAGTGAAACCGGGTGGTTCCACTCCTTTAAACTGGAATGTGTGGAGCGCATTTACAGAAAACAAGCTGATGGTGGATTTCTATCTAGTACTAAGCCAAATACACCTTTTCCTTACCAATGCCATGACGAATCACAGTTAATATACCATCCTCTACAAAATGCAAGTTATCATAGCTCTTAGAGAGCATCATATATGTACAATATAATGAGAAAAAATCAACACAAAATTTTTTGAAAGTATAATAATCCCAAGTAGCAGGGAAAAGACATACACAGATTTTTTTTAGCAACCCAAGTAACAGTGTAAGTCACATGTGCTTCGACCTCAAGATGTACTTGTATGTGTAAAATTGGATGAATGAATGTGCGATTACTTTTTTTTTATTCTTCAAGGATATCACCCATGTAGCAATGCAGGGGACAGCAGCACCCCAAGATGTACTAGCTGGAATAGAAGGTGATTCAGAAAGCCAAAAAGTACCACCATCTGTCTGCTCAACCTGAAGGACCAAAGTATTGCAATAGAAGTGTCAAATGATGACAAGCATACTAAGAATCTTTAGGCGCATCACAAGAATGAACAACGACCTGCTCCATGTTGTAAAAGATGCTGCAATGTTCATCAGAGCAGTTATTAAGACCTTTTCTGGAAAGTCCAAAATGCCCATACCCTAACAGCCAGGAAAATTCAAGGGTGAGATGCAGAATAATGAACTATATACATTTGTATGTTCAGAATCATCTCAACTTGTATGAAACACAAACACGGATACAGCAGAAAATACAGAAATAACTTGCATAAATGAATAGCGATCATTCCATTATTTTTAAAATGCATGTATAATTCTATGGAAACACAACATTTCATGATATTTGTTCTCTGCCCAACCATGTGACATGAATATTTTTCGATTCGCTCGTATCAACCAAACAAAACACACAGCCACCCCCTAGACCAAAACTACTAGTGAATTTTCTGCAAACCCTAACAATAAGCAAATAGGAACCATTGGCATGCCTACTAGGCAGTTAGGTTTAAATTTCTCATTCAAATGGCAACATGGAAATAACACATCTTTTTAGTGTCTACAACATATATAACCTAGATGAGTCTGGGTATAAACTAAAGTCACCCAAAAAAAACATTGCCATTAGAATCTCATAACAGTCAGTCACCAGACTTTATAACCATTAGCTCTATCATCAATGGTGTTCAACAATTACTATGGCATCACCACTAATGCCATCAGCATCCAAGAACTCCTCAAAAAGTCCGTGAACTAAGATTACATAATCACTTCCAAGATGTACAGCAGACCTCATCTACATTAAAGTCCATCACAAGAAATAAGCTGATGACAGAAAAGAGTATGGGAACAGAAGCATACTTGACAAGGGTATACGCACCTACCAACTACCAAGTCAACTGAGAATCTCACTGTCTGAAATCTGCATGTCCACAAATTCGACTGAAGCATATACCTAGATCCAGGTAACACCCGAATTGACCCAAAAAGAAAAGTGCAATGATAAGTTCATGGTGGTTACCGATGACACTGCATAACCATAGGCTCTGTCATGCATACTATTGACCAAATACGATGACATCCCCACAAACATTGCCACTGCCCCACAATCGATGCAGAACTGGAGATGAATACAGGCTTATACACACGCACACACATGTAGACAGATGAGCATAAATCCTTCAGAAGCTCCATGACCTGAATTTCAAACAAACATGTATAAACCTTTTCTTTTTCCTGGATGAAATGTCTCCTTTATTGAACCAGATAGACAAAGATCGCTGATAGACCTTACATTGGCTGGCCTAGCGTGTAACATCAACAGATAGTATACATGATTTCTTCTATAGTTCTGAATGTGGTCCACATGTTGCATACATAGTTGAGGTGAGGGATCGGTAAACATAATGTTTATACACGTGCATACATAGTTCATACGCGGTTCAACTGTCAAAACAAATGAATATGGAAACAGAACTGAGATTAATTCAGACTTCTAGAGTTAATGAAACACAAACACTATCAAACATGAAAGTTGGAAAATGAAAACAGAAGGACCTATAAATCTACATTGATTTTCAGCATGTTATAAAATACAAAACTAGAATCAAGATTCAAAAACATAAATTTTTGAGGTTACACAGTTTTTAATCCAAGCTCTTCTAAACACGTGTAGATAGCTACAAACTTGAATATTGAGATAATACCTAAAATGAAAATATGAAACCTAGAGAGAGAGAAATTGGAAAATTGCAATGAAATAAAATGCGAAATGACTAAAATTTCCTTTTTCTACATCTTTCGAGGAATAACGTTCATCATGAAGCAATTCTTCTACTTCGTTCCTCTTGTTCTCATCATCGTTAATGGCAACCACACTACCATTCTACATCTTTCGAGGAATAATGTTCATCATGAAGCAATTCTTCTACTTCATTCCTCTTGTTCTCATCGTTAATGGCAACCACACTACCATTTGTGTTGATATTCATATGCAGTATTCATTTCAAGTTTAAACATTTATAAATTGGAAACATATCAACAATACATACCATTAATAAGACCTTGCTGAACTTATTTGAGTACAAAAGCTCAATTTAGGACAAGGGGAGGCAGAACCCCAAGTTGGAAACAAGCATTCAAGTGCCAAAAATACTAAATGTCTTCAAGGAGATTGGATTTGGCTTTTTCTTTCAAACAAGTTTCAATGAAACTTTACATACATACAAACATCATATGTACACACACACACACACACACATACAGCATATGTATATAAATCTAGATGTTAAGGTTTGATGTGTGTAACAAGGTGGTATGGTACATACAATATGTGAATGGCATGTGAACAGCAAGTGCCATCAAAATTTAATGCATTCAGTATGTTTTTCATAACAAAAAGAAATAAATTAATTAACATATATACCAGAATGAATCCAGGCAAACCCCAAATCCACCCTCAAATGAAAGTGCAACTATAAGCCATGGTAGTCAACCGCAAGACTATATAGCAGATCAGCTCCATTATGCACAGTATCGACTCAATACTATGACATATATAGTAACATTTATGCACATGAGTGTACGCATTTGACATCTTAATGGAGCTGTTTCTATAAAAGTTAATGCATAGCCTCCTCGAACATGGACATCTCAACATTAAGAAAACATTATTTTCTTTTTCATATGAACTTCAATCTTTGCATGTCCATCTTAAAATGATTTCAAATATGGTATTTGTGAGCAAATTTGAGACCACCAGTTCATCATCATTTTCAGCCTTATGTGGTGCTTCTTGAGGTTGGAAATCACACCTAATGTGTGGCTGTTCCTGCTGAAACTTGATCTTCTTATAGTCATCTTTAGAGGCACTACTGGCAGCCTTGCCTCATTGAATACAATATCCTATGTACAATCAAGTTGAGGTAGTCATACCGAGTAGCCTATTTCACCTTCATCACCATAACCTCTTTCATGGACTTTGCATCTAGCTTACTTTCCAACTTAGCCTTATTTGTGCAAAAGCATCACACTTAAGATGAAACATAGGTGGTCACATGAAGTAGGCTACTTAGATGAAACCTCTTCAAGGATGCCACTTTTTAAAGATAAAGGAGAGAATCGATTGTAAACATAAACTACAGTTTTGAAAGCCTCTCTCCAAAATCCACGAGGAAGATTGGTTGAGGATAGTATGCATCTCACCCTTTCACATGGCATCCTGTTGAATCTCTTAAGAACACCATTAAAAGAGGGATTGCATGAGATAATTAGCTTCATCTTCATGACATTCAACTCACATAATCTAGTGAATTTGACGCTTGTGGACTCACCCCCATTGTTTGTGCATTGACATTTTAACTTTTTACCTGTCAGGGTGATCACAACTGCATAAAAATTTCTAAATTCGACAAGCTCTCACCTTTTGAGTTTAATAGATATACCCAAAGCTTACGAGAGAAAACTCATCAACAAAAGAAACAAAGTACAAAGCACCACCCATATATGCAGTGGGCATGCTATATACATCAAAATGTACAAGATTGAGAACATTTGACTGACTTAATAGGGATTTCTTATGTGCTGTCCATATTGACAATCATTACAGCAGTCAAATTTGGTGCCTTTCGCATCGAGTTTATGCATAGAACATAACAAGTCTAGAGATACTCATATGGCCAAGCCTTAACTCCATGGAAGGTTTACCTCATTGATGCAATAAACTTTCCCAACACAGCTCTTCCATACAAAGAGTACAGCGAGCTGCTTTTAGTGTCCTTTTACAAGGTTCCAAGAGCCTTTTTCAAAGATTGAGCTATAACCATGGGCATCCACCTTCCAACAAATAATAGACTCTTCTTGATGCTTGAAACATAAGCATACATCATGTAAAACCAGCTCACAAGCATCACCCAAAGACAAGTGCATAGTACCAATTCCTTCGAATGGAACATCCATGATTTTTTGGAGGTACACATTACCGTGATGCCATGCATGAAAAGTAGTTAAGCACTCCTTGATAGGATCCACATGAACCGAAAAAACAAAATCGACATTTCAAGTCTGTGTAAGTGCATCATTCATTGTAAGTAGGGGCATCAATGAGATTACTCTTAGTGATAGCATATTTTGTGCATGACACAGTGGAACAATCGAACATATGTGCATCATCACCTAATAAGCTAGCAGAAAGTATACCCTACGTATCATACAAGTCCTCTATGACAACATTGGGGGCCATAGTGGCCTTCTCTCTCTCTTTGTCCTCGAAGTTGTCTCTAACAATCCTGTTCTCCTTTTTCTTCTTGTCACATGCATTCTTTTTTATTTCCTGTGCAGCTATGTAGTACCTACACTCTAACTTCTTGTGACCCTTCTTACGACACTAGTAGGAGATCACCTCACCTTGCCTTTGCTTTTGCTATTGCTTCATTGTGCACTTTATCTTTTCTTTTTTGATCTCCCTCTAGCCCATAGTTGCACGGCAACTGTTGCGAACAATCTGCAACTTTGCAACATTCACGACGCATTGCTTTGCAATCTTTTTTTTTTCTAATCCAAAAAGTATATTTTTCAGAGGGAAAATAACAAATTATCTAATATATTATCTTAGATCTTATCCAAAAACTCCAATGTATGCAATACAAAAAATGTGGAGAATGAGGAAGACATAAAAAGCTTTAGAAGAGTAGAGATTCATTTATGTATGGTTTTCTTTTTGGGCCTTATCATCTTGAGATAAATTGATATTTTGGATTTTCCATGTTCTTCTCATGATGCACTTACACATGTTGGACAGCTTCATCCTTGGGCTTCAAAGCCAAGGGTACTCTTCTATAATAATTAATCTAACTATTCACATAGCTCTGAATGGTGAATGATATAGTGACTAGTCTAGAGTCAATAATTTATGCTATGTATGTTCAAAATGGTCAAAATATGCACAAATGTTTTATTACGCATTCTGAAAATATTCATAAAGAGCTTTCCAATAATATATAACAGTTCACTATTTGGATCCATTTGAAGGGTTAAAAAGCAAAACCTAATTTGCAAATTTATATGAAAGGAAACTTGAAATTAAAAAGCAAATTATGACACTTGCAAGGTGGAATGGTAGGTTAGGTTCGGTACGTATGGTTTGCATACGGTTCGAGATCGAAACCGAACCTTGAGGTTCGGTAAGTTCGGTACGTCGTTCCATAATTTCACAATTCATAAATGACAAAAATATATAAATATTTTATGTTGTATATCCAAGAATCAAGTTATCTAAACACTAATATCAACATTGAACCATGAATTATGACAAAAAAGAGTCGAGCCATGCTCAAATCGAGGAAAAAAATATGAAAACGTTGCATAAATTTAAAAATACATTGAACACGTAGGGTACGGTTTGGTACGTATCGTACGTACCGTACGTACAATACGTACGAAAAACTATACAGTTCGAGTTTTGATCCTACCTTGGACACTTGGCAGCATGTTACTAATTTGATTCTAAGGCTAGGATCTAACCCAAGAGAAGCTATCAGCTTCCTCAACTTGCATTGTTGGAAGTGGGGTGGGCCCTAATAATAATATACACAGGTTTATAAGATCTTCCAACAAATGCACCTTAGCATACATACCTTAAAACTCAAAATAGAGAAATAGAGAGAGAATATAGAATTTTCAAAGTGCAACGGTAAGCTGAATGCTTACCTACACTATTAATTATGAATGTCAAATTACAATGTATGTAAATGATACAAAACTGAATGTATGCTTACAAAAACTGAATCTAGGCTGAATTTAAGGTTCTAGATACAAGAAATTGTGCATAACTAGTAGCTTTGGCAAAAATTTGACGAAAAGCTTGGGAGAAGCTTGCGAAAAGCAACTAAAAAGCTTGCGATGGCATTAAAAAAGTGATCAGCTTTTCATGATTGCAAACTCCCTTTTGAGCCCAAAACTCCAACGATCTCTCACTCTAGCCATCTGATGAGACAGAGAATTAGCTTTCCTTGATGGTGAGGACTTGAGGATTCATATTATGCAAAAAAACTTTTTGGGCAGAAACTAGGGTTAGGTTTTCTTGCATTTTTGGACCTCTCATGACATGATGTTATATACCAAATGAAATCTCTCTTCAAGTATTAAATGAGATAATAAAATTTTTTAACCTTCTGTGACCAAAATTTGGTTAAGTACCAAAAATTAGGGTTGCTGAACATTAGGGTTTGATGCTATTTTGACATTGTTTCCAACATGCACTAGATTAGGAATATCAATAGTATTCATTTGGGAAAAGCTACAAACTTAATGAAAAAGCAATTCATGTGCAATGAAGCAATGAAGTTGGACTCTATAAAAGAGTATGTGCTTCGTGCTCTTAGATACACCATGTACTTGGAGGTGTTCTACCTTACGAGTTAAGGGAGGATGATCTATTCCACTTGATGGAGATGGAGTTCTCCTTCTTCATCATCCACAAGGTGTGCGAAAGCTTGAAGCTTTCTATTTGGAGGAGATTATCTTCAACTATGACTCTATGCCTAGGGTAACTAGGCAGTTATCCCCATCTACTTCAAAGCACCCCCATCATCTTCCGATCATTCCATCCACAAAAGTGACCAATGCAAGTGGTCCAAAATGCAACTAGTCTAGGCATATAATATTCTGTATAAAGTCAATAATAATGTATTTTATGATGCATTTCTATCATATCTCACCTAAACAAAATAATAATAAAAATAAAAAACTTTTCTGCAACACCCCCTCTCAAAATTGTGTCATTGAACAACATTGACAACATTGAACATGTTGCCCTCAACTTGCAAAAACATTGCCCACAATTTCGCAAGGTACATAGTTTACTTAGTCTAACGTCAACCTTCACCTTTCTCCATCATCAGCCTCACAACCATGCCCTTCAATGTTGTGGGCATGGTTCAAAAAATAGACCTTTCCAAAGCCACCTACACAAAAACAAAACACACTCCTTGAAAGAAATGTCTTGTTCATAATATACATGAGATACATATTTATCCTTGAGTGACAGACCATTCCATGACTGAAGACTTTTGAACTCAACTAAACCAAATTATCCAACATGAGGACTTTCAAGTCCTTACAAAAGCATAAAGGTCAATTCAAAGCTGCATAGCCTTATAAGTTACAACATTTAAAATACTATTTGTTTGCTTTTGAATCTTTCAATCTTTTTATGATCTTTGATCCGACAATTTGCTTGCATACATTCTCCATTCATATCTTTATTAGCCAATCAACTGTATATATATATATATATATATATATATATATATATATATATATATATATATATATATATATATATATATATATATATATATATATATACATACATATATATATATATATATATATATATATATATATATATATATGTATATATATATACATATATATATATGTATATATATATACATATATATATATATATATATATATATATATATATATATATATATACATATATATATATATATGCATGTATATATATATATATATATGTATATACATATATATATATATATATATATATATATATATATATATATATGTATATATCTCTCTCTCTCTCTCTCTCTCTCTCTCTCTCTCTCTCTCTCTCTCTCTCTCTCTCTCTCTCTCTCTCTCTCTCTCTCTCTCTCTCTCTCTCTCTCTCTCTCTCTCTCTCTCTCTCTCTCTCTCTCTCTCTCTCTCTCTCTCTCTCTCTCTCTCTCTCTCTCTCTCTCTCTCTCTCTCTCTCTCTCTCTCTCTCTCTCTCTCTCTCTCTCGCTGAAAAGTGAACTCTCTCTCTCTAGCCCTTTGTCTCTCTCGCACTCGAGAAATTCCTTAAACCTTCTCTCTGTGACCAAGGATGTGCAAAAGGTCAAGGCAAGGGGCTCAAAATGCTCTATGCAATTGACACAAGGGCTTGAAAGTTGAACTCTATATGGAAACATGTGACAAAAAATGAAGAAATCAAAGAGTCGTGGATGGTTTTTTTCTTTAGGAAAAGAAATCAATAAAAATCATCCTCGACAATCTAAATTGGGGGGCAATTTTTACGATTTTTATTATAAAAAATCTCAGGATATATTGTAATACGTTTGTGGTGCATTGATCAATTAAACAAATGGTTGACTTTTTGGCTTTTATTGATCTTTGAATTGCTTACTTTTATTGACTTTTGAGTTGCTGACTTTTCATTGACCTTTGACTTGTTGACTTTTGATCATATGAGCAGAGTTATAGGGTTTCACTTTTGAGGGTCAAGGAGAGGCTGAATATAGGCATGTAGGGTATGGATAGAAAGCCCTCAAAGAGTAAAAGATGTTTATGATGTTTATTTTTCTGAGTTTAAATTCTCAAACTAACCTAAATTTTTTGTTTAAAAGTTTATGTACAAAAATAATGAGAACATTGTATCTATGAACTAGGTGCACTTGATGCCTAAGCTTATCACCATGTAACTTGATGATTAACAGTGTTATAGAGCATTTGCCTTTGTTTATCGGGTATCCTTTATAGTTGTAGGATTCATGTTTTACTTGCATTGAATCTTGCATTTGATGATAAGATGAAGTCCATCTTTTGTTTATGACACTATTTGATTCATGGAAGACATAGGTTGTCTCACTTTCCAATAACTCCAGCCTCTCATTCACTAGATTTAGGGGTTCACTTCTCAATGAAGAAATTAGGATGAAAGCAAGTGGAGAGGGAAGTGGTAAAGGCAATATGGTAAGAGGAAGAATACAAAAGAAGAATGGAAACGCATAATGACATAGAAGCAAAAGCAATGACAAAGGTAATGTGGCATCCTACCAATGTGACAAGAAAGGTCCAAGATGAGCAAAAGAGTATGGAAGAGAATGGTGAAGGTATGGTGTCAACATCCAAAGGCAAAAAGGAGGAGTTTAAGAAGAAGAAGAAGAAGGAAACTCTGTAGTCAAAGAAGGAAAGTAAGTCATCTTTTAAGTTTGGAACCGCATCTTCTTCAACCTCTACTTTAACTATCTCATGTATACCTAAGGATAAACCTACTTCATCCATATCTACACCTAGGAAGGGAATATATGCCATTATCGCAGGAAACGAGGTCATCAATTGTAGAATGCACAAAGAGAATTTTAAAGCTGAAGGTAACAATTATAAAGAGGTATCAAAAGGTATATCTTCTTTTGAAGGAGATACTTTTGCATCTCTTTTATATAAGAAGTGTCTTTTGATCAAGCAACACTGAATACAATATAAGAGAATCCTTGTATTTTGGATTATGAAGCTATTAAACATATGATAGTTTGCAAGAAGGTATTTCTATCACTTACTATTCTACAGATAGAAGAGTGACCATTGTAGATGGTTATGATTTGGATGTTGTTGTTGTGGAAGAAGCATAGTAGATTTAAATCACGATTTTTTGTTCTAGAAGAAAAACCTTTTAAATTTTTCTCGATTTAAACCTCTACCTACGATTTAAATACACAAAGTTAGGATTTTTAATTCTTTTACCCAACTTTCATGAGGTTGAATTCACTCAAGGGCATCTCAAGGGTAGTCAAAGATGATGTTACAATTCCACCATAGTTTCCTGACCATTAGCCTTCAAGAGACAAGACAAAAAAGAACCTTATATTTTTTTTGTTGTTTTTGAAGGGGAGAGGAGATTACAATTGTAAGATTATGTAAAATAATTTCATCTTGCAAATATGTATAAATATATCTATATTTTCTGTGAAAAACAAAAATAGAACCCTCTTTGATAGGATAAAAACCTCCATTTTTAGTTTAGGTTTGAACGGTTTAAACAATTTAAATAATTAAATCTGGATTTAAATCTTATGATTTAAATCTCTCGGTCGCACTATGGGAAGATGTCATACTTAAATCAAGAGAAGGTGGTAATTTATTATTTCACTATTTCTAATGTTTACACCTAAATTCTAATGAAGAGCATTATCTATTAATAGGTGAAAATAGAAGCGACATGTTTGTTTTGTAAAAAATCAGCCATGCTAATCTTGTTAGGTCAACTACCTCTCCAAGGGAAAGTATGAAATTATGGCATGCAAGATTTGATCATATCAATTATACAGCTCTCAAGCATATGAAGGACAAAGGTATAGTTGAAAGTTTGTGGACTTTTGATTTACAAGGTGATGCGAATTCTTGTATAGGATGTCTTGAAGGGAAGTTACATACACTACCATTCAACAAGCATGGATTTATTACAACTACTAGAAAGTTGCACATCATTCATTTAGATATGAATGGATGTATGAGGGCATTCTTGTTACATTGTTGTAGGTATTTTGTCACTTTTATCGACGATTTTTCAAAATACTATTGGGTTTTTGGTTTAAAAGCAAAGTCCAAAGTTTTCGCTACTCTCAAGAATTCAAATGAAAATCAGTCTAAAATTCAGATTTTAAGAAGTGTTAGAGGAGAAGAATACATGTTGAATGACTTCATGGCATATATGGAGGACAAAGTTATTGCTCATCATTTTACGATTGCTTATACTCGAGAGCAGAATGATGCCACCAAGAGAGAGAATCATACACTTGTTGAAATGGCACATAGTATGTTATCTTCAAAGAAGCTTTCACCTAAGTTTTGGTTTGATGCTATTTGTAGATGTAATCACATTCTTAATAAAGCTTCTACAAAGGCTTTAAAGGTGATTATTCCTTATGAAGCTTTTTATGGAAAGAAACCTAACGTTTGAACTATTTCAAGGTTTTTGGTTTTCCCTTTTATGTTCACATTGAAAAGAAGAATCGTGATAAGCTTGATGAAAAAGTCATCAATGGTGTTTTTGTTAGTTATGGTGTTGAAAGCAAAGATTATAGATTTTATGTTCCAAAAATAGGTAAAGTCTTACTCTCATATAATGTTTACATTTCTGGAAATTGGATTTATGGCAAAAATTTAGAAGCTTTAGAGTTTATTAAGGCTGATAATTCTTCCTTTTTTGAAAGGAATTTAAATCCTTATATTTAGCATACAGGGAGGGTAATCAATTTCCTCGAACCCCTACTCAGATATATAAAGATAAAGGAAAAGAGAAAGTGATAACCACTTCTACACAAGCTGAATTTTATATGCCATTACCACAACCTTCACCATCTCCCATTTCTTCTCAACCTATAGAAGAGAAACAAATTGAAGAAGTTGGAGAGACTTCTAGAAGTCGAGAGGAAAGAGAGATTGCACTAGCTTTGAAGAAGATTCCAAGGGCTACATGCAAACTTTGCGAGAGTGGCATTCAAACATTGAAAGGAAGAACAATAAGTTAGAAAGTTCAAGCAGGTCAGGTAAATTATGTAGAAGTTTTTGAGATTCATAACATTCTTGCTTGAACTTCAGTTGAGAATGAACTTGCTAGTGATAAAGAAGCATTACATTAGCTCAATGAAAGCAACTGATGTTAAGTGGATATTTCATATCAAAAGAAAACTTGATGGTACTATTGAGAGGTATAAAGCAAGGTTAGTTAAGTGAGGTAGGCTCAATATAAGTCACATGATCTTTTCAACATCATGTAGAAATTTGGAGTTAACTGAGTCCTTGACTAACTACTTGATCCTAAATATGGCAATTACATGGTAGTTCCATCGAAAACAAGATGCACATAATCTAGACTTCTATGGAATCACCTTACAGATAGTGTCCTCTAGAAGTGTATCTCCAAAAGACCACCTCAACGAACTCTAATTGAGGTTTGTTCCGGCATAGGGATACTGTCAACTAATATCCGATCTTGTGACTAGATAGAGTCCTACAGACTCAAAACTCCTAATGCACCCATCTATCTGGCCCCTCATATTAATCCTTTAGGAAGCTCACGATGCACTATAGAAAATATGGATCATGGGCCATTCTAGTGTTTGAAAACACTTGTGAGTTCCTCTACCTACCAAATGTGGATCTCAATCTTGCTTGCTATCTTGGTCTCCATCAGTAGAATGAAGGTATTGACAATTTGACATACAATTGAAGTCGATGGTCATGCTGGAACACATGGCTCAAGTAGGAGGATGCCCACCAACACATGAATGATCAATACATCCAATAATGCTTCACCACTCAAGCTAGCCCTCCATTCCTAAAGATATCCTAGCTCAAAGTCCAAAACATGTTTTGTTTCGCATAAATGTCTTGAGTCTACACATCAATGGTTACCCACTGTAGCCTTTGGAAGGGCACATACATCCATACTATGCAAGAAACTATAGTCTTCGAATCAAACAACAAAACAAAGAGAAAATAATCCAATGAAATGCATAGATGCGCTAAAATCAAAATCAAACTAATGTGTAAATAATGTTGTAAAGAGGAGATGGTCCAACTCATGCTAGGTGGCCGGTTCACACATATAATAACAATGAAATACTCGAGCTAGCTCTCCATCCCGAAGGATGTCCTTACTAGCACTAGGCAGCCGATTCACACATCCAATAACACTGCAGTACTCGAGCTAGCCCTCCATCCCTAAGGATGTGCCAGCTCAAAGTCCACAACACATGCTTTCTTTCGCATAAACGTATTAAGTCCACACATCAAGGCTTACCCACTTGAACCTTTGGTAGGGTACATCCATACTATGCAAGAACAAAGACCAAACTATGGTCTTTAAATCAATGAACAAAAGAAAGAGCAAATAATGCAATGAAATGCATAGATGCTTCAATCAAATCGAAGCATTTTGTAAATAATGTTATAAAGAGCAGACAACCCAACTCACACGGGGTGACGAGTTCACATTGGTGGCCTGTTCACATCGGTATTAAATTCGCATTAAGCAACTAGTTCACACCCAACAACAAGTTCATGCTTGGCCGCACACTCAACTACACACATCCATCTAGATGTCCTTTTATTTTGGGGACGTAAGACTTTCCCCTTTCTTGCTTCCCTATGCAATTTCTTCGGCTAAAAATCAAAAGTCCAATCCTTTGATGACCTAACTGATTTCGAATTCAAAATGGATTTAGGCCGGTGCCTCCATGATCCTCAAGGACTTCCTCCATTTGGTCCTGGACCATACCAGGTTTTCTAGTGGAATACATTGAGTAATGTCCTCCAAGTTTAGATCTTTCGAAGGTCTCATGAAATATCTTGTTCGTGCTATTAGGCAAGATAACTACCATGGAACCAAGATACACACCCAAGTTGCAAGGTGAGAAACTTCTTCGGAGCCACGATACCTATCCAAGTCACCAAGTAGACAACTATTGTAAAACTAGGTTACAAGGGTGTTTCTATTGGTTTTTAGACCCACAATCAATATAGATACAAAGAGAAAATAGAAACAAGATAAAATAGATAAGACATGAGAGAGAGAAAAGGAGCCATGCTCCATATATTCCATACATTGCAAAATGAAGTACATGAAGTTACAAGGTAGCATAGATAAAATGAATGATATGCAAGCTGCCCATAACTCCACAATCTTCATGGTTAAAGCTTATCTCCTCCAAATAAATAAGCTTTAGACTGCATCACTCCTGAAGGATGATGAAGAATCAGAAATTTCACCTTCATCAAGTGAAATAGATCACCCTCCAAGCTCTTCATAAGCTTGAAATCAGCTCGAAGTGGTTGTACTAAGTGTTCAATAACATGTTGTTTATATAAAATATCATCTCCAAGCTTTTTGCTTTATAAAAAAGTTAAAAAACCCATGTTCATGAAATTCGATGAAATTTTTGCCAAGATTTTTGAGGGGGACTATTTCTTTATATTTTTCTTTTGTATTTTTAATCATATTTTTTATGCAAGATCATAATTGATTAAAAATTATTTTTTTCATGTCATAAAAATAGCTTTTGAGTGCTTTGACCTCAAAGTCAGGGTTTGATTTTTGACCACCAATATGTTTCTTACTCCTTGTGTGCTATATGTCCACTTCTCACTTCTACCCACAAGTGCCAATTTTATTTTTGCTTAAAATATACTATCAACACGCTTGTTTGCCTCTTTATATCATGATTTACATCTCCCTATTGAGACTCGAGAGGAAATCTTGAATTATAGGAGGAAATGAGGAAAAGTTGAACGAAAAGTGGAAGAAAGATGTGGGACACGAGAGATGTGGTGGTAGGAGAAAGGGAAGGAAAGGGGGGAGAGAGAGAGAGAGAGCTTTTTTCCTAGGGCTAATACTTCTTCTCAACTTCTCTCACATGCAAAGACTCGCACTCATGGTCTTCCGAAATTTGAAGTGCCTCAAATGAGGTACTGTCACAAAAACCGACTCATTTCAAGGGGTTTTTTTCCATCTTCATCACATTATGCACTGCATTTTGTGACATCCCAATATGAACATTGCCAACAAAACACAATGCATTGGAATGCAATGCTAGATACTTGCTCCAACTTCAAAGATTGAGGGATGAGATGCTTTGTATAGCTCATTCACAAGGGAGGAGCAAATTAAGATGATTTACACTTCTACAAGGTAAGCAAGAGAAACATTAGACCTCTCTTAATCTCACTAGTAAAGAGAGAGAGAGAGAGAATAGAACATGCTTATGAACTCAAGTCCTTAGCCTTAGAGCTTCAAGGCAAAATGTTGCTTGTACCTAGCAAGGTGGTACGGAACGTTTGGTACGGCACGTACGGTACGCGTACGGAACGTGGTGCCGTACCAAACGTCGGGATATGGAACGGTATGGAACGTTATCATAATAAAATATATATATATATATATATATATATATATATATATATATATATATATATATATATATATTTATTTATTTATTTATTTATTTATAAAATATATATTATATATATAATATATGATTGAAATTTGAATGCATTTCACACGATGCACGTTGTAGTAACCACTGTCGGACTGTACACGCAACTATCAATACAACATTAAACATAGTACATAGAGAAAATGAAACTTAAATATACATATTACATTATACAATTGTAGTCTGTAAACATGTATCATGGCATTTGGCATTTGCTATCACTTTAGAGTCAAGTCTAATGCAGAAATATTAAAAACTTAATACCCAAAGCTGAAAGTTTCAAGAACAAAAAACAATGCAGTTAACACTAAATACATATTACACATCAATGATCATACTAAAAGGACAAGTGTGAAAGACTGAATATAACATAGGTCAATCGTCATATACAATCATCAATGTCCAAAATAAATCCATCTGTGTCATGACTCATGACTCATGTCTCATGCCTAAATATCTGAGTCCTCAGAACTAGATGAATCTCCATCAATGCCCTCTAAAACTCGTCCCTCGTCATCAAGCTCTAATGCTATAAGCTCTGGAGGCATCAATGGCTCCTCATCCTCTAGATCAAGCTCTATATCGAGTAATGTGTCTGACTCTGTAGGAAGTCCACGACCACGACTAGATGATCCTCGCATGACACGTGCTCGACGTGGTCGTGGCCCTCTAGGTGCTAGGCGTGTGGTAGAAGATGCAGCTCTCTGAGTAGTGACTCTCGATCTCGATCGAGTGACACGCATTCCAACACTCTCGAGCTCTCGATGTAGCATCCTATAAATATCATCCTCCTCATCTCGAGAAGGGGGTGTTGGAACAACGTCATCACTCCATACAAAACTGTCGATGTCTACCTCCAAAAATTTAAAAGAAAGAAGTTAGAACCTTTCAACTTTAACTTACAACAATTTAAATTTTATTCAAAGATAAAACTTTAAGCAAAGGTACATGTCACATGTGTCATGAACCAAGAAGTCTGACCTGCTTTGGCTTTGTCATCTCTTTGAAAGCCTAGGCAACTTTAATGTTTGCCCTACAATACACCAATCTCTGGAGCTGCATGGTACTAAGTCTATTGCGAATGTTGGTGTGAACCAAAGAGTACGCACTCCAATTTCTTTCACATGCTCCAGAAGAGCACTCCTTTAGTAAATAACATAAGAGGAAATTCCATTAGAGAATACCCAAGTTTAAAGTTGAACCTTAAGCAATTATCAAAACATAATAAATACCTGTGATAATACCCTCAATGCGACTTTCGATACAATAGGAGTGCTGTATCCATACGTCTTCCACCAGTTCACAGGAAATTTACAAAAATCTCTCTGTGATGTTGTTGGCCTACTATATGCAGGCCCCATACTGCTAGAATACATGATAAACTCAGTATCAAACTGAGTTTGCTGCACCATATCCAATGCTCTAGCAAGGTACATATCTCGAGCTCCTAACAATGTGGAATCCTGCAAATACTCCAGATCCTTATATAAAGGATGTAGTAAAGTGGCTATCCCATGAATCGGTCGATGAATGTACTCTCCTCGTCGATCCACGATCTCTAAAATATCTTCTTTTCTGCAATCATTATAATTTATTTAAGTTACAAGTACCATAATTCTTAAAATATATAATCAATTTATTTCACATAACAAAAAAGACAAAAATAAATGCAAATGAATACAAAGTTACCTCTTAGGTGATAAGAAAGTGGATGACTCGATAGATGCGCGCATCTCTCTGAACTTTGGGTACACATACCCAAGTGTCTAACCCTCTGAGTCTGTCAATCGAAGTAGTATCCACATAGGCCGTAACATGCATGAGAGAATATCAATCTCTCTCCAAAAGCCATCATCAAGCAATGTGAGTCATACAGTGCACGCTACATCTGTGTCATAATAACGAAGCTGCTCCCACAATGGATTGACGACACTGGACCGTAATGCATCTCTAATGCGCATCAATCTATCAAAGACCAAATACATATATGCAAATCTGGTCTTTGATGGTCTGATGATATCAAGATCTGAAAATGAACGAAATATAGCCAGAGCCTGATGCTTCTTTCGAAAGAAGCTAGTGATCCTCACGGCGAGCTGCACAGTAGGATGCACCCATGATAAACGTGCAATATCCTCCATCATAAGATCAAGGCAATGTGCTGCGCATGGGGTCCATGTGATAGATGGGAACTCCTCGTCTAATAGCTCTCCCATCTTCTTACAATTAGAGGCATTATCTGTAATCACCTGAACAACATTCTCTGCACCTATCTCGATAATAGCCTCTCT